>MU968359.1:25926717-26003167 GCA_034641835.2 Pinus albicaulis
CACTACCAAAAATATTCTTACCTCCGTAATTGTTTTGGGCTTTGGCCAATTCAAGATGAAATCAACCTTGGATGGATGTATAATCAATTCACATCCTCCAACAATATGACCCAAATACACTAAAGACGTTTTTCCAAACTCACACTTTGACAGCTTTAAAAACAATTGTTCTTTCTTTAAGACATCAAGTACCTTTCTGACATGCATGACATGTTCTTCACAAAATTTACTAAAAATCAATATTTCATCTAAGTAAAGTATCAAAAAATAATCTAGAAATTTCCTCAATACATCGATCATCACACGCATAAAGGTAGCTAGAGCATTGCAAAGACCAAAAGGCATAGCTAACCATTCAAACAAACCTTGTTTTGTTTTGAATGTTGTCTTCCATATATCACCTTTAGCAATTCTAATTTGATGATAGCCACTCCTTAAGTCCAACTTAGTAAAATAATTTACATCTTTCAATTGATCAAGTAAATCATCAATTCTAGGAAGTGGGTAACGATTCTTTACCGTAATTTTTCTCAATGCACAAAAGTCCACACACATGCACCATGTTTCAGCTTTCTTTGGCACCAAAAAAATATGTGACCCACGTGGCGAAGTACTTGGTCTAATGATTCCTTTGTCCAAAAACTATTGAAATTTATTTTAATTTCTACACTTTCCATCACTGGCATCCTGTACATGCCAATGTTAGGAAGAGGACAATCTTGCTGCATTTGTATTTCATGTTGGATTCCCCTCTTGGGAGGAAATATTTTTGGCTCCTGAAACATATCATAATATTGGTTAACAAACTCAACCAAATAATATTTCAATATTGAGTCATAACCTTGAAAAGATTCATTCTCAACATCATTCTTTTGTTTGACCATTAAAAGCACAAAATTCTTGCTAGAGTTAGTGAGTCTCTTCATTTGTTGGACATTTACAAGTGAAATATTTAGTTTTTATCGATGTTCTCTAACAATGTACTCAATACCATATTTAAACATGTGATACTTGTTTTCATGGTGATTAAAAATATATTTCCTATCATGCAAATATGGGCTTCCCAAAATAATTCAAGAAATATCAAGTGGAACTACATCAAGTTCAACTTCATCAATAAAGGTTGTTGTAATTGAAAATCTAAGTATGCATTTCCTCGTAACTTGTAAGTTTGCATTCTTGCATATCCAACCTAAAGGATAAGGTATTAGATGAGGAGTGGTCTCTAAATTTAACTTCTTGACTAAGTCTTCAGAAATCAAATTTTCTTGTGAACCACTATCAAAGAGTGTATCAATTTTGGTGTGCTTTGAAATAACCAGAATATGGAAAGTTCAATTCTAGATTTCTCATCTTGAGTATCATTAGGACAACCTGAAGAGCTAGTGCTTGATATGTCCTTTCCTTTCATTCCCATAGTTGCAATACTTGTTTCATCTCCTGAATCAGAGCCTAAGTCATGTTGTGTAGTTGCAGCTATCTTTTGCTTCCCTTTGTTGTTAGACTTCTTTGGTCTCATCTCAGAATGAAGCTTCCAACAATGAGCTTCATCATGACCCTCTTTGGAACAATGATTGCATGTTAATTTTTCTCCTTAATTCTTGACGGATTCATTCTTCTTTCCTTTCCCTTTGAACTTACTCTTACCCTTGTCTCCACTTGTGAATGGCTTCTTGCTATCCTCTTGTGAAATGTTTTTCCCTCTTGCTTCAAGATGTGTTTCTTGTATAGAAACCTCATATAAAATTGTAGGATTAAACATAAGGATAGTGTGTCTTAAATAACTGTGTAAAACCCCAATATATTTCAACAAAGAGTCTTGTGATTGCAAGTCTACACCTAGTATCAAACACCTTCTTCTAAATTCTTGAGTGTAACTTTTCACACTTTGATCCTTTAGTTGTCTAAAAATTTTCCAATCCATAATAGCCTTTTGCGTGTAAGCTAATGGATACATTTTTATTCTAAGTGCAGCAATAAAATATGTCCAAGAGGTTGAGACCTTAACATTAATTTTCATATCCTTTTATGTTTTTTCTTCCCATCAAATCTTAGTAGCACTTTCCAACCTTAATGAAGAAAATTGAATCTTTGTTGCATCATCTTTGATGTTCTAAATCCTACAATAAACTTCAAGTTGAAAAACCCAATTATCAAGTATTTCTACATTCACTTCACCATTATACATAGGCAATTCGAATTTGATATCAAGTTTTAATAAGGGAGTTTTACCATTAACCATTGTGGTATGTGGATGTGTTTGAGTAACAATGGTTGTGGAAGAGGAAGAAGATGAAGGTGAGGATGGAGGTCAAGATGATGGTGGGGAAGAGGGTGGTTTGTAACCATTTCCTTTTGAAGGCTTGTCATCATCTCCTACTTCTCCTCCAGAAGAACCCTCTCCTTTTTAAGGCTTGGAACTTTCACTCTGAAATCTTTAATTTCTATCTTCATAGAGAACATTCACAATTCTAGTCATGTCAAAGAAATATTTTTTGAAAGTCTTCTCTTCATCTAACATATTATCAACTCCTCCTTCATGAGACATGCTTACTGAAGCTTCAGGTACAAATTGAGGTGAAAATTGTGGTGGAGATTGTGGCCAATGTCCTCTCCTTGTCCTTGTCCCAAATTTCGAACCTACACCCACAAGATTTCCTTCTACTCTCTTGAGCTTCAACCTTGTATGCATTAGAAACACTTGCAAACAATTAAATCCTCACAACAACAAATAAAACCTAAGCTCCGATACCAAACTTGATCTATATGAGATCTTAATGTAAATGTGCTTGAGGGTTTATAAATTTCAAGTGTTAAAAAATGAGTTTTTGTAAGATTTTATGTTAATTTTTATACACTTAAAGCATGAATTAAAACTATGAAAATGTAGAAAACAATAGACAAATACACCATAAAAATGAACACAACACAATAAGTGATGAAGGAGTTCACCCCTCTTGGGATACATCTCCTTGGTCCAGCTTCCAATGGCTCGGCCTTATATCATTATGCACAAAATAGTGATTACATACATTACAGTGCTCAAATGGCTTCAAAACATATTCTATTAGCTCCAGAACTGTAAAAAAATCTTGTCTAGCCTCTTTCTACTCCAAAATTGGTCAATAACTGAAAAATTTATGAGCCTCCCTAGCTTTGCTGCCAGTCGCTCTACAAATTCCCAAAAATATGGAACCGTCCTATAAATGTTCCCTGATTTTGGCTAACCGGGGGCCATTTTTGTGAAATTTCGAGCGAAATTGTCAGAAAGTTAAAATGCCCAATAATTCTATAAATCCGAATTTTAAACCATATTATTATGGTTGACTTATTTTTTTTAAATTAAAAATTGGCGGGCCTCCATTGCACCTATGGTTCCCAAGCCATGGTCGTATGGCATATAATGTGGGGGTGTCATGGCTAAGCCCTATCCCCTTACCCCAAACTCTCGCCGAATTAATATTTAACATGTGTTGGTGGGAAATGGTTATTAAGAACCATTGGATAGACAGACCGGTGAAAGAGTTGCACTATTGGATGTGAGGCTTGGTGGTCGATTCCTGCGGGATTCAGTTTGTAACTTTACGATATTTTGGTGGCCCCGTGGTTGCCATGTGGCAGCCTCTGGTTGGACCACATGGTAGCCTTTGGTTGGACACCAATTACTCAACAAAAATTTTCCAACCAACACCACCAGAATTCAGACAAGTGGCATGACCAAATTGGTCCAATTCCCAGTCAACATGCCGAGTCAGTTGTACAGACTGCAAACTTGGCTACCTGCACAATGTTTTTGCCAAAATTTTACCTGTTTGGGAAAATGAATAGAACTCGTTTACGGGAGCATACGGTGTTGATTTTCCGTGAAATGAGTTGCACCAAATTCAGAACGATGAGATATACACGGTTGTTAAGTTTCCACACCACTCCGATAACTTTAATTTTTGAGCACCTAACCACCTGTACAATTTTATAATAGTACATATGATAGTTTACATCACTTTAACTCCAATTTCAACTGGGTAACTCTTAGAACTGACATGAAACAACTATTTATTGTGAATTATCAATAATCTGATTCATCACTGCATGTGAATTAAATTAGATTTAATTCACTAGACCTCTCACTAGCTCATTGGTCAGTTAGAACTAGTTAAATTGATTTGAAATCAAGTAACTAAGTTAAACAATTACAACTCATGTTGATATTGCAACAAGATGATGAGCTTAGTGGAACGGAGTCGCCTTCACTAAGTGGGCCCGCAGGCTATTTTTGGCGCAAAGTCTATTTTTAGACTATATCTATTTTTAGACATATGGATCATGTTCTATGAGTTGCAGGATGATATTTGTGGATGGTTGGTCAAGTCGAAAAAATATATGGACTTCTATTTTTATACATATTGGGCGGAATCTATTTTTAGATTGCCAGTCTAAAAATAGATATGTCAAATATTATTAGCTCTTAATAATATTTGGACTCTAAACATTATCTTATTCTCTTGGAGCACTTCAGTTAAGTGCACAGATGTGGCACAGGAGTTGACAAAAGGAATTACGCTATTCCTGAGGGTTAAGCGGAGCTATTGCATGGATACTTCAGTTAGAACTCATGTGACAGAGTTTGGTGGAGTTGATTGAGGAAGTTAGTGGAGTTGTATTCAGTTTAACTAATCTAAACATAGTTGAGCTATTTGTATTTAGTTTAAATAATTGATACAATTAGTGAGAGTGGTGTGAATTAATTATTAATTAATTCACTAATTATAAACTCATTAATCAACTAAAGAATGCATAAGTTAACTTCAGTGCATGGACAGTTTCAGTGGAGACCAGTGCAGAGATAGGTGAAAGAGCAGGTTAACTATCAGTTGTGACTATACTGTTGCTATTTGCAACACACAGATAGGTGGAGAAGCCCATGAGGATTTCACAGTACAAGCCAGGTGGTTTATCTATTTAATGAAGCCATCCCATAGCATTGATTACGCAATAGAGGCTGGCTATCAAGTGGCAAAAGATTGGAGCATGTGTTTTGCTAGATCTAGCTTGATAGTGTGTAGCAATTGAAGGTGTGCATGAGAGCTTGTGAGGAGCTTTTGTACTATGATTGTTACATGATCTCCATGACATATAATATACAGATAGTTGGGGTTTTCAGCTTTAAGCTTTTCCATTAAATATTGTGTTCATATGTGTGATTGTTTGTGGTTTTAATGTATGCATGCAATTGATTTTATTTCCGCATGTGATGATCAATGGTAGAAGAGATTATGTATTATGCATGAAGCTAAAATAGTGTGTGATCAAGAGAATATCGGTGAATAATATATCAGTTATTCAAATTTCTACATGGTATCAGAGCGATATTGATCATTGGAGCAATTGCAAAACATTGAAGCGGTTGAGTTTTGTGCTGGTGGAATTCGAATTTGCAGCAGTGTTTTCTTGGTGTCGAAGTTGAGATGTCTTTCAACGAATTGTGATTGGAGTATGCCCTTGAGGGCAGCTCGAATTATATTGCATGGAAGGACAGGATGGAGGCGGTGCTGGATGACAATGGGTTGAAGGAGTTCATAGATGCAGAAATTCCAAAACCTACTTCTAGTGATGTTGTCGTACTTGACGCATGGCAAAAGAAGACAGCAAAGTGTCGAAGGATTCTGTTGGAAGGTGTGAAGGATCACATAGTGTCCAGCCTTCATGGTAAGGCTTTTCCATTCTTTATGTGGAAATATTTGACAGACTTATTCCAAATCAAGAGCGACCAGAGGAAGTTGGCGCTCAAGGATAAACTCAAAAACATAAAAATGGAGAAAGGCAACAGTGTTCCCAAGTACCTCATGAAGTTCATCTAATGCAGGGATGAGCTGGGAAGTGTGGGGGTTACTGTTGATGAAGAGGACTTAGTGAGCTTGGCTCTCCTTGGGCTTCCGAAGAGTTGGCATTCCTATCAGGACTCTGTCAATGGTCGAGAGAAATTGCCAGGATTGGAGCGACTTTGGTCGGATCTTGTGCAAGAGGAGATAAAGCGGAGTACCAGGGACAGATCTTCATCAAAGAAATATGATGAAGAGAATTGTGATTTGGCTGCCAAAGCAAAGAAGGGGAACAGCAAGAAAGCTTCTCAATCCGGTGCGGAAGACAAGAAGCAGGACATGTCCAAGGTGAAGTGCTTTCACTGTCACCAACACGAACATTACGCCACTAATTGTCCACAGAAGAAGAAAAATAAGAAGGCTACTGGGACTGCAGCTGGAGAGGCCTTAGCCTCACATTTCGAGCTGGATTTTTCGCTGATCGCATGCTTGGTATCAAGTATGACGGGATCAGTGTGGTTTCTTGACAGTGGTGTGTCTTTTCACATGACAGGAGATCGAGATTTGTTTACTGATCTGGATGAGAAAGATCTTGGAGTGCACATCAAGATGGGAAATGATGGTAGATACAGTGCGACCGGTATCAGTACCATTTCCTTTGAGAGGGAGTTTGGTAAACCCTTCGTATTGAAGGAAGTGATGCATGTTCCAGGATTGAAGAAGAATCTTATCTCTGTGACGATGTTAGAAGACAAGGGATATGATGTTGTCTTTAGTGAGGGAAAGGATTTCCTGTGCAGTAAGGCAACTGGTGAGACTCATAGGATAGGGGTTCGAGTTAAGAACCTTTATCAATTGCAAGTAGATGGCTGTGCAACAATGGCAGGTAAGGCAGAAGGAGTGGTGAGCCGAGATGATGGCGAGTTGTGGCACCGGAGATTGGGCCACCTTCACCATGGAGCTTTGAAGATAATGCAGAAGATTTCTACTGGGCTTCCTAAGGGTACTCTTGCGCAGTCAGATCAGTGCAAGGGATGTACCTTGGGAAAATTTGTGAAAGCCACCTTTCATGAGAAGCATAGTCACGCCACGATGATCCTTGAGAGAATTCACACAGACGTGTGTGGACCTTTCTCAGTAGCTTCAACAGCAAAGCACGGGTATTATGTGATATTTTTTGATTATTTTTCTCGTAAGTGCTAGATCTTATTCATGCAGAAGAAGAGCGAGAAATACTCAAATTTCTGTGAGTTCAAAGCACTCGTTGAGAAAGAATCGAGGAAGCAGGTGAAGGCCCTAAGGAGCAACAATGGTGGCGAATTCATCTCTGGAAAATTCAAGGACTTTTGCAGCGCAGAAGAAATTCGAAGAGAGCTCATAGCACCTCATAACCCACAGCAGAACGGGGTTGCTGAGCGGAAGAACAAAACGATCGTGGTTGTTGCACGGGCGATGTTGCATGATCAGGGCCTACCCATTCACTTTTGGGTGGAGGCATGCAATACTGCAGTATATGTGCAGAACTGTTGTCCTCACAGGATACTTGGCATGAGTACACCCGAGGAGGTGTTTTCTGGTAAGAGGCCTGATATTTCCCATTTGAGGATTTTTGGTTCACTGCTTACATTCAAGGACGAAGGATGCCAAGGAGAAGTTTCGGAGCTGATCAAGGAGGTTGATATTTTTGGGGTAATAATCGATACACTCTACAACTATCATGTGTATTTTCCGTGACAAGCCGCAAGACCGAAGCAGCGATGTGGGATATCAAATTTCATGAGGAGAAAGCCATGAAGTGTTCGCTTGAGAAGGAGCCACACTTGCATGCAGATGAGGAGCTATTAGTTCCTAAGGATGAGCCTTAGGATGTGGATCAGCCACAAGAGGAGGTTCATTGAGTGGAAGAGACCACTTAGGCAGCGCCAACCATCAGAGGGCGGAAGCGCACTACAGAAGCTGAGCGACTGGCTCAAGATGCAGAGAAGTTTGTAGGAGCACCTACATCACAGCACAGACAGAGACAGTCACCTGACCGGTATACTGGATACATGGCTCTTATGAGCAAGTGTATCGTGACAAATCCATCCTCTTTCGAGGAAGCTGTGGAGGACCCCGCATGGGTAGATGCCATGGTGGAAGAGTATGATTCGATTGTCAGAAACAGTGCATGGGAGATTGTCCCGAGACCGGAGGGGAAATCAGTGGTGGGTTCGAGATGGATCTACAAAGTGAAGCAAGCAGCTGACAGGAGTGTGGAGAATTATAAGGCAAGATTTTTTGCCTTAGGCTTTTCACAGATTGAGTGGATCGATTATGAGGAGACCTTTGCACCTGTCACAAGGTATTCTTCCATACAGACGATTCTTTCTCTCTCAACGCAGATGAGGTGGCACATTCATCAGATGGATGTGAATATTGTGTTCCTAAATGGATTCATTGAGGAGGAGGTGTACATAGAGAAACCCTAAGGTTTCGAGATATTCAGCAGCGAGTCGCATGTGTGCAGGCTCAAGAGAGCACTGTATGGGTTGAAACAAGCACCTCGTGCTTGGTACACACGGATAGACAGTTATTTCACCGGACTTGGATTCTCCAAGAGTGAGGCGGATCCTAAGAGTTTGAGATGAAGTACTTGGGCCTCCTTCATTATTTCCTGGGATTGGAAATTTGGCAGTGCAATGGTGGACTATTTTTTTCTCAGGGTAAGTATGCCTAGGAGATACTGGATAAGTTCAACATGCATGGCTGCAAGCTTGTTGATACTCCTCTTCCTGGTGGTTGGAGGAAGGAGGATGATACTTCAGTAGAGGTAGTGGATGCCACTGTTTATCGACAGTTGGTGGGGTCGCTTATGTATCTGGTCAATACACGACTCGACATATGCTATGATGTTAACCAGCTTTCACAAGCTATGGTTAAGCCAACCAAGCTCTTTTGGAAGGAGGGGAAGCATGTATTGAGATATCTCAGAGGCACATCGAGATATGGATTATGGTATAGACAGTTGGATGAGGTGAAGCTGTGTGGCTTCATGGATGCAAATTGGGCAGGGAGCCCAATGGACAGAAAGAGCACATCTAGAGGGATTTCAGATTGGCCGAGAAAAGCTGGGTACAGCAGGAAGCACTCTGCCGTAGAATTTCCAAGCTCTCAGCAAGAGAATAGTATATGGCAAGAATTTTACGATGAGCTATATGGATGAGAAAGATCCTAGTCGAGTTGTTCGGTTCACACTTAGATCCTACTGTGATATACTGTGATAAATAGAGTTACATCAAACTCTTGGTTAATCTGGTATTTTATGATAGATCTAAACACATTGACATCTGGTATCATCATATCAGAGATTGTGTGCAGCGGAAGATCATGTTACTTTCACATTCCTACGGAGGATTAGGATGCTGATATCTTGACGAAGGCGCTCACCAGGAGAAAATTTGAATACTATAGGGGCAGGTAGGGGTTGTAGATAATCCTTATCTTGTTGAGAGGGAGCAAGGAGATTGCAACAAGATGATGAGCTTAGTGGTTAGAGTCGCCTTTCCTGGGCAGGGCTCGTTGTGCTATTTTGGTGCAGTCTTATTTTTAGACTATGTCTATTTTTAGACATATGGATCATGTTCTATGAGTTGCAAGATGCTATTTGTGGATGGTTGGTCAAGTCGTGAAAAAAATATACGGACTTCTATTTTAGACATATTAAGTGCACTCATTTTTAGATTGCCAAATAGTTTAGATATGTCAAATATTATTAGCTCTAATAATATTTGACTTAAACATTATCTTATTCTCTTGGAGCATCTCCCGCTTAAGTGTACGTATGTGGCATATGATGACAGAAGTAAATTAAAGGAATTATGCTATTCCTGAGGGTTATGTGGAGCTATTGCATGGATACTTCAATTAGAACTCATGTGACAGAGTTTGGTGGAGTTGATTGAGGAAGTTAGTGGAGTTGTATTCAGTTTAACTAATCTAAACATAGTTGAGCTATTTGTATCCAGTTTAACTAATTGATACAATTAGTGAGAGTGTGTGAATTAATTATTAATTAATTCACTAATTATAAACTCATTAATCAACTAAAGAATGCATCAGTTAACTTCAGTGCATGGACAGTTTCAGTGGAGACCAGTGCATAAATAGGTGAAAGAGCAGGTTAACTATCAGTTGTGACTATACTGTTGCTATTTGCAACACACAGATAATTGGAGAAGCCCATGAGGATTGCGCAGTACAAGCCAAGTGGTTTATCTATTTAATGAAGCCATCCCATAGCATTGAAAACGCAATAGAGGCTGGCTATCAAGTGGCAAAATATTGGAGCATGTGTTTTGCTAGATCTAGCTTGATAGTGTGTAGCAATTGAGGGTGTGCATGAGAGCTTGTGAGGAGCTTTTGTACTATGATTGTTACATGATCTCCATGACATATCATATACAGATATTTGGGGTTTTCAGCTTTAAGTTTTCCCATTAAATACTGTGTTCATATGTGTGATTATTTGTGGTTTTAATGTATGCATGCAATTGATTTTATTTCCGCATGTGATGATCAATGGTAGAAGAGATTCTGTATTATGCATGAAGCTAAAATAGTGTGTGATCAGGAGAATCTCGGTGAATAATATATCAGTTATTCAAATTTCTACAACTCAAAATAAATTGCAAATGGACCCCCTAAAACTTAGCGTGAACTCTACATGCCTCCAGTTTGACCTCACAAGTACACCTAATAGTTGTGAGGTGTATCAGTGTGCCCTAAAAATATTCCCAACTTAGTTTTTGGCTCTAGCTTTTTCTTGGAATCTTTGGTCACATGGCAATAAAATTTTGAACCAAAAATTTTAAAATGTGCCACATCTAGTCTCTTACCTGAAAAATATTCCTCTGGCGTACTCATCCCAAGTATCTAATGAGGAATTTTGTTCTACACAAATGCTACTTTGTTACATGCTTCTACCCACAGATGCAACGATAGGCCCTGATCATGAAACATCGCTCGTGTTTCTCCCACAATAGTTATATTATTCCTTTCTACAAACCCATTCTGCTATTGGTTATGAGGTGATATAAACTCCATTTGAATTCCTTCTGAAGCACAAAAGTTCTTGAATTCGTTAGAGACATATTATCCACCATTTTCACTCCTAAGAGTCTTCACCTTATTCCCTGTATCTTTCTCGACTAGTGCTTTGAACTCAAAAAACTTTGAGAATGTCTAATATTTATTCTACATGAATAAAATCCAACACTTGCATAAAAAATGATCTAAAAAAATCGCATAATACCTGTGTTTTGCTATGGAAGCTATCGAGAATGGTCCACACACATGTGAGTGAACTCTCTAAACAATCGCCTTTGCTCAAATTTCCTTATCGTGAAAGGTTTCTTTGGTATAATTCTCCAATGTAAACCCTTTGCATGTATCTCACTACTCAAATTAACCCTTTGGAAGTCCTGTAGAAATATGTTGCATGATCTTCAAAGCACCATGTTGTAGATGGCCCAACCTTTTGTGCCATAACTCACTTATGTCTCGGTTCTCCACCTTCTCTACTTTCATGCTCAGGGTAACACAATCTTCTACATCCAATTTGTAGAGGTTATTTACTCAAACCCCAATATTCTTCACCTGTCGCATGGCTTTGTGATTAAGGAACACCTTTCCGTTTCCTAATATCACATCATAGCCATGGTCTTCCAACATGGAAACAAAAACCAAATTCTTATTTAAACTAGGAACAACATGACATCTTTTAATGTGAGAGGAGTACCTGACTCCCTTTGAAAGGTAATTGTACCTATGCCGGTAGCGCTATACCTACCATCATTTCCCATCTTGATGTGCATATGGAGATCCTTCTCCTCCAAGTTACTGAATAATTCTTTGTTGTTGGTCATATGGAATGAAGCTCCACTATCTAAGTACCATAAAGAACCCACCACCGATGAAAAAGTGCATGCGATGAGGGTGAAATCAAACTTGAAATATGAATAAAGTGCTTCACCTGCTGCTCCTCCTGAGGGCTTCTTGCTGGTATTCTTGTGCAAACACTTTGTAGAAGAGTGTCCAAGCTCATGAAAATGAAAACAATTTACCTTTGACAAGTCTCGCTTATTGCCCGACTGACCGGAATGAGATTTGGAATGAGACACCTTTCCTTTCCCTTTATTCGCCTTTCTAGCCAAGGAAAAATTCTCCTCATCATTATTCTTTGATGAGGATCCATCTCTGTTGTTCCGCCAAATCTCTTCTTGTACCAATTTGGACCATAATCGCTCCCACTTTGGTATATTTTCCCTCCCATTCACCAAGTCCTGGTAGCTATTCCAGCTCTTGGGAAGGCCTATAAGTGCTAGCCTGACCAAATCATCCTAGGAAATTGTCACACCAACACTTCCAAGCTCATTTCGACATTGACTGAACTTTGTCAAGGTATTTTGGTATCGTGCTGCCCTTCTCCATCTTGATATTTCTGAGCTTGTCATTCAGCGTCAAATTCTTATGGCCACTGTTAAACAAATCTGTTAAGGCCTTCCACATAGCATATGGAGTTTCCTTTCCAAGGAGGTTCGAGATAGTATTATATTGAACCCCTTATAACAAAATCCCTCTTGAATTTTCTATGTTCTTCTTCCATGCATCAAGATGTTGAGCATCTGCTACTGCAAACCTGGGAATATCATTGTCTATGAATTCCTTCAATCTATTGTCCTCTAATGATTACTCCATATTTTCCTTCCATTATATGTAATTCCTCGTAGAAAAATATTTATAGTGAAAATTCCGCGATGACTTGTTTAGGTTAAATTCAGGAGCCTACAAAAATCCCTAACTTCCACAGATCATATCTTCGAAAATATGGCGAACCAAGCTCTACATTTTTACGAAGATATTCCTCAGGATTTCGGCTTCACACTCTAAAAATTTTAGCTTCTGAACCTTCGTAGAAAAAAATTTATAGCGAAAAATCCATGATGACTTGTTTGGAGCAGCGAAACCCTAGATTCCAAAGCTCTAATACCAAATGTTATGAAACTAGCTCCAAAAATAGAAGAAAAGAGAGATCAACGCCTTAGAAATCAGCCACTTCAAGGGGAAACCTCTAATAAATTACATAAATGAACAATTATTGGATGATACAAATGACCAAAACCTCCTTCTATATATAGGAGTCCATGGGCCCACAATATAATCCTAGCCGACCTAACAATAACAATGTAAGGGCACAATAATAACAATATTGGGGTTACAGGGGTACAACAATAACAATAATGGGGCTACACTAATAACAATAAGGGACTAAACTAGTAATATAGGGACCTAACAAAAATTTTGATATTTAGAAGACTAATATGTCTTCTCTATAACCATAGGTTTGAGAAAATTCCAATTTTCCAAGGGAAAGTTATGGTAACTTTCTCAAAACTTGTTTCTTTGCCTCAAAATAGAGAAAATTTGTATGGTCTATCACATGTCCATTTTTTAAGATACACCTCTAAAATTTGGACTTTAAATACTATGTCACTCATTTTGAACTTTTATAACTTAAAATATGATATTTTTACCAAGAACTCTTTTTTGAGACTTGTTTGAAGACTAGTCAAAAACCCTAATTTCCACAACTTGCTTTTTCAAAACTATAGTGAACCATAACTAAAAATATTTACCACATGTTGAACATTATGTTTCCTCAGCCTCCCATTTTTTTTATTTGAAATATCCTAGAAACAAATCTATAACAAAAATACCAATATGACTTGTTTGAGGTTAATTTTAGCACTAGTTAAAAACCTTAATTCACATAGCCTATATCTCTAAAATTATAGTGAACTAAAACTTTAAATGTTGACCACAAGGGATTTTTTATGTCCCCTTTAACTCTTAAAACTTTCATGAATTGAAATTATCATAAAAAAAATATAGAGATACCAAAATTACTAATAAAGGAGCATAACCTAATGATCATATGCTCTGAAACAAAATGCTGTGAAAAAAGCATCCATGTAACATAAAAATAGAAAGAGAAGTAATTCCATGCCTTGAAAATTATATAGAAGAATGTATGAGAAGCATATTTAAGGGGACAACCTAAATTAAAATATAATAAATACAATATATGAGATCCTCACTAAAACTAGACCTCCTTGGTATATATAAGAGAAAGGGTATAGTTACAATTAAAGGCTCAAGGAAACTAAAAGGGACAATTTTCAGATATATGTGTGTGTGTGTGTGTGTGTGTGTGTGGTGAAAATCCATTCATGTTTTCTTTACAATTTGATGTCTTTTAAGATAATGAGTGTTTGCCAAATTTTTGCAAATATAAAATGTATTGCATTTTATCCTAGTTAGGTGCATTCCATGTGTTTGTAATGATCATGACAATGACAATGAAAATTTCTCTAGTAATAATATCAACATGTGCATTTTTATCCATTCATATATTGAGATCCACTAGAGATAGAAGGGATTGAATGGGACAAACCAAGAAATAAAAATGTGCTTAAAATGAACAAATAAGCAAAACCCTAATGCTATTAAAACCCCAATGCTCATTAAATGAGAAAACCAACAAGGGTCTATTGTGAGGATTGTGAGAATATCTATCAGTTTTCTTATAAAGGGGTGGCTTATATGGGTGGTTTGTTTTAGGTTAGTTTAGGTTTATGGATAATAAGTTTAGGTTTAGGTATTAAACAATTAATTATGTTAGCAGGGTATGCTAGGGAATTAACATAGGTTATGTTAGTTATTGGTAGGTAAGTTAGGTGGGTTATAAATTAATCCCTGCATTTTACACAATTTTTCTCATTATGAAATGAAAAATAAATGATTGAACCATTTGTTTTCATGGATGTATAAATTGAAAAAAGATTAAAGTTGATATCAACTTTAATAAAGTTTTATTACATACCATGATAGAGTAATATTGAACATCATCCTTAATATAATATAACTCATTGGGTTGAGAATCCATATCCATCCTTCCCAAATAATTAAAAGGATTAAACATAGCCACATCTAGGATATGAATTTTAGGGCTTGTCATTTGAATGGTATACATATGAGGCTCCATTGTTTGACACCTCTTCTTTCTCCATGACATATTGTTCTTCCACATATTCTTCATGTTCCTCATCATCTTCTTACTCCAACATAGTCTTCAAGTACATTCTTTATGGGTATTCCTCTTAGATTGTATGTAACAAAAAATGACTACCCTAGCCTACTTGAAACCAATGAATATAATTCTTGTTGACATTGAATTAGAATTCTTATGGATTTATATTTAAAGGCATGCATAGCTATACTAATCATATTGAAAGATTAATATGATAAATGATAGTTCTTTCAACACCTTGTAGCAATAATTTGTACCTCCTAACTTCAAAGAGAACAAGTTTGAAGGATTTGAAGTATAAACCCAAGATATCTTCCAAATATCCATATAGATAAGCTCATATATGTTTGGATGTTTGTCAACCCTAAGGGATATATTAGCCACTTTGAAAGTTGTAGTTCCACATCATGAGGTTTTATTCTTATCACACACACACACATATATATATATGAAAAATTTATGACTAGTACACCACCTAGATTTGTGATGTTTCACCTACATCATGCATGTATGTTAAGAAGGAATGATCTATTTATAATTAAAGGAATATTAAATAATAAAAAAAATCAAGAAAATGGACAACGTTGTAAGAAGAATTTTTGGAAAAGAATTATGTTTGTGAATTTAGTTTGTCAGAATTTTCTGGTGGGCACTCCACCCATCATTGGGACATAAAATATTTGATCTATTTATAATTGAAGGAAAATTAAATAACAAAAAAAATCAAGAAAAAGGATAAAATTGTAAGATTAATTTTTGGAAAAGAACTGTGTTTGTGAATTTAGTTTGTTAGAGGTTTTGGGTGGACACTCCACCCATCATCAGGGACATAAAATATTTGAGATCAAAGATCTAATGTGATCTAGGCAGATATTGGTGGCCACCCACCTATTCCACCTAGACCTCTAGTCATTTTCATTAGTTTCCTTTTGCATAGCGGAGTTTACTATTTTTAGCAGTTTTTTGGGTCCTGAACTTCTAGAGCAGTTTTGACCACTTAAACGACGATTTTTTTTTTTAGGTTTGTAGCAGGCCCATAGCCATAGGGAAGGGTCTGCAATGAAACTTGTAGTACTTAGATATATATTTCTGATGATATATCGTACGTACCAAACAGAGATAATATGACCAATTTACAATGTGAGGAAGTTGGTCGCCCACCTACCCCAATGGGGCCCACAAACTCTTAGCATTTCATCTCCTGGGGTTAGGGTTTTGGTTGTTTAGGTTTTTCCTATGTGGTTTAATAATAAAAATTCCTTGAAACCTCATTGTAACATCGTTCAGAGCCCTGCAACCACCAAATCCCTTCTCAGAGATAAGCTACCAGTGCCCTAGCTAGTTTATTTCCATTCTGTCTATAAGGATATTTCAGTTATTTGATATTAATGAAATGAAGTTTTATTTCTTCTTCATCTCTATGTTTATGTGTATTTTTGTATTTTATTGTGTTCCTACATATGTCCATATCATTGATATTAGATCCGTCTTCTCTTTCTCGTTCCTTATTTGCATGTCCCCAACGAGGTTGGGGTATAAGGAGTTAGGGCTCGATCTGGTAGAACGTTTTCAAGATCAACCTCGAAAACCCCGACGACCTCCCATGGGGGAAGAAAATAAATACGAGGGAGTAGGATATCTTATCAAAATATTTCTCGAGGAGGCCCTCTATAAACAAAGGAACGCGATGATGGATAATTATTCCCAAATCCTTCAACGGTTGCCCACCGACGGTGCATCTGCATCCAACAACCACTCTGGAGGTGCCACTCCTTTTAAGGTACAAGTAAAATTTTAGATTCCCATATTTGAGCGCCAAATAGATGCATACGTCGTAGATATATGGTTGAATCTATTAAAAGGATATTTCTCATTTCATGACTTTTCCAACTGGGAAAAGATTATGTTTTCACTCCTCAAATCCACCCCCCATGTCAAGGACTAATGTGAAACCTACTGTGAGAAAAAGGACGAGAGGTAACCCTCTCTGTTCTAGGCTGCACCCACTTGGGATTCTTTTTGAGACGCCATCAAGGAACAATATTATCCCATGGGGAGCTATGAGGACAAATACATACAATGGAATAAGTTGTGACGGGAAAGGGATCAAGATGTGCATGAGCTGACGAACTTGTTCCATAACCTGCGCACAAATTTGGGTATCAAATATTCATAGAAACGTTTAGCGCTGAAGTAATGCAGTTGTATGCATAGATACATTCAGGAGGAAATGGAGTTCCTTGAAATCTCCTCGCTTGGTGCAACATACTGGTATGCTGCCAAGATTGAGTAGAAATTCAAACAGAAGAAGATAGAATTTGTATTTGTGAATCAGAATCAAGGGAAAGGTGCCCCAAAAACGAAAAAAAAAGGACAAAGCCAAGGTAGGGTGGCCGAGGAAAATCTGCAAAAGTCGCAAGAAAAGAACAACACCGCAAAGCCAAAGAAGGATACAGGAAAGTTGTGTGAGTTCCAGAAGAGCTCCACTTACAAAACAAGTGAGTGTCAGGCCAAGAAGTCACTGGTGGCTGAGATGAATGCTTCTAAATCATATGCAGGCTCTGACTCTGAACCAGAACCTGACAAGGTGAATGACAAAGGGAATCAGATTATCAATGTAGAACCTAATTCCATAGTTTCCACCACAAAGATCCAGAAGGAGGAACCAAAAGATCCAGAGGAGGGTGAGCACCTCTTCCATTCCTAGATGTGGGTAAAGAGTTCCCCGTTGTAGTTCATTTTCAATAGCGAGAGCCAAAAGAACCTCATTTCAGCAGAGTTCGTGAAGCAGCTGGGGTTGCTAACCACATCACACCCACAACCGTACACTATCGAGTGGCTTCACCAAGGAAGGAATCTTCACGTCATCCAATTGTGCCGCCTTCCCTACAACTTCAAGCCCTTCACAGATGAGGTATTATGGGACATTTCTCCTCTTGATGTTTGTGATGTATTATTAAGCCAATCATACTTGTCAAGGTGACATGTTGTGTACGAGACTAGGCCTAACACTGTTATTGTTACTTTTGGAAGCAAGTTGTATAAGGTACAAGAGGTAGCACCACCTACCACCATCTCTTTGGTTACTGCAAAAAAATTTAGTAAGCTCATTTCCAAAATCAGAAAATTTGTTTTCTCGATGATCCGCCCTTAGGGAAAGAATGAAATTTTGTCTAGGACCTCTAGAGAGGGCTCCTCTACATGACAACAACATATGGAAAAGGTTATGGAGGAGTATGGGGACATCTTCACCTCGCCTACAGTGGTGCATATGCCCTATCAGGTCAAGCACTCCATCGATCTGACCCCAGGTGCACCACTTCCCAATGGACCAATATATCAGTGCTCTGTTCTAGAGAATGACGAAATCAAGAGGAATATTCAGGAGATGCTGCAAAAATTTCACATCCGGTCGAGTTCATTGCCCTGTGGGAGCTTGATCGTGTTGGTGCAGAAGAAGGATGGGACTTGGAGACTCAAAATTGACTATTGGGCATTGAACAAGATCACTATCTGGAATAGGTACTCGATCCCGCGGATTGATGAACTTCTATACAAACTCAAGGGGGGGAATATTTCATCAAGATCGACTTGAAGTCTGGGTATTAATAGGTACTAATCAAACCATTTGATGTGTGGAACATTGCCTTCAAAGCCAAGGAGGGACTTTTCAAATGGCTGGTCATGCCTTTCGGGTTGAAAAATTCTCACGCAACGTTCATGAGGCTAATGGATGACATCTTGTGGCCATTCACAAACTCATTTGTGGTGGTGTACTTGGAAGACATTCTGATCTTCAACCAGAATTGGGAAGAGAACCTCCACCACATCCAAAAGGTCGTCCAAACACTACGGTAACACAATTTGTTACCAATTTGCAGAAGTGCACTTTTGGCATGACCCAGGTTAAGTATCTGGGATGAATTATTGATGAGCGAGGGGTGCATGTGGATCTAGCCAAGATCCAAGTCATTTGGGATTGGTCAGCCCCAACCACTCTAACATAGCTTTGCATATTTCTGGGTCTTACCAATTTCTACCACAGTTTCGTGTTGAGATTTTCTCATATCATTTGGCCCTTGAGTCAAGTCACTAAGGGTGGAGTGAAAGAAAATTTTGTTTGGTCTGAATCTCAACAGAAGGCATTCGTAGAGTTGAAACACTTACTCTACTATACACCAATGCTCACATTACCAGATTTTCAACAACCATTTGAGATCGAGATAGATGCCTCTGATTATGCTATTGGGGTAGTTCTTACTCAACAGGGGCATCCTGTGGCATATCACAGTGAGACACTTTCTGACACAGTCTGAAAGTATCCCACTTATGAAAAAGAGATGTATTCCATTGTGCAGGCTTGCCGGCAATGGATGCATTACATTTTGAGGAAGGAAACGGTCATCCACACAAACCATCGACCCCTACAGTTTATATAGAAACAAGGGAAGTTGAAGAACTATCACCATCAGAAGTGGTCCACATACCTGCAACAATTTCCTTTAAAAATCAAGTATAATAAGGGAAGCACCAATAATGTTTCAGAGTGCCTCAACTGACCACCAATCGTCGAGATAACCACCATGCTCAACTCTTGTGGGCACGGGAATTACAATTGGCCACTTCTCTACAGAAGTGATCCAAAATTCGGCCACACAGACAAGACACTCTTGGAGGGTAAGAAAGTTCCAAATTTTCACCTCCAAGATGTAATGCTATGTCACTTGGGACACCTTTGTGTTCCTTCAAGCGAGCGTGCCAAAATGGTTTAGGAAGCGCACTACAGTTGGGCCGCTAGCCATTTTTGGGTTGAGAAAATAGTGGTAGTACTGTAGAAGTATTTCTATTGTCCAAGCCTTCGATAGGATGTCAGGAAGTACATCAGATCTTGCACTTCCTACGCCATTTCCAAATCGACCATCAAGAATCAAGGCCTCTATACTTCGTTGCCTATTGTTAGTGTGAATTCTAATCGTAAGCGTACAAAAAAATCTCACTTTAACTGTGCATAACAAACATCCCTAACATCAAATATGGTTGCAAATTTCTTTAGATCTGTAGCTATTTGACCAAGATAAATGCTACAAAATTTAGATCTATGAAATAAAAGAAATTAAACAACAAATAAAAGCAAGAGTTGCTCCATGCATCCAATAGACAAGAAAAGAATATTTTTAAATAATTTTTGTATTTATGACACCTGGGAAGGGAACATAGAAAGAAGTTACCAGTCCCTCTCAATGGGATGGGTTCTTGTATGTCTTCATCACTTCAGGTCTAAGATCCTTCTCTCTTGATGGTGTAGAAAACCCAGATAGAAATGGAATTCAAGGGGAGTTCACAAGCAAAAAAGATAAAAAAATATGACAATGATGGAAGATCAAAGTCAGACCAAAAGTATAGATCCAGAGTGATCTTTAGGCAACAAAAGGTAGTGAATGAATGGAAAAACCCCTCTATTTATACAAAATATTGAGTTAGTCTAGATATTAGTGCATAATTAAAATATTATTAATCAAATCTAGATCCAACTTTTAAGGAATATTTTATTATATTTGTTGGAAGGAAAAAGAATTTGAATTTGGTCAAATCCCTTTATTTGTAAATAATAAATAAATAAATGATTTATTTATTATTTTAAGAGTGTGGTTGATTAATAATTAAATAAATAGTGATTTATTCAATTATTTATAAATGATTTAGTCAAATTTAACAAGGAATATTATTTAAACAATGTTTAAATAATTATTCCGAGAAAATAGTAAGATAAATAATGATTTATCTAATAATTTTCCTGTTTTGGGTTAAATATGACCAGGAATATTAATTAAGCTATTGTTTAGCTAATTATTCCTTAAGGAAAATCAAACAAATAAGGATTTATTCAATTATTCCTCATGGGGTTTCTTGTTTAGACCATAAACAAATTAATAAATTATGGATTACTAAGTTATTTTTCATAGTGAAAGAAATTTTACTTAGGGTAAAATTGGTCTTACATGGTGTACTTTGGTCCATCTAATAGTAAAAAGTTAGATGACCAAAAATTGATGTAACAAATTTCCCCCTAGCGTGCGAGCATTAGGAGCTAATCGTATGACTGAAGTACATTGTAAGAACTGAATCACCAAACACTGAAGGGGAAGTCAGAGAGAGAGAAATATAAGGTAGACTAAAGCGCTAGAGGACAATACCCTGAGGAGGAGAGACTTACAGGTGCGACAAGTCTATTTTATGAGTGAGTTCCTATTCTACAAGAGGCGAGGGAGGCATACCTATGCCCACCAATATAACAAAGTACAAAGAATAATGTGTCCAGTAAACAAGGGACTTAACTATATAGTACATGCTGGCATAAACATTGGCCAGCTAAAAATATGATAATGGATCCACATACATACTGTGCCTAGGATAACAACCGAGACTTATACAATAATATATGAGTACATGAGATATAAGTAAAACCAAAGAGGCCCTATAAAATAGGAAAGGGGTCTAAAAATATGAATGATACATGCAAACTGAAGAGGCACTGCAAGCGACTGAGGGAGGAAACATCAAATCTATGGAGCTGCATCCAAGGTTGTAATAAGGAGTTCATCCGTGTATGTGGGGAGCTACCTGGGGACCACCCCCTCATGAGGCCTGAAACATCTCACACACACCTAGGAATCACCAATACAATCTGTTGTATCACTGAACCATCAAGTATATGGATCTCGATCATGTCATAAGGAGCTGGAGCTGAGAAAAAATCAATTCAAAGGGAAATAATGAGTCCCTTTGCCTGATTCGAAGCACTGAAAAAGAGTGGAAGCTGTAACCAAGGTTCACCGCCCTCTAGACCTATCTTCTGGAATGAATAAGCTGATGTCGACAGAAGGAGGTCTGCCATAGGTGAGGCAATATGGGATCCTCAACTAAGGCACGAGAGATAATAGTAGAGTGACTGACAGACTAACACCAGGGATGATGATGGAATAAGGGGTAATGAGTAGCGGGCTGACGACTTCCCTTGTTAGAGCATAAAGAGAATGGATGACTTAGCAACAACTGACACAATATCAAATGGGATATGGGACAGTATGACTGGAGGCCACAATGTGTGACACAGGAGAGGAACCAAGCAATGAAGGATGGAGGACTATAGTGGGATATAAAGGGACTCAGGATAGAATCCATGGATGTGACGATGACACAACTCAAATGCTCTAAACAAGGGCGACTCGATGATGCTGCCACTCGGAAAAGGTTCGGTGGGGACCATAAAAACATGAGTACAAGATGGTTACTCACAACGAAAATCGACACAAGCATGGACAAGTATGGAGGCAAAGTAGTGCCCCAAGTACAAGTGTTGCAAGTGAATAAATCTGATTTTGAGGAGTGGTGAAGTGACCCTTCTTGGAAAAAATGTGTCTGAGTGAAGTATCACATCAAAAAAAACTAAAGGATACCCATTTGAGATCTCGGTGAGAGCTTTCCAACGGTGATGACGGTTTTTAAAACTGGGCTATGGTTTGGTCGCAACTGGCAAAAGAAAAATCTATGGTTTCTCTTTTAATAAGGCATTTTCCCTTCAATTTAATTCATTTGCAAGTGTAGCTATATGGTGAATGTAGAGAGGAGAAAAGGCCCTAAATCTTGCGGTGATCGTAGTGGACAAACCAACCAATGGAATCGAGATCCATTAGTTGCAGGTAAGAGGCCTAACCATACTCTTTCAATTCAGTGGACTAAAGTTTTAGATTAGGCACCCAGAGCTCAGGAACATGCTAGGTCTCACTTTTTGGGGTCTGTTCTATGACCTGGGTAGCAGGTACTGGGTAGAAAACTGCGACCTATCCTAGGAAATGACCCAAAAAGTGCGACCTGTCAGAGAAAGGTGGTTTTAGTGATATTTTTGGCTGAAAGCTAGGATTTTTATGGTTTAGGGGCATAGGTGCCCCCAAGCCCCTTTCACAGCCAATTCAATGAGTTCAAAATGACAAGCGACTCGGCAATATTTTCAATTTTTAAGAGTCAAAAAAGAGCTGAAAGTTGACTCCTCCTGGAGGAACGAGTGTTATAGAGGGTAGCAACTGGTTCTGATGATGGTGGAACTGCTCTGAAAAAATAAAGGTCAAGAGGCTCGCTAACAAGACCACTCATTGCAGCAATTCCTCAGGAATGGGTGAAACGACCAAGTGAAGGCATATGATCGGCCAAGCAAATAGTGACGAAGGAATGAGAAAACCAGGGCTCATTTGGAAAAACAGGTTGATAAAATAGCAATCACGAGAGGGAATGGTTTCATTTTTACGCAATCTTGAAATCATGGGAAACTCTACTTGAATTTGGTTTCATTTTTACACAAGCTTGAAACAAAGATAAACTATGCTTGAAACCGGTTTCATTTTACACAAGCTTGAAATGGAAACAAACTATGCTTGAAAAAGTAAGCATGCCCCCAACATGGTGACTCAATTTGAGGTACATTCCCCCTAAGCTTCAGTCCATATGAACAACAGATGGAGTGAAGGTTCAAATTATGATATCAATAGAAAGACTCGACTAGGATTTTACGAGATCGGATCAAAGACTCGAATTGAATAGGAACGTGTTTCATTATTTTAACGAGGTTGACACATTAAAATAACTATCCTCGTGAGCTAATTCATTTTTTAACGAGGTTGATATAATAAAAGAACTATCCTAGAGACCTAATTCATTTTTTTAACGAGGTTGACATAGAAGACAAACTATCCTCGACACCTTGTTTCATTTTTTAAGGAGCTTGACACAAGAAAAACGAACTCTGCTCCGATGACCTTTCATCACGATGAACAAGAGGTCATAGATTCCAAGAGGTTCGCAGCAGATGGGAGAACAACATCTTGAAAATCAGGACCCAATGCCCCCAGCACACGATGCATAATGGCACCATCACTGACTGCGGGCACAGGACAGGTAGCCACATAATTAACCTGTGGCAAGGAAGATACAACAGGTGGATAAAGACCCAGAAGGGATGACGGTGGACCAAATTTCATTTCAGGACCAATGAATGAAAGTTGATCAATGGTCACGATCCGACCTTTGTGTGGAAAATAGATCACACAAAAGAGGGAAGATACAACTACCCCCATGACATAAATATAGTTGCGCCCCAAGAGAAAATTGAAATATAAGGGGCTGGGAACAACCATCACATTGATATGGACGGTTTTCCTTCCAAAAGTAACAAGAAAATTTGGAAGGATCCCTAACGGTTGACTGGTTCCTTTGTTAAATGCCAACAGATTCTGGGTAACAGGCATAAGCGGTGGAGAACCAAAATCTTTCCAAGTAGTGGAAGACAGAATACTAACAGATGCGCCTTCATCTATAATAGTGCTAGGTATGACCAGATCAAATTTTTGTACCGTTATCTCGAAAGGCACATAAGACGGAAGGCGGTATCCGGAAAATCGACTCCAATAAAAGGAAGTGACCAAGCTACTTGGAGGGGATGCCATCGAATCGAGATGGTTTTCCCCTGGTGTTACCGGAGCAAGAGGAGCACTCTCCTGGACTTCCATCACAGGAGTAGGAGGAGCAACTTATTTAACTACAGGGACAGACGAATATTTCTCCAAGTCCGAAGAATCTGAAGAAACAAGAAGAACATGAGGGGGAAAATATCCACTCTCAACGGAAAAGACCTGATGAACCACAGATGGGGTCAGATCAACTGATTCCTCAGTCAATCGTTGGTTGGGAACAGATTCCTGAATTTGAATTTCTGGGGGAGCAGGATCAAGCAAGGATGATGCTTGACTGGTCGTGGAATCAACTAGTGGAGGATTCGAAGAAAGCTTATGATAACCAGCCAGAAGGCAGGGTGAAAAAACAGTGGATTTTTCCAACACTCTCTTGGCTTCATCCATGTACGAACAAAGGTGAATGGGGTGATGCCCTTCACACAACTTACAGGGATTCGTAACCTTACCCTATTTCTTACGAGTCTTACCAGAGCTAGTCGAAGATGTGTTATCAATATGACTTCCAGAATTCAAAAGCAATGGCAGATGACCGCCAGACCATGCATCAAGTACCTTGGGAATGCCAGGGCAGTCTCGAAGCAGATGGTTACCTTTGCCGAGCATGCAAGGGAATTTGACTTTCCGTGGAAGTTTGGATGGTTCCGCAAGGGAAGGTTTCTTAAGCGCAGTAGCTACAATATTAGCCTCTTGCTTATCTAACTTCTTCTTCTTTGTCTTCTTATTCTTCTTCTTCTTAGCCACCTAGTTACCAGAATCCAGACTTTCACCAGGTGAAGTATAAGAGGAGGACGAAGAAATAGGTGAAGATGGGGAGAGGTCCACCTTAGAATCAACATGATGTTGCTCAGGTGGAGGAGATGGTCGAACAGAGGCCAGAGCGCTCGGGACCACTGAGGTTGAAAATAACCATACAGGCAACCCAACAGTTAACCCAGGCAGGGACAATGTTGCCATATAAGGAGCACCAACATTCCCAAAAGCAGGAAAAGGACCAGGATTCCCTTCGGAAGGGATTCCTGGGTTAGTGAACTCCGGAAATGTTGCCATTAGAAACAACTTTAAAACAACACTCTAAGGAAACTAACTATAACCAGGAATATTTCATGGGCAGATAATTTTTTAAAACATTGAAACAAAATTATGTTGTTTCATGTTTCAAGAGTCGAGAAACAAGAAAAATGTGACTCTATCACTTTCAGGTTGAAATGAGCATGAAAGGACAAGTGCTCGATGATCTTTTCAAATTTATGGAGTCAGCAAAGATCGAAAATGACTACTCAGGTGGTCTAGGTAAAAGGGTGTACCAGGTTCCCGTGAACTGCCATATACACCTTGGTTATAAAATGAAAGAAGAATCAACTAAGGACTTGACGTACGTGCAGGTAGTCTCCCTGAATGCTGTGTTCGGTGTATCAAGGTTACAAGGTGGTAGACTCATCTTCCTATGGATAAAATTATTGCAACCTAGAGGGGTATCCATTTATATACTCGACGGTACGGGGAGCACAAGTCCGTACTAGTGTTGTCTGAAGCCAGATGGCGAGTGACAGCTGCTAGGTTTACAGATGCTGGAACACGTCTCTAACTTAGACCACTAAATGTTTCGTTAAGTTTCAATTTTTCCTTAGGTTAATTGAATAAATTTTAAGTTGATCTTGTATTTATGTTTCAATTCCAAGGTCCTACCGAATGTTGGATCTCACAAATCCCTAAAATGCAAGCTACATGCCATAAAATACCATTCCGTTCGATGAAAATCTATCTACGAGAAATTTAGGAGTTTTCAAGTGATAGAAAATAATGAGAACACACAGAAGCACCCACTATAGAATCTGATGTAAGCTAACGAAAACGAGAAATATTTCCTAGAATGTACAATACTAGTTATGCGAAATATTTTCCAATTCCACAATGCAAACAAGAATGCAAGCACACATTTTTTTTTTTTTAATTTTTCAATGTAATAGAGAAAACAGTGCACTAAATGACATGAAAAATAAAACTTCGCACTAGTTCGAGAATGTGAATGCGAGAGTCGAAACGAAACAATTCAATCAACTCACAAGAAAACAAAACAAAAACTCAAAACAATGTCACAATATTTCAAATCGAAGAAAGATGTGAGAACGGACCCATACAAGAAATGTGAGTGATGCTTGGAGCGACAAGAAGCAAAAATGAATGAAAGAGGCAAGACTGAATCAAGACTCATTCCACAAAATGCAATCACTCAAAACAGATCCAGGGAGCTGAATGCAATCAAACAAGGAACGAAGGTGGTTGTGAAACAAAAGACCGAAGCTCCTAAAGGAGGCTCAACATATCAAGACACTAGAAAACCCTAAGGCCATGATGTTGATAAGAGATGGACAAACAACTGAAGGAAGGAGGTTGTTCACAGTCACAAACAATCCCAAAGCACTCAAAACAAGTCAAGAAAACACCCAGAGACACAAGCACTGACCAAAAATCCAAAACAGGGGAAACCCTGACACCTACAAGAAATGGCACGACTGTTTGGCTGTAATCCATGCCAGACAGGGATGGCGTGGGTGCTAAAATGGCAACAAGTGCCAGTGGGCGCGAATGTCAGACTGGAAACCACGCCAATCAAGCCAACCCTATAAAAATGAAAATTTTGAAAAAACAGAGGTCAGATCTAATCCTCTGGGGCTGAACAGGGGTGTAAGACTCAGAAAAACAACCAGAAAAGGCAAGCTAAGCAAGAAAATACCAAGAAGAAGACCTAATGGACGAAATAAAAACTCGCACTGATCCCCAGTGGAGTCGCCAATTTGTTGGTGAGGTAAATCCCCTCTGCGGAAAAAGGCGATCCCACTAGCCCTTGAGTGGGTCTAGCCACAAACAAGACACGCTATGACATCAATTCCTAGTTAACGAATGGACGGAGACTTTATAGATAACTTACTGGAGGTCCTACGTTGTTGTTGTCGTTGGAAGAGTGGCTACCTCTCGCTCTTGGTTTGAAAGATCACGATCCGCTCGTTCTCACGCTCGGATACTTTCACATACATAAGAAAAAAAGACAATATACAACATACTATTTCGCATCCGTGACTATCAGTCAGTCAAAGAATACTAAATCAATTGCTTCAATAAACACAACACAATGATGGAACCAATACCATAGTCGAGTATATTAATGAAAGGAAGGAAGAATACAACCAAGCTTCGACGTTGCGGTCTCCTCCAACAGGGTTCCAGAGAAGTGTGTCTCAAAAAGGCTCTTTAGGAATTCAGACAGGGCTCTCTCTATGGAATTCTCCTTGGTTATACCTTCTCGATAGCGATTACTCAGCTACAATATCTCCTCTCCAAGTTCAACTTCTTGGTTATATGTTCAGCTAGCTTTCATAAAGGGAGAAGGCCTATTTATATAGAGGGAGAGGGAGAGGTTAGGATCCCTATAATCATGGAAGGGAGACCTATCTTCAAGGAGTGTTCCATGGGAGTTGGAAACCACTACCTAAAGAGGGAGATCTGTGGCTGATCAACTTAACCACTTCCTGTGACTCATCCCTGAGGTGGTTAGAAAGAAACTTCCTTCTCTATTTTGTTAAAAAAAATTCCTAAAACAGCTGGCATGGGCACAACACAGAGAAAAAGCGCCAGGTGGTGCGGGATCTAGTGTAACTCCTCCACATTGGCACGAGGGGTAAACTAGCTACCCACGCCAAGGCCAAAACATAGGTTTTTGTGGGCTTTTTGAGGAAATGTTCAACAGGAGAAATGATGTCCTAATGCAGAAGGATGCAAATAAGGTGTTTGCAGAGTATGACACTGCTCACAGGTCACGGGAAAGACCCTCCAATATGCGAGGTGAAGGATTGTAGGGACAGTGAAAAAATGTTGTGTAACAACAAGTTGGGAAAAAACAGGAGGCATGTCGTATCCTGGATACATGCTACTGGGAGGGGGAAAAGTGTTGGAGGAGTTGGCCCCTCCCTGAGGGAAACCATAACCCATGGGTGGATGAGTGTATGGATGAGAAAGGGATCCAACGATACCGTCGGAAACATGTGATTCCCCTGGTGCGTTGGCACCACCGGGTCTAGGGAGATCAGGTAAGATGGTATAAACATAACCAGGCTGTGCATAAATCAGGTCATATTTCAATGCAATCTAGAGGGAAGCTTCTTCGATTTGAGGGAAATGCTATGCAACATCCTTTCCAATAGCAGGCAAGAGGGATATGAGAAACCAGTCCATGTAGACATGGTCTTCGAAGGTAGGGGCTCGACATAGGCTCTTTCGTCTCCGCCATTCCTGGACATGATCGTATAGGCGGGTCATAGACGATTGATGGAAATAGGTCAAAAGTTCAGTACCAATGTCATAAAGAAGGGGAAGCTGGAAGTAAGACAGAAAATCTCAAGCAAGAGTCATAAAAGTAATATGAGAGGAGGAGGCCTGGTCAACATACCACTTAGAAGCTTCTCTAGTAAGCGTACGTTGGAACAACCGAAGGCGGATAGTCATCGGTGATGGAGTTAGATGAAAAGCACCTGTGGAAATATCTAACATGGTTTGTAGGATATTCTCCAGCAAGACCTTCAAATTTGGGGATGTCAGAAGGGAGCTTGGTTGGCATAGCAGACCAACCAGGATCATGGTGTATGGGCCATTAATCAACCGATTAAAATCGGGAACATTTAAACTTGCCATATAAGGGAGCAAGGGAGCAGTCGGGATAGTTCATGTTGCAGTCCCACTAGTAGTATTCCCAGCATTAGGGTCGGGGCTACCACCAATGTTAGATCTTGAACCATACATGGTGAAGGTGACAAGAGGATAGCTGGGGATAGAATCAGAAGGGGAACCCAATGAACCAGAAGCGGAGTCAGAATGGGGACTTGGTGGAGGACTAATTCTAATCCTACGCGGAGGAGTAAGTCTTCCTAACGGAAACTAAGGATGAAGGCCAAGAAGTCTCTGGGATAAACACCTTGGGGGCACAATGATGGACGAACAAACACGAATCACAAAAGGAAGAGAGACCAACATCAACAAGGAGGTCCAGGATCAAATGATTACAATGTAGAAACAATGGCAGAGAGGTGCAGAATCAAATGGTTACAATGTCAGAGTCTTGGCCTGGCGGTGTAAACCAGGCGCTCTTCACTTAGGGTGTGTGTGTTAATTTTAATTTTTAAACCCAGACGTGTGTAGAGAAAAAATAAAAAATTTGTTGTATAACTATAAATAAATCTGCAAATAACAGTAAAGTAAACTAAATATAAGAGAAAATAAACAGCTAAATATGCATCAATATAAACCCAAGGAGGCGAGCTTCCCAACAACTAGTCTATGGGTGGGCAAAAATCTAGTCAAAACACACAAAAATAGCCAATGGATCTAAAGTTGGGAGGGACAATGATATAAAGGTCAGATCTGCTGGAAATAGGTGCAGAAAACAACAAAAAACCAGAGGGAAAAGTTCTGCAAATGAGGTGGCGAAAGTCTACAACCTGAATGGAAACGGAGGGGACCCTAGAGGAGGACCAAAAAAAACTAAAAAGAGGTGTTTTGGATGGATGGATAACCAATCTGAAATGAATCTTAAGGTACAGGATCAGATTTGAAAAATGTCTGAACACATTGAAATCCCAGACGACGTGCTTCAGCTAAACTCCTCCTAGAAAGGTGGAAGCGCACTGAAGCCCTAGGGGGCTAGGTTCCTATGTCGAATAGTAAAAAAAAGAAATTATAGGTCCAAAATGGGCAGAGACGGAGGTCAGAAAACCCTGAACAGTAGCCCAGACAAACCCAGAAAAATCACAGAAAAAATCCCACAAAAAGTACAGGTCGTAGTTTCTGACTTGATTTCTGCAGAGGTCGCAGGTTTGAGGCTTTTTTCTATGTCTTGAAGGTTGAGGTCATAGGTTTTGGCCCAAAAAGTGTGACCTGCAGTTTCGGCACTCTCGGGAGCAGGTTTCAGGAAAAAGTGTCATCTCAGTTGTAGCTGATACCTGTCACCTGCGCAATAGGCCCAGAAACATACGAAAGTTAGAATTTTTACTAGTTTAGGGTTTTAAAGGTTAAAAAAAACATCAAGAAAATCAAAACAAGAAGCTAAAGAAGATCCCTAGGGTTTGAAGCAGCTGGTCATGTAGGGATTTGAAAAACAACGATGGTCATAATTATAAACACTTTTGGAGTCGCTAGTTGTTAGTGTGAATTTTGATCGCAAGCGTACGAAAAAAATCTCACTTTAGTTGTGCATAACAAACAACCCTAACATCAAATATGGCTACCAATTTCTTTAGATCTGCAGTTAGTTGACCAAGATAAATACTACAAAATCCATATCTATGTAGTAAAAGACATTAAACAGTAAATAAAAGCAAGAGTTGCTCCATGCATCCAATAGAAAAGCAAGAATATTTTTAAAGAATTTTTGTATTTATGACACATGGGAAGGGAACATAGAAATATGTTATTAGTCCCCCTGAATGGGATGGGTTCTTGTATGTCCTCGGCACTTCAGATCTAAGATCCTTCTCTCTTGATGGTGTAGAAAACCCAGACAAAAATGGAACTCAAGGGGAGTTCACAACCAAAAAAGATAGAAAAATATGACAATGATGGAGGATCAAAGTCAGACCAAAAGTATAGATACAGAGTGATATTTAGGCAACAAAAGGTAGTGATTGAATGGAAAAACCCTTCTATTTATAACAAAATATTGAGTTAGTCAAGATATTGGTGCATAATTAAAATATTATTAACCAAATCTAGATCCAACTTTTATGGAATATTTTATTATATTTGTTGGAGGGAAAAAGAATTTGAATTTGGTCAAATCCCTTTATTTGTAGATAATAAATAAATAAAATTTATTTATTATTTTAAGAGTGTGGTTGAGTAATAATTAAATAAATAGTGATTTATTCAATTATTTATAAATGATTTAGTCAAATTTAACAAGGAACATTATTTAAACAATGTTTAAATAATTATTCCTAGAAAATAGTAAGATAAATAATGATTTATCTAATAATTTTCCTATTTTGGGTTAAATATGACCAGGAATATTAATTAAACTGTTGTTTAAATAATTATTCCTTGAGGAAAATAAAAAAAATAAGGATTTATTCAATTATTCCTCATGGGGTTTTTTATTTAGACCATAAACAACTTAATAAATTATGGATTACTAAGTTATTTTTCATAGTGAAAGCAATTTTACTTAGGGTAAAATTGGTCTTACATGGTGTACGTTGGTCCATCTAATAGTAACAAGTGAGATGACCAAAAATTGGTGTAACACCTACCACTAGTCAACCTTATGAATCCATATCCATGGATTACATGTCGGGCCTTCTTTCTACTAATCATGGAAACGACTGTGTTTTTGTGGTCATCAACAGATTCTCAAAGATGGTCATTATGGTAGCCTGTAAAAAGAATATCACAACAGAAGTCGCTGCTAAACTATTCTTTGAACAAGTGTGGTTACACTTTGGGATCCCACAGTATACCATCTCATATCAGGACAACAGGTTCCTCAGTATATTTTGCTCCAACCTCTGGTCAATGTTGGACACCAAGCTCACCAAGTCCACAACTTTCCATCCCCAAACTGATGGACATATAGAGGTCATCAACAGGATGATCATACACATTCTATGCATGTACAACTCAAAGAATCAATGCACATGGGATGAGATCATCCACTATGTATAACACATCTATAACCAGGATCTCCACAACTCAACCATCCACAGCCCCTTTCAGGTGGGCTTGAAATTCCAACCACTATGTCCTGTTGACGTAGCCATACCATTTTCAGCTACTCAAGAAGATTCAGCTCATGTCCAGTCTGAACCAGACAAGGAAAACAACTTCATTGATTGCATTCAATGCATCCGTGAGCAGGTTCATGACATATTGGACATAGCCAATGCTAAGTACAAGAAGCGACATGATCAACATCGGGTGCCACACCACTTCCAAGTGGGCGACAAAGTGTGGCTACATTTGCAGAAGGAGCACCTTGTTGGACCTCACTGCAAGCTATGGGTCATATACCATAACCAAGGTTGTAGGGGACAATGTCTTCAAGCTCAATATTCCACCATTGATTGGTTTGCACCCAGTGTTCAATGTGGACCACCTTTAGCCCTACTTTTCACCTCTACTTGACACATCTGACATGGCAGAATAACTCACACCAACAGAGTTAAACCGAAACAGCATGGAACAAGACACAAATGATCGAATCATAGAAACACAGATCAATAACACCCACAAGTAGAGGATCCAACTATATCGATTTGTCAAATCAGGCCAACTCCTTCACTAAGGCAAGTGGTTCCCCAGGGATGAGGTTCAACAGAAATTTTCTCACCTCATGGAGGCTCTGCACGCAATGGGGACCATTTATTTCTAATGGGGGATGAATGATCCAAGTGGATATTGGTGTCCATCCACCTATTCCACCTAGACCTCCAGTTAGTTTCATCAATTTCCTTTTTTATAGCATCATTTACTATTTTTAGCAAATTTTCGGGTCCTAAACTTCTAGAGCAGTTTTGACCCCTTAAACGGTGTTTTTTTGAGGTATAAAACATGATTGTAGCTATAGGAAGGGGTATGAAATGAAACCTGTAGTAATCGAAGAGATATTTCTGATGATATATTGTACGTGCCAAACAGAGATAATATGACCAAGTTACGCCCCGAGATGTTGGTTGTCCGACTACCCAAACTGGGCTAACAAACTCTTGGTGTTTCAACTCTTGGGGTTAGGGTTTTGGTTGTTTAGGGTTTTCCTATGTGGTTCAATAATAAAAAGGCCCTGGAGCCTCATTGTAACACATTTCAGAGGCCTGTAGCCACCACATTTCTTCTCAAAGATAAGCTACCAGAGCCCTAGCTACTTTATTTCCATTCTGTCTATAAACATATTTCAACTATTTGATATTAATGAAATGATGTTTTATTTCTATTTCACCTATGCATTTATGTGTATTTCTATATTTTATTGCATTCCTGCATAAATTCCAAATCATTATGTCCCTGATGATGGGTGGAGTGTCCATCTGAAATGTCTAACAAACTAAATTTGCAAACATAATTCTTTTCCAAAAATTCATCTTAAAATATGAGTAAATGTGAAAATATGCATAATATTATTAAAGGATAACATGTGATATTGTATATTTAACATGAAATTCTAGATAAATTTCCTTCTATGTAAGACTAGGTTCCTTGTGCAATAATGCTTGATGAATCAATTTAGACACCCCATTCATGACAGGTCACAATTATTTTTTTCACAACATTCTATCCATACTTTCATGTAATCAAGATTATTTTCAATATAAAGATGTATTGCATCCCACTATTCACTACCCTAAATATATTTTAATTGAATTTAAGCACCAACTACTACTATAATTCATTTAATTTCACATATATATACAAAAATTCAAGTGCCCCATTATTAAATTTCTCTCAATCCCTTTCTAAGGCAAGAACTCGTTCACAAATTTTTTGGGGTAATTTTCATCACATATGTAAGGCACACAAATATCTAGCTCAACTAGATACTCATAAATATACATTAGGTATTGATAAAAAATACAGCTCTCAAGAATCAACCCCTTAGGACATGATCTTTATCTAGAGAATGTCTTTAATGCATTGAAATGTCTCTCTACAAACCACATTAGTCTTGTGTGAAAATGTTTAAATAGTTAAATCTCCTCAAGTAGATGAATGAGGTAGTTCTATGGGAATTTGAGAAATTTATAGTTAACTGCGTCATATTTCACACATTAGATGAAGAATTTTTATGTTCCCATACTTGATATATTCTTCATCTATTTCCTTAAATGAGAATCGCCTACATGTAATAAAAACACACATTTGTATAAAATGATATATATACAAAGGATGAATAAATATGATGGTATTGGTTTAAACTAAATACTAACAATTACAATTGAATTATAACTCCTAACTCACCTCGTGTACTTGTTTAATTTATACATGATTTATGACTATATTATTACTAAAGTTGTCCAGGAATGTTAGAGGTAGAATGATTTGAAACACATAACGATGCTTTACATTCAATTAATGAACAAAAATAACCCATTCAAAAATCAAAATTATTTATATAATTTAGAGAACAATCATTATAAAGGGATATACCTTCATAAAATTATGCCATCCATGTACTTTTCCCCACTAAAGCATATTTTTCTTGTCATGAAAATTTTAATGTTTTAGTAAAACCAATGAGAATGTAATGTTCCTTATAACATTTTTCATTGTAGTGATCTTTTCCCTTATTAATAACCATGGAAGAATTGTCAATTTTCCAATTCTAGAATATTCACTCAAATGTTGAATCATATTGCCTTCCTTGATGTCACATCTAAATTTCACATTTTTCTCTTTGTTATTCCTTCCATTTAACATTTGAAATTCTTCCCAATATGCATTTCCTCAAATAATTGAGCTAGTAGAAGATGCTCATAGTATGGGATTCAATTGAACTATGTTTGAAAGAAATTCATACAATGGGGATGCCCATTTCCCTATCCTATAGATAATATAGCTTGAATCACATTTGTTAGAATAAAATAATTTTTAGACTTCACAATTATACTGAGACGGGGGTGAATCAATATAATGACACTTTTTACTTATTTAATTCCAGTCAAACATCATAAAACACAATTCTCATAAACTGAAAAAGTAAAACAAGATATATGTGGAAACCATTGTGGGAAGAAACCATAAAACTTATTTATATTAAAGATTTTATGGTCACAAACCTACTATTACATCAATTTATAGGAACCAACCTACATGAGACACTAATCCCCTCGCTGATTTGTATGCACCAACCTATAGGAGACATCAATCCTCAATGTTTCTTTGTAGGAACTAAACTACAAAAGATACCAATCCTCTATGCTACAAGAGACACCAACTTACTGGAGATGTCAATCCCCACTACTGAAAATATTTGTAGGTGCCAACCTACTTGATCACTTCTTCACAATGTATATTATTTGCTTCTTATTTCACCAAGTCTGCTTGTTGCTTCTATCGTCACCAGTTATGTTAGTTGCTTCCATCTTCACCAAGTCTACCTGCTACTTCTTCTTTCACCAAGTCTACTTCTCCCAAAACTTGTTGCTTTTATCTTCTTCCCAATAACACATTTGAACAACATGCCACATATTCAATTTTGCAAATCTGGTTTTGAAATTTATACCATATGTACCTAGAGATATCTTCTCCATCTCTTCCCAATTTCATATTTTAAAACATCATAGAAATAAATATAGAGCAAAAATACCGAGCTGACTTGTCTGAAGAAGATTTTAGGAGCATCGAGGAAGTGTAACTTCCTTTGACCATATCTTAGAAATTATAGTGAATCAAGGTATAAAACTTGAACCAAAAGTACATGAATATCCTCTATTTGTATCCTCCAAGCTTCATGGTTTGAAACATCCCAGAACAAAAGTTATAGTGAAAATGCCCAGTTGACATGTTTGAACAAGATTTTAGGAGCATTTAAGAAGCCTAACTTCCTTCGGCCATATCTCCAAAATTATAGCAAAACAATTTCTAAGATTTTAACTACAAGTACATGAAGAGACTCTCTATATCTCCTCTAATTTTTATAGCCTAAAACACCACATATGAAAATATTTATAAAAAACTCCAAGATGACTTGGTCACTCCATAAATCACATTTTTTTCTTCCACCTTTATATTCCAAGAATTGTTGCTTTTTCATGATTTTATATACATATAATTACTTCCAATGATTACTTCATTAATTTGTCTTGTATCACATACAACATTAATAAATTACACATAGGATTTCTCAACTATAAAACATCAATGATAGTAAGATAAAGAAGATACATCCAAACAAAAGAGACAAACAAATTATCCTAGGAAAAGCCTAACTAGGGAAAACCCAACAACCTTTTATTAGAGAAATTTTCCTAGTTCAACAAGAGATACAATATCAACTTTCTAGTCAAATAAATTCAAATTGACCACTAACCAAACCCAGGTCAAACTTAGTCAAACAAAGATAAATTCGTCCTGTTGAGATAGCTTCAGAAATTTGGTTAACCTGACCTCATAGAATTTAGGCCCACCACACAAAAAAATTGATTCACTGCCTTAGAGAGATCCCACATTATGCCTCAAATTAATTTTTCATTATGCCTCAAATTAATCCTTCATTATGCCTCATATTTCTCCTTCTTCATGCCTCGGAAGATATCTCTTGTGATCTGAGTTCATTCTAGGAGGAGGAGAACAAGTAGCCTTTATATAGTGATTGAAGGTGCCCTAAGTGGCATGTTTTTCTGGTTGATATGAATTAAATAGTTGGAACTGACTTGACCTTGTGGAGACAAGTAATTCAATTTTCAAAAATTGAATTTCCCTCTTTTGAAGCCGAATTGAATTTCATTAGGGGAATTTTGAGGTATAAAATGAGCCTCTTAAGAAAAATGTACAACCAAAATAAACTTTATAAGAACCAATAGGATTCACGATGATGATGTCAACCATGGGGGATGATTCACCATTTTTTAAGTAAAAGGGTAAAAAGATTAAAAAATATTAAAATAATAAAACTACTTTTTCAACTCGTATTTTCAACTTATCTCCCAAAGTTTTTACTTAAATTTAGAGTGGGAGTACTAGTTGGATGCAAAATTTAATTCCTCATCCAAGGAGTACCCATGTTTCATACTTTCGATGGACCCTGCTACATGAAAAATGATAAATACATGAAAAAACGTGATTGCAATCACGTTTTTCATGTATTTCTCATTTTTCCTATAGTGGGGTCCATCGAAAGTATGCAACATGGGTACTCCTTGGATGAGTAATTAAATTTTGCATCCAATGAGTACTCTCACTCGAAATTTGAGTAAAAAATTTGGGAGATAAGTTGAAAATATGATATGAAAAAGTAGTTTTTATTTTTTCCCTCTAAAATTTGATGATTTAATCAAATATTATTTTATTATTTCCCCTATTATTTCATAATTTCCTTGGGAGGCCCATTTTATAACTCAAAATTCCCCTAATGTACATTTGTATTTATCATTTCTTTTGATTTGGAGGGATACAATAAATTATGAAGACCAACCATTGCTACAAAAAATCAACACCCCCTCTTAACTAGGGAGATATTCTTAATTACTTTCCTAGATTTTCTCTTTTTGAATACAAATATCTCTATCCCAATAAAAGGTAAAATGAGATCATCTATGTTGATGAATCCGTTCGCTACATGTGGAAAGCATCCCGCATCAACGTCATGTAAAGGGATCTAGTAACCCACTAGTCACATTTCCCTTGCAAAGGATCTAGCCAAACACAAGAAAAATACCCATTGGTAGGTCAGGCACCCCCTGACACAAGAGTAATCCTTGGGTCACCAATCTACCAAGTCATCACTTGGAGTCTTGTGAGGAACCTGCATTACCCATGGTGAAACCTACGACCCATTTACCATTCCCACTTGTCGTCACATGATATTGAATGGTAAAAACACTTGCCTAGTTCTATATAGCTCAAGCTCAACCCACTAGCCAAAACCTATGGAATTATTGAAAGATAACCTTTGACTGAGGGAGAAATCCAGGCCTCGATGCTACTAGGCCAATTTCCCCAACCACATTACATGGCTTTCAGGTCAATATCCATGATCTAAGGGAGATTATCCACCCCTTGATGCTAAAAAATCAACACTCCCTTCAACTAAGGGAAGCATTCTCAATCACTCTAAGCTTTCCCTAGAAGTATACCAACTTCATCCGAGGATAGAGGCTTTGTGAGATTGTTAGAAACTAGCTTGATTATAAAAATAATTAGGATCCTCACTACTCCTTTTGTACCACATGATTTGACCTATCATCATGTTCATCTCCCACACTTGATAAAAAAATTCTACAAGTAAATTCCAAAGTAAAATTACATCACAAATCGCCAAAAAAAATGCAGATTACTTTTCTTCAGTAGTTCCATCAACTTCATACTCATAATAAAATACCCCAAGTTGAATCATCATCCTGATGTAATTTTATTGTATTCTACATTTTCAACCCAATCTAAATCTGTGAATCCCTAAAGTTGAATGAGACATATCTCAATCCATATCCATATGTACCATGCTAATACCTGAACCCACGTTGTGCCACATGCCTTGACTCAACCATAAACTGACTATCTTAAATCCATCACCACAACTACTTTCCATTCACCCTAACTAGGTGCACCCTCTAGCACTAAAACAAATTCTTCTAAGACAATCCAGGTTTCTCTCTCAGCCACTCAAATTAATTAGATTTGATACCATGGGAATGGCCATGGACTTACTATTCATCATCCCAAATCTTCTAAGGGTAGTAATATTACACTTCCTTTTGACCAAGGAAGATGTCACTTGGCTTCTACAACACTTCTAGTCCAAAGAAGTAATATATCCAACCAAGATCCTTCATCACAATCCTAGAGATCAACTCCCTTTATCATGATTTCTCCCTCTATCATGAAAGAAAATATTCTTGCTACTTCTACTCCCTCTAACAAGTACATCCTTCCACTCTCATAAAAAACAAGATCGACCGAGATTTCTCAGACATCTATACCAGGCTTGAGGTTTGTACAAAGATTACTACATTATGAAAACATGAGATCCCCTCCCATGCACCTCAAAATAAAGAGGTTTTTCCTAGTACATCTATTATTCTTGACAACTAGAGAAAATATCTCTTGATAGTCCAATCCCTCTTCCTAGGAGAATCCTCTCTTTGTAATTCTCTATGGACCCATCTACCAAATGCTATATCTTGTAAATCCAATTTGAAGTCATCAACAAATTTACATAGATCTCGACACAATGACATCCTTTAAACTTTATGTGCTACTTGCTTCCTCTAAACTACGAGACCTTTTGACATGATTCTATATATCAATACAATTTATTCCTCTTGAACATGAATCACTCCATGGAAAATCCTATTTCCACAAACTTTTGCTTCATTCTTCCAATATTTTCATATGCTTCCAGAGCCTTGGAAACTTTCATGATGTACTTGTAATCCTCATTATCTTTTTAGGATTGTAGGGAATTTATCGACTCCCTCTTGATATTTTACTTCTTCTATAAATCATTGAAATCCATATGCAAGCTCATTATCGTCATCCTAATCATCAATATGATGCTTTCATTCCTTACATGAGCTAGAGTTTCTTTATTCATTGGAATCATCTATATAGGCCCAAATCTATGGTTTTGTTCACAAACCTTTAGGGATTTCCAAGAAGGGATCATAGTGACAATGTTATGACTTCTCTTGCTCTATGTGTGAGATCCTTTCTTGTTGGCTCTTTCCTTAATAAAATTCATCATGTCTTAAATTCTCAACAATAACTAAAATAAAATAATGGAACCAAGTAGCAGTAACATAATTCACCTATTACAATCATGATCACTTCGATATAATGTAAGGAGTCTTCTGCATACTTTAACTTTAGCCATGCAAGATATTTCTATTGTAGTACAAGTTACATGGCATTAATAATCTATAGGGTTATATTTCTGCCATAAAATCCTACTATAGGTACGTACAAAAAATGTTCAATCAACATATCACACTATATGATGCTAGACTATCCCTTCACAAGAGTACAAAACACACTTGGTCCATCCTTGTTAGTAGGAATTTTTCTTCCTTGAGGCCTTATCGAACTTTGAACCACAATCCAAATTCAAAAAAGTGATGTTGTCATTACTTCTTGACATACCAATAATACAAAACACCAATTTTACATACATTTATTGTGAGGTAGTGACCTTGCAACATATTCCTAGATAACAGTATGCAACATCCTTATTCATGACATACTTTTTAGGTATTTTCGGGTTTGCAAACCCTAAGACATCAAATTGTCATGTGAAAATTTTCTTACTATAGGCAATATAAATGGGACAATTTATCCAAACCATACGAGGACAAAAATGTGTCATAGAGTCCCATGCCATTTCAAATGTGATCAAGGTTTCAACAAGGTAATGTTATCGGTCAAACAAGGAATGTTATATTAAATCAAACAAAATTTATAATTATCCAAAATAACCTTTGTAAGGCTTATAATATTCCTCTTTGTTTACAAGTATAAAAAAAAAAATTGTAAGTCTTTCATATAATCTTATAAGGGAGATCATTCCATCAAATGAGAAAAAATTAAGTGGCACGAGCATGATCCATACTTCCTTTATAAAAGAATCATCAACAACTTCTAACTGTAGAGTAGCACAAAATGTTTGACATAACTTAGATTGTTTCTATTGGCCCTTCCAAATAGAGTGACTCAACCTTCTCATATTATTGTAGAAATAAGAATGCTTTTTTCAGTTATGACTTTTCCTTCACAATAATTTTGGTCTCCAAAAATAATAAGGAACTCAACCTCTTCTTTAAGAATTCCCTTTCAACTATTATGATTTTTCCATGATCAATATCAAAACATGAGACCTGTATTCAACCATCAATATTACTTATAAGTTCATAGAATTGAAATAGGTGTGTCCAATTTCCATTCCACCTCAAACAGGTGACCTAAAGGGATTTGGTTTAAAGTTTTCTTCACATGTATATAGGACACTAATAACAATGTACATATACAATAATCCACACATCTATTCCTTCAAAAAAATTCATCATTTATAAGGCATCATGGTCTTGCATTGTCGATATTTTGATGCTTCCATGTTCTTTCTAAGTCCGCATACTCGATGCTCAATTCCTCAGGCATTTCATCTTTGTTCAATCATCCAGAGGTTGAATCTATGACATCTCAACTCCTTGCAAACAACCTTGAGGATTTCATTAGGGAAATTTTTAGGTACAAAATGGGCCTCCTAAGGAAATTATAAAATAATATTGGAAATAATAAAATAAAATTAGGTTACATCATCAAATTTTAGAGGAAAAAAAAAATACTTTTTCAACTTGTATTTTCAACTTATCTCCCTATGAGTTTACTCAAATTTTGATAGGAAACACTCGTTGGATGCATAATTTGATTTATCATCTAAGGATTACCCATGTTTCATAGTTTCAATGGACCTTGCTACACGAAAAAAGAGAAATACATGAAAAATGTGATTGCAATCACAATTTTTCATGTATTTCTCATTTCTCATGTATTAGGGTCCATCAAAAGTATGAAACATCAGTACTCCTTGGATGAGGAATTAAATTTTACATCCAAAAAGTACTCCTGCTCAAAATTTTAGTAAAGAATTAGGGAGATAAGTTGAAAATATGAGTTGAAAAAATATTTTTATTATTTTATTATCTTTTAATATTTTTACTGTTTTACTCCAATAATGGTGAATCATCCCCCATGGTTGACATCATCATCTTGAATCATATTTGTTGTTATAAAGTTTATTTTGGTTGTACATTTTTCTTAGGAGGCCCATTTTAGACCTCAAAATTACAATAATGCTCGACCCACCTGTGGCCTTCTCGGCCTTCCTGAGCTCAGAATTATTCTCTTCATTCCTCCTGCAACCAGGGTTGATATGTAACTGTTCAATCATAATCTAAGGCTTCAACCCTTGTCCAATCCTAGTAAAATTTTTATTTTTAAACAGAGCTTAGATATTGGCATAATTTTTTCTTCGATGAAGATGAGGAATTTGATCCTTCAAGGTAAGAAATATTATCCATAATTCTTCCTTAATATTTAGACAAACCATCTTTCAATAAAACTATATCTCGGGCTTCTTTACATAACTTATTTTCTTCTCCTTCTAGGGTTTTGACTAGAATGTCATTCTTGAACAGAAACAACACTTCTTCTCTTCATCCAAGTCAAGGATGTAATTGAAGAATAATATTTTAAAGTAGTGATCTCATTGGTCTTTCTTCACCATAACTTTGATACCATGTTGAATTTCATGATTTTTTATATAGATAATTACTTCTAATGATTACTTCATTAATTTTTCTTGTCTCATATTCATCATTAAGAAATTAAATATAGAAAATGTCACTATAAAATAATAATTACAATAGGATAAAGAAGAGATCCAAACACAAGAGACACAATAAATTTATCCTGGGAAGACCCTAACCAGGGAAAAACCCAACAACCTTTTCTTAGAGAAAATTTTCCAATTCAACAAGAGATACAATCTTAACTTTCTAGTCAAATAAGTCAAACTAGCCAGTAACCAAACCCAAGTCAAACTTGGTAAAATAGAGATAAATTTGTCTTTTTGAGATAACTTTAGAAATTTGGTCAACCTGCCTTAGATAATTTTGACCCACCTCAGAAATAAATCAATCTACTACCTCAAAGACCTCCCACATCATGCCTAAGATTCATGTTTCATTATGCCTTATATTCCTTATTCATGCCTCAAAAGATATCTCTTTTGATCGGAGTTCATGCCAGGAGGAGGAGAACGAGTAGCCTTTGTATAATGATTAGAGGTGCCCCAAGTGTTGCATTTGTTTTTCTAAGCTAACTTGAGTAGTCAGAGTCATTTTGATCTTGTGGAGACAGTAAATTCAATTTTCAAAAATTGAATTTCCCTCTTTTGAAGCTGAATTGAATTTTACATTTGTATTTATCATTTATTTTTCTTTGGATGGCTAAAATAAATTATGAATATGGACCACAACTATAAAAATTCAACAAGAATCACCCCAAAAAATATTCCTCGGCTTCTCTTGAAACCTTAGGTATGTTATTCGATGAATTTATGTTAAAATGAACTCATATTCCATTTATTTATAGTGTTTTTACGCTCACTTATGTGGCTAAGTTGTAAAATTGGGTGGGTCAGTCTTCTTGTACTTTTGATGTGTAATACTAACTAAATATTTCATATATCTTAAATCCTATGGAATTATAGGGAGAATCATATACCATTGGAAAGGTCTCAGAATGAGATTTCCATCCATATATTTTATTCTCCAATTTTATCTAGGTAAATGGATTAAAAATTAATTCAAATATAGGGTATACAAATGGGGAATGCTTTTAATTTAGTCAGGTCATCTAAAATATTTCACATCTCCTCATTATTATGGAGTTAAAGGGAGTGACATATTCCATTGGAAAAGTCTTAGAATAAGCTTTCCAATTGTATATACTATGCTCCAATTTGTGTTAGGAAATTGGAGTAAAAATTATTTCATAGGGTATGATCCAGGTGGCTCTAGACACACTCAAAGATCAAAGAGGGTTGATGATAGGTCAAAATTAAAAGTGGTCAGATTATTTTCGAACTAGTTCCAGATCATAGTGCTCGTCACCCTTATTCCAACGGTGTGAACAGATCTCTAATCTGAGCTTGTATGGAGAATTTAGAGTCGGTCAAAGTTTTTTTCAAAGTGGGAAGTGGGCCAGGATTAATTTCCTACCAATTCACTGAGGATAGGGTAGGGAACTTGGCTCTTGAAAGTGGTCGAAATTTTTGCCTCTTTAAATTACCCAATGAACCTTATTTCCGAAAAATTAGAAAATGACTATAATTGTATTAAAAAACAAAAAAAAATATATTAAAATGGGTGGCAAGCCACTAACCCCGCCATCCCCCCAACGACCAAAATCATATTATAACAAAATAGATGTGGCAGGCCATGGCCCCCTCCACACCCTCCGCCCATGGCACAGAAGTTACATATATAATAAGTAGGGTGGGCAGGCCATCCTCGGTGGACTCGACCCAACTCCAAACTCCAACACCATATTCAATACAAGCCTGAAGGCCATGGTAATAGAAAATGTGGGGTCAGTGGGGCTTGAACCTACATCGGCCGGTGCCCAGCCCACCCACACAGTGACCCCATTGGAACACTCACCGAAACATAAAAATGAACCATATTAAAATGTTTAAAATATCTAACCATCCACTAAAATAATGTGAATGACGCGGTGTTGAAATGGTTGTTAAAACCGTTTTCCATGGAAAACTAAAACCCGCGCCATTACGACAGTCAGTGGGATTGGAACCCCCAACCACCCCAATGGAGGATTAAAAATACATGTACGAGGCCATGCTCAGGATGTCCAAAATGGTGGACATAATGTATGAAGCTTATGAGAAGAAGGAAAGAGCAAAGAACGATGCTTCATCCACACCTTCTAGTGAACATTCATCGCCTACATCGTCTTCTCATCATTCGAATGAGGAGACAAACCAGAGCCTTCAAGCATATAATGCTAAATTTAAAATACTTCTACGAGAAGAGAAAGAGGAGAAGAAGCGATTGCATCTTTAGTTGCGAGCCATAGAAGAGGCCATGGAATAATTGAAGCACAACGACCAGAGTCTTCAAGTAGATCATGTTGAATTAAGGAGGCTCCTACAAGAAGAGAAAGAGGAGAAGCAGAGGTTGCAGCTTTAGCTACAAGCCAAAGAATAGGCCTTGTGTAGATGAAGTGCAACGAAGGCTTGAAGAAGCCATCTTCAATTGTTTCCAAATCAACATCTGAGGTAAAAATTTGTGATCATTCTTTAGTTTCATCTTCACATGATTTTATTTCTATTGGAAATGTAGAGGTACCCATTACAGGAACTGGCATGAGACTCCTTACCAAGATGGGTTACAAAGGAGGAGGACTTGGTGTTAAGGGCCAAGGCATGACTCAGCCGGTAGAGGTCGTGCAAAGACCTCAATTCACAGGTTTTGGATATACTAAAGGAGAGTGCTCAAAGTTGTTAGAAGCTTCCAAGACTTTTTTGAACTCATCAAGGAAAGAGAATGATGGGAACACTTAACCATCATCCTATGGCAGTGCACATTGCAGAGAAAGAGATGGGGTAAGCTCTTATCACCATAATTGTACCAACGACAACCAGGAAAGGTATAACAAGTCTCGGTATTCTAATGTTCATTTAGATTACAAGCATGTTGCTAATAATGAACATAAATCATGGCATATAAAAACATGTATTTTTTGTGGTCTACATGACCATGTGTCTCTTGAGAGTTGGAAAATAATGGTAGCACGAAAGAGGATGAGGCATGAAAGGCCTTCTCCATAGCAGGAAAAGAAGAAGGTAAAGCAGGTATGGAGGAAGAAGACTCATTTTAGTCATTGTGACAGAAGTGGCCATCAAAGAGCCACGTGTTAGAGGCTCCATACAGAGCAGCGTCTCCAGGACAAAGTGTTCATACATGACCTAGTTGAAACAATTGCTTGACAAAAGAATGGGCCACAGGAAGATAACCCATTCAATTTGATAAGTGAGAGATGGTTTTCAAGATATGTTAGCATGTCATGGCCTTACTTTGTAAATCATGTGTTGAAATTTAAAATGTAAAAGTGATGATGTGTTTTCTATCACTTGTTGAAGCAACAATGATGTTTTGGCCTTGTATTGATAGTTGGGGTATTGATTTCCTCTTTGATGTAAACTTGACCACAAAGTATGTGTTATAAACTCATGGCCAGTGTGGGATGCTTGGGTAATATTTTTTCATGTAATTGAGCATTTAATTTGGAAAATATTGTACTATAGGTTTGCATAGGATGCAGGAGTCGGCTCATCGCTTATGGCTTTGAAGAAAAAAGGTGAAGGAGAAGAAAGGGTGACCTATCAGAACACTAGTGGTGTAGACAAGGTACAAAGCAGTTGCAGATTATTTTCATGCTTTTGGAGGGCCAAAAGCTCCTTAGTGGGGAGGAATGATCTAGGTGGCTCCAGACACACTCAGAGGTCAAAGAGGGTTGATGATAGGTAAAAATTCAAAGTGGCCAGATTTCTCTCGAACTAGTTCCAGATCATAGTGCTCATCACCCAGATTCTAACAATGCAAACGGATCTCCAATCCGAGCTCGTATGGAGAAGTTAGAGCCGGTCAAAGTGGGCAGTGGGCCAGGATTAATGTTGGAATCATGATTGCAATTAGACCAAAACCCACAGGTGTTAGTCTCCGCTAAAATTTCCAAAGTTAGGATCCACGAGAGGTAGTTATTCCATGTCGGGAAACACACGGGGAGCATTGAACGCAATTTCCAACAATCTCCCCCCCAATGCGAGTCAAGTGAGTTTCAAACTCGAGACCTGTTGCTCTGATACCAGTTGTTGGAATCACAATTGTCATTAGACCAAAACCCACATGTGTTAGTCTTCGCTACAATCACCAGAGTTAGGATCCACGAGAGGCGGTTAGGCCATATCGCAAAACACACGGGGAGCGTTGAACCCAATGTCCAACAATTAATGGTCCTAAAAATTCACCGAGGATGGGGCATGGAACTTGGCTCCCGAAAGCGGGTGAAATTTTTGCTTCTTTAAATTTCTCAATGACCCTTATTTTAAAAAAAATTGAAAATGACTATAATTGTATTTAAAAAAAAAAAAAATATATATATATATATATTAAAATGGGGTGGTAGGCCACCAACCCTGCCACCCCACAATGACCAAAATAATATTATAACAAAATTGGGGTGGCAGGCCATGACCCCTGCCACACCCTCCACACACGACACTAAAGTTAGATATATAACAAGTAGGGTGGGCGGGCCATCCTCGGTGCACCCAGCCAAACCCAAAACTCCAACACCATATCCAAAACAAGCATGAAGGCCATGGAAACAGAAAATGAAGGGACATCGAGGCTTGAACCTGCACCGACCGGTGGTCGGCCCACCCACACAGCGGCCCCATTGGAATGCTGAATGAAACAAAAAAATGCACCATATTAATATGTTTAAAATATTCAACTGTCCACTGAAATAATGTGAACGTCACGGGTGTTGAAACGATTGTTAAAGCCGTTTTCCAAGTAAAACTTAAAACCATTCCATTACAGGGGTCAGTGGGATTAGAACCCCCAACCACCCACAACCAAAGACTATTATTTACCATTCTTCCAACCCACTGGGCTTTGATAACTCCTCCACCTTTTTAATATAAGAACCTCTCATTGCATTTGACTAGTGGGACCGAACAGAGGAACAAGAGCGAATTGAAGGCAGAACCCAGAAGAGGAAATGGAACCATTCACCTGAGGGTGGAACCCTGAGCCAATTGGAACTTTGCAGGAGTCGAAACCTTTCCCAGGCAAAGAGGCAGTGCAACCATGAACTGAAGAATTTTCCCAAGGAGGTAAAAATTCATTTTATCAGAATGGTATCAAATTTATATTCAAAATTCACGAAATTTCACAAGGAATGAAATGGTGATATTAGATTCACCATTTGAGTAGCGGATTTCCAGTCAGCCCATGGATAAACTTTTTTGGAGAATCACGAGGGAATCTATAAGATTCTTGTAGGCCCAAATTTTGACAGTGTCGGAATTCAATGAATGGATAGTCGATTTTACACCACTCGATGCCAAAAATTCAATGGTGCGGTCAGTTTTTTCAGCTGAGCCTTCCAATTTTCAGCCAACTTCAGAAGTGAAGGTACACGAAGCAGTCATTTCATGTTTTACTTCCACAATTTTTGAGATGATTTATTATGTTTTGAGATTCCTGTTTATTTTGGGATAGATTTTTCCACATTATGTGAGATGTATTTATATTTTCATGCTATGTATTGTTGTTGAGAACCCTATGTAACTATGTTGAAGGGATACTCATTTCTAGATTGTGTGATATTATGTTAGTTTGACATGCTGAGAGGAAGCCTTCTTGAGTGAGAATTCCCGCAAGTGGAACGTCTCGTGGAGAGACAAGCCACTTGTGTTAAGGGAATATGACCTTGCTATTACAAAGTGTTTTCCATGTACATAATCATCTATTTACAACATTATATAAAGTAGCCTCCACTATCTTGACACCGGACCTGGAGACGTAGCCCACACTAGGTGAACTATGTTATCAAATGCCTCGTTTTCTTGTGCTCTTGATTGTCATCATGTTTCCTCTTACTTAAAGCATGCATATGTGTTATTTTATGCTCTTTTAAAATGAAACTCTAACAACATCATAGAAGTAAAATATCATGGGTAAATTTGGTAGCTGACGGACCCAGATCACAGTATCCAATTGGGGCATCAAAATTCCAAGAACATTCCAAAAATATTCATTTTCCAATATTTATCTTGGACATAAGTAGTCTCCTTATGTCTTTGACATTAATGACAAAAATATTTCCAACAATCCCCCCCTTTTTCTTTGATCGTAACCCTTAATCAATTATGCAATAATACTATAGAACTCCCCCTATCTGCAATTCTTTGTGTGCTTGAAACTGACATCAATGTCAAAGGGATGCTCCTTTTGAACTTGTGCTTCTCCTTATATGTAACTCTTATTCTATTTGAAAATTTTTTTAGTGGCAAACATTTCTCCTCATATTTTCTATCCCTCCTTATGTCTACATGTTCTTGATGATTCTCCTTATTTATAACTCTCCCCATTTGTTGATATAAATAATACTCATGTGCGAAAATTCCAATGAAGAAATCTGATGGAATGAATAAAATCATAAAAACTATCAAGAGTTAAAAGTTTTTTTTTTTTTTTTTTAAAACCCCGAAGATCATTGAATATCTAACGAGAGCTCTTTGAGATTCGAATATTTGATGAAAATTATTTGACCATCGAATGTATGACATTTTTTCCAATATCAAATTTCCAATGTGTTTTCTATTAGAAAATTATATATTACAGAGCAATGGAACAAATAAAATATATGCAGAAACACAAACACGAGAAACACATAAAACCAGAGAGACACAGATATACGTGGTTCACCCATTTTGGGCTACGTCCACCCTGAACAACTAGTCCTTCCTTTCTATTATCCAACAAAAAGAAGAGACACAACCTATAATAGATTTGTTGTAATATCCTATGTTCTCTCTCACAGTCTCCCTATCTGTTCTCACTCCGAGAATACACATACAATACATAGCCGCAATACAATACCCCCATACAAGCGAGGGGTTGTCTTTTAGGGAAAAAAACCCTAAACTAAACATAACTTCTATCGTTAGATCATCTGCCTAATGAACGACCCAGATTGACTAGAAATTACTATACTTTTACAAGGCAATTTTTACATTTGTTTTTAGCTTTAGGGGCACTGCCCCACCCTAGACCCCCTAGGCAGCGTACAATTACGGGCAGAATTTCTGCCCCATTAAGGTACATGGGTCCAACACTGTGATACAAAATAAACAAGATAATTAGGCTCCACACCCAACATTTTCCAATATCTGACAAATGGAAATTAACCATTATATAATGTCCAATTCCACCACTAACAAATTTTTTCCGTTGGCAATGTCTAATATGGGATGCCTTTACGTTGAGTTTAACTAATTATAATAAATATAAGATTAATATTATAATTATATATAATATAATTAAAAAATATTAATATTAATATCAATAATAACTTATATTAAGAGAGAGAGAGAGAGAGAGAGAGAGAGAGAGAGAGAGAGAGAGACTCGAACATCATATAACTTTGCATAGTTTCTATATTCCTTGTGATTGTTTTGAAAGGTTGTAGGCTTATTTTAAGGTTAGTTTTTGAAAAAAATAATCACTGAAATTTTGGTGATAAAAAATGTCACATAACATTCCTCAAGGAGGGAAAGGATATGTGAGATCGACATCAGGGTCTTTGGAGGATCAAAAATGTTATTTCCGTTGTAAAAAATGCAAGGGATTGAATGTAAGGAGACTTCTAATAACAACAACTAAAATGAATTGTAAAGAACATGGACACGCTAAAGATGGGAATGCATATCATCCATTAGTAATTTATTCATTATATGTCTTTGTATAGTAGATTGTTTTTGTAAATGTTTATATGTATATGATATTTTAGATTGTATGTATTTGCGTTGTATTTATATTGTAAATGTATTTTATATTCTTTTGGGAGGTATTTAACCTATGTTGTCATCTTTTTTTTTTAAGTCAAGATTCCATTCATTCTTCAAAAAAGATATACATCAGTAGCAGCAGCAAAATCAGGCAGTCTCACCCCAAACATGTTTTTTGACTACCACTGTCAGCATATGACAAAGAAACTATAAAACAACTAAAGACATTTTGCACTACTTAGCAAGCCAAAAACACCAGTAAACACATAAAAAAATTAAAACACCTATAACCATGCTAATCATCCGAGGTGATGGAGGTTGGGTTGTCCAAAGCTATTCCTGGAGGAGGTGGAGGGCGAAAGGAGCACTGGACATGCTCTTAAAAATGGGTCATCCAGGCCTCCAACTTCTCGACTTTCTCAGAAAGTAGGTTCTACCACGCCAGACCACCACAGCATGCTCATGAACACAACACTAGAAGTAATGCATTTTATTCAAGGTGGCGATAAGATCTGCTTTTTCTTCCTGCCGCACTTGCTCTGAAGTTTCCAAGTGCTCCAATACCAATTGTATCGGATCCCGACACCTTTCTAAATAACAATCCTGACTTTGTACTAGACCCAAATTATGCATCTTTCCTCGATGCCCAACACCACCATGGCGATATGTTCCACCCCACTGTGAGCCCCGGATGCCACACTGCCTGTTCGAGTAGCATTACCACCACTACTACCCCTAGAGGCCAACCTTCCCAAGCGACCAACCTTACCACCACCTTGACCCACGTGAGTGATCGCTCCTATCATCTGCGAGGGGGACTCGTGACCCCTCAGACTAGTCGAATCGAGAAAAAGCTGCGAGGAGGAAAGAATATAGCGAGGGACCGGCTACATTATGGAAATTATGACACTACTAAGAAGATCAACAAATGGCCACCCAAATGAAAATTACCACCATGGAGCAACACCCCTCTCCCCTCAGAAGGACCCTAGACAGCCCTCTAGAGGAAAACACAGGGCACTGCAAATGTGAGCCCCCAGTGAAGACTTGGGCTCAAAATTCTATGTTTCCTGCTCTAAATAAAGCAACAACCAACCAAACCGCAACACTACCAGCTCTACCACGTCGTAGAAAAATTTAGAATTTTCAGAGCCCATAGAGAGGAATACTACGAAGAACAAACCAAATTATGTACTGTAGCGGTAGATAACCCGCCCAACCCCAACTGAACAATTCTTGAACTAGGGGTCCAAAGCCTTCCCCAAGCTTAATGACCAAATACCAAGCCCCTAACTGGAATTTAACCCAAATTCACACCTGAAAGCGAAGCAAGGGATGTCGCTAACACAACCACCACCTTTCCCATACATGATAACCTTTGAAAATTCCACTACACAGTTCAACACTCAAGCTGCATGCACTACAACTAGACCAAGCCCAGACTACACGATACAATACCTCGCCACCCTCCATAAAACGATGACATGCTCTACCTCCTGTGACCATCAAGAATTATGGAGGCCATGCACGAAACTCATTTACCGCTCTCTTACTCAAGGTGCATTCAGAGGAAAAGGGACCCAATCCTCACATCATCGGTCGAGTGTAATTCATGAATGCCCATGCATGGCATCAGGGACCTCAACTAGTTTGTTTACCACCCCCATCTGGGAACCTATGTTATCATCTTGAGGTGGATAAATTATTTCATCAAGGGCGTCAACTAGTTGGTTTAACACCCCCATCTGGGAACCTATGTTATCATCTTGAGGTGGATAAATATTATTTTATTATTTTCGTTAGGGTCGATTAAGGGGTTAGGTCTTGTTAGGGGTTAATTAGTTTATGGGCTTAGGGATAAGGGGTTTTTGTTTAAGGGTTTAGGGATTAGGAGTTTAAGGGCTCAGGGGAATGATAATAAGGTATTAGGGGGTTAATGTATGTTTAGGGGGTTAATTAGGACCTATAGGATTTATGGGTTAATGATTTTTTGTGGAGCATTATTAATAAGTTTTTAAAGTATATTATGCACATAATTTAAAATATGGACATAGTGAATACATTTTTATAGGAGGAAAGAAGAAAATAATTATATAATATATCGTAATAAAATTTTATAAGGCAAAATAATAAAATATAAATATCATTTTAAAAATAATTAAATAAAATTTTGATTAAAAATAAAATTATTATAAAGAAATATGATTGGATAAAGATAAAAAGAGTCATTTTATTAATTTAGGTAAGATGATAATTAATGATTATATATAAAAAGAAATTACTTTATTTATTAAAATGTTTAAATTTATAAACCACAATTTATTAAAATGTATGTTCCTAACCACAATCTATTTCACTCATAAAAGAGACTCTTTCCCCTTTTTAAGGAAAAAAATATGGGACACAAGACTTTCACTTGGTGTTTCAAAATATTTTAGGTAACAATGAGCTTTTTAAGCCCAAGTGATATATATATATATATATATATATAGAGAGAGAGAGAGAGAGAGAGAGAGAGAGAGAGTCTCATTTTGTGATAAGTAAAGGGTCTCATTTGTTGTGAATTGTGAGAAAACTCAAAGTAATATCAAAGTTATAATAGAACTTCTAGGAAAAGGGTACATTATTGAAATGTTTGATAAATCATCAATGGTTATTTTCTCCAAATTTATCTTAAATATTATCACTCATGCAAGGTAGAACGTTCCCTTTTGAATGTCCTTTGAAGTAGGTGCAAGGTTTTTATTCTATAACATTCACTTACCACTAAGTAGAAAGGAGTGATTTTTTGACATTTTGGTCAAATCAAATAAGTAGTGAAAATAAAACAATATCCGATTTTGTGTAGAAGGAGACATATTTTACGTCATGCCTCAGTAAAAAAGAGTTTCCTATAAAACAAATGTCTTTAGTGGGCTCCCTATGACTTGCCTAAAGAAAAAAGGGGATCCCATATAAATTTCTTACATAGGTTATCGATTTCAAAGTTTATAAGTGAAAACACATGATGAAAACTTTGAGTACATTTGTAAATGTTTTGGAATGAAAAGGGTTTGCTGATTATCAGGTGATTGTTCCTAAATTTTTTCAACATACTCTTAAACATCTTGCTAAATTGCACAAGCTTCATGATCACATTGATTGTTTTATTTGTTTCTTTCTCTTACCGAAGCTCATGGTTGCTCACAAATCCTCTTAAAAATTCTGGTCTTTAAGAGAAATCAAGAAAGAATATGACATTAGAATGATGAATGCAAAATAATATCAATATGTTTTCTATTACGGTTGTGATTATATATCTCAGAAAGTGTATCACTTCCTACATGTCAAGAAAAGCAACATATTTCTTAGATTTTTTCAACATGTTCTTAAATATCTTCATAAAATTCACAAACATCATTAATGATTTGTTGTTTTTGTTTCTTGGTCTCACCTATGTTTTCTTTGTACTTGTATTTGTTGTATTTAATTTCCTTATATATTATATTTGTAAACATTTGTATCGATGTTTAAATATTTTATATATATACTAACATTACTTTATGTATTGTAATTGTATAGTGTCCCCCCCTAAGAAATTTCTCGATAAGGAAGAGGTGGTTGTAGTAAAAGCGTATGTTCAAGAACATGGAGTGAATATTTAGGATCAAGATAATGATCCTATGGAAGAGGATATGATGTTGATAACATAGTTGAAGAATATGGGAAAAATATATTGATCCATGAGACATTTAATAATGTTGGAATGGATGATGATGACTGTTAGTAACCTATAAATATAGGATTCATAATTTTGACTTGACTAATGGTAGTATTGTAAATATGTACAAACTTTTCTTTTTGCAAGTTATTTTCCCATATTTTGTAAAAAAAAATAAAAAAAATAAAAAAAATCAAAGAGAGGTTAAAAAGTCCTAAAAGAAAAATCAAAGGACTTAGAAAAAATAATATACCCCAAAAGAAAAAAGATGAATAAAACATGAAAGTGTGCAAGTCTAAATGCCACTACTTTACTTTTTGCAGATAATTATGGAAGATTGTCAGTAAATGCCATAATCCATGATGAGTTTAACAATTTAATCTTGACTTATCATGTTTCAATTTACTTGTTTTAGATAGAGAATGAAGAATTTTCATACAGTTTAATCATGACAATTCAGTAGTTAGGTAGAGAATAAAAGAACCCAATAGTTTAATCTGGATTCTTGGATGAAATAAGTATAGAATTAGATAGTTTAATGCTTTCAAAAAAGAATAAAATGTTGTAAGGTTGTTAGCTCAAATGCACCTGATTAAAATAGAAGAAAAAATGTTAGAAGATATGACTGGGTAGGGAAAAGAAGGTGGAAATCCATTGTAAATACCTTTCACCGGGCTATAAACAACTAATTTCCCCTCCCCATAGCAATTTGATATTCTCGAATATCATTCAAAGAGGCTCAAGGAATTTCCTTGACTTCTGTTGGGACCGGACCCAAGGCTCAATGACTGATTAGTTGAAAATGTTAAGTTTCTACATTAATCCCAAAAAATTTCATCATTTACCCTTCATGCACTCATCACCATTTTAATTTCATAAGTGAGAACCCTTTTCTTATTTAAATGTTACATAAAGGCCCATTTGATTAACTTCCTCCATTTTATAAATCATAAAACCCTCAAAAAACATGATATACTAAGTAAAAGTGAAATGAGTTATGAAAATGAAACTTTACGCTAATTTTCACTTTGCTTAGTTTCATTTATGAAATTTTTGAGTATTCATTGTCCCTTTTAATATTAACACTTAACTTAGTTTATTAACTCCCTATAAAATATCCTAGTCCTATTAATATAACTTCTTTTTATTCAATATCCCAAAAACCTCATATTATATGCTTTTTATATCAAAGATATTACTCACATGTTGAAAATACATCTCGAAATTACCCTATACCCATAATAAAATATCCCCGCTCCCCTATAGTTTTAGAACTTTAAATAAATCTAAAACTACATAATAGAGTTAAAAATAATTACAAAATATGCATTTTATTTACATACTGTGTATATAAAACCTGGGTGCAAAAAAGAGTTTATTTGCCCATTAGTCCCATTCCTGCACAAGCTTTACCCACGGTTACAGTTTTAACCTTACCCCTTTTTTTTCCCGTTACATATCCCTTTACCAAAGTCTTAATCCTGGTTTAAAAAACCTTTTATTAACCCACCCATTCTATGTATAAACTCCTTTTATACATTAACTCCATCAAATAAACCAGTGCCCTCGTGCTCATCCTCAACCCTCCGATCATCTTTTCAATCATAATCCAACGGTTCATATTGAACGAGATGAACCTACTTCATGCCCCATCCTTCCCCATCGCGTTAAGCCATAACCGTCCGATCCTCAAACTCTATTTTAATCCAACGGTTCGCATTGAGCGCGATCACCTGGTCTCATACCCCACCATTCTCATCACACCAAGCCATGACCATTGATCTTTGTTATCAAATCAACTGCGCATATCAAAAAAGCTCGGTCCCACCTTGTTTCCCCACAAATTTTCGAAATATCCTGACCCTTCGCTTCATCCATCACAATCCAACAATGCATATTGCATATTGCACAACAAAAGTAATCGTTCAACGTTTGAGAAAATTTGCACGATAAAAGCTGTTTTCTCAAACCACCCACTGCTACATGTCCCAATTCTATTTCATCGCATTCCAAAAGCTCAAAACAACTTACAACCTTAGAGAAACGCGATAACCACTGAATGGTTTTCGCATTCAAAGAAAATCTTCTCTTCCGCCATTGACTATGACCTAAAAATAAATGATACGTATTACGACAAATACGTAAGGTTTTACCTTAATTGCTCATCGTTTTATGTCGCTTACTCCCCCCGCCTCTCGGCAGAAAACTATGCCCAAAATCCATTTCAAGACCTCTGTTGTTCAAATTTCCCCCCCTGAAGCAGATTTCACCACAAAACTTCACCATAAGAATCATTGTGACCAGTTTGAAGACTGATACCATTTGGAAACCCTTTTCGACCACAACCATACCTGCATAAGGTATTTCTCAGTATTCCAAACCTTCAAGTTTACAAACTTAAAATCAAATTAAACAAATTTGACTATCGAAACAGAGAAATACCAATCTGAGAATGCCCAAACCTTGAAAATAGAGGGTGAACCCTGGCAAATTTTTCCTAGAATTTGCTATTTCCTCCAAACTCCTTTTTTAAGTGTTTTGAGCCATCCAAAAGCAATTTCCACGGTTTAACTTGATTTAAAAAGCCATTAAATCCCCATTTCAGTCTTATGCACCTTGAAAAGTTGTGTCTTCATCCCAAAACCCTTGCCCAGATTCCTAAAATTATCCCAGATCCGCTCAATTAGCCCTTGTTTTCAAAATTGTCTAAGAAAATAGTGTAATCTTGCTTAGTTTTCCCCAAAATGACAAGAAAACAGGTTACCCCTAAGACTGCAGGTCCAAAAGCCCAAAAATATCCTTCAAGCAAGCTTCCACTACCTAAATCTGCTAAGATAAATAAGCCTACCCCAGCCCTAACAACAAATTCAAATGAAGTGGTTAGACCTTTAAAACCACATGTTACTTCTGAAGAGAGCAGTGCCTTAATTGATTTAGACTATAGAATTGATGATGCTACCTTAGAATTCAATCTACTTGAAGTGCATAACTAGTGTCATGAGAAATTTTTGAAGAAAGTTGAAAATGATATACCTATATGGGATTCAAACTTGCCTAAATATGTGGTCCCAATCACTCATCCAGCTCAATAATTGATTAGACTATGCCAATTACATTATGTCCTTGACCAGAGATGTATTGTAAACGGAGATAGAGAGGTCCTATTTTCTATAACTGTAGAATCCATTAATGAAATGATCCAGCTGAACCATGATCCAAGAGTAGTCTCATTATCCATTGAAAATTTAACCCATTTATACCTAGATTTGGATTTCCCTAGGAAATTTATGATTCTTCAGAACTTCATTCCTACTCATGTTGATTTCCCAAAAGTAAATCCACCCTATTCCATCTTTGATTTTCCTAAATCTTCCAGACAAATCATCTCTATGCTTTCCTTCATTCTAGGTTATTCTAATGATGAGTTCATTGATGCATCAGTTCTAGGTTTCCTTTCTACTTTATCCCCAGGGAAACCTCCTACAATGGTATTCAATTTTTCCAGATTCATTGTTGATAATATACACTATGAGTTAACCAAATTTTCTGAGGAAGGAGTGTTTAGATATTCATCCTATCTATTTCACCTCTTCCTATTTTTCCAAGCAGAACAGTTCCCAATTGCATTGCAGAAGATGGATGTTGAAGGTAAGCCTCTTTCAGTGGTATTTTGGACTTCATTACTCAGAAAATATGGAAATGAATTCCGCTATAAGGACTTCACAGATTTTTTTATTAGACCAGCCATGAGTTTATTGAACAAGACAGAGCAACGAAGGGTTAATGAGGAAATAAAGAGAATTCTACAATTGTATGAAAACTACAAAGTAGGTGACTGGTACCTATATGAAAATCACACAGAACTAAGGATATTTGGAGCAAACTTGGCCCCTTATCAATTGCCCAAATTTCTAACTATAAGGGTTTTTGCTTTGGAGTACTTGAGGCAAATTCTGAATGCAGATGTGTGAATTTTATGGCTTTAGAAAAGAAGACACATTTTAAGCTGAAAAATCAGATAAGTCCCTTCATAGTAAATAACAGAGATGCCTTGAAATAAATAGTCAGCAAATTTTCAGAATTCAAGTTCCAAGAAAGCTTTTATTGGAACTATTATCCTCAAGGAATTTTGAGTAACATAAGGGTCAAATGTAAATTAACACCATTCTTTCATGAGACCAGACCAAAAATTGAAAAATATGCAAATCAAATGGAATGGGTAGAAAATACATTGATTGATCCTTTTACCAATACAGAGAAGGAGAGACAAGAAGATAATTCACAAGCAATAACAGTCATTGAGCATACAGAAGCTTCAAACAAAATAACTAGGAATGAAGAAGGCTATACAACAAAGACCATTGCAGAAAATAAGTTCAAAATTATTTGCAACAAAAGGGAAAAAATGATTGATGCTGAGAAAGAAAAGATAATAGAGATAGATGAAAATGAAGATCAAGCAAACAACAATGATCAACAAATAGATGATGAAGCCACATTAATTGTCAATGAGACACTTAAAGAAATTCAGAAAGAGCAGGTGTTAACACAGGAACAAGACAGAGAAATAGTGGAAATGCAAGTAAATTCAGAAGCTCCCTCCTCTTCCAAAGCAGCGGAAGAGATAGATTCAGACATCCAGAAAAAATTCAAATAGATTAGAGAAAGAAATGAGGAAATTAAGAATGAGGTTTATTCTAAATTCCTTAAAGAAAAGCCAGGAAACAAAGACAAATTTCTTACTGCTTTTGATTACTCCACCAACAAGATGATCATGTCATTTTTGAAACCCACCATTGCAAATTCAAAATGAATTGCAGATTATACTAAAACAGATGTGGAGGTAGACACTGATATAATACATGAATTGGATCAGATAGAATTCCACAGGAGTACCAATGAAATGCTTTATTCAAAAGTGTTTAACAAAACTATGAGTGCTACCATGCTTCAAAAGACTGTATCTAATTTTAAAACTCAAATAAAATTAGATAAAGCATCTCTACATGCTAAGGATTTGAGGATCAAGTCCTTAGAAGATTTGGTGATAGAAACTGGAGTGGATCCTTCAAATATTGAAGTTGTTAAAACACTCATAAGTCAAAAGAATGAAGATATTGATGCCTTAAGAAAGAAACTTCCACAGAGTGAGCATCCACAGGCAAGGGAGATTCTTCAACAACAAAAAGAAAAGGATGAGACTATGCAGCTAGTAATAAAGATGATAGTCCAAATCAAAGAAATGGAGAATCAGACAGAAACTCTGATGAAGGAAAATGAAACATTGAAAAGAGAAAATTAGGTCTCCATTCCTACATTCATTCCAACTGTCAGTACTGTTGTTCCTTCTACACTAGCAGAGCATTTGGAACCAAAAGGAGTATTGGCAACTGCAGTGTCAATAACATCTATAGATACCTCTGCCACTGGATCATCTACATCACAGGTACATCAAGAAACAGGTACATCATATATAGTTAAATCTATGGAAGAAATCTCACTGAAAGACAAAGAAATCATCGCTTTGAAAAAGACTAATCAAAGTCTTGAATCTTCCTACAAGAATGCTTTGATAACTTCTAAAGGACATGAACAGAGAGTAAAGGCCTTAGAAGAATAGGTGAAGACTTTGAAGAAAGAGTTAAACTTCAGTGAGCAAGTAGCATACATCAAAAACTACCTATGGGATGACATAATTCAAGCTATTCATTTACAATGGCCCTTAATACAGATTATCTATGAGGAAAGAGATTTATTGCAAGCAGCACTAGTAGAAATTCAGAAAACTAAAACAGAACTGGAAGATAAAACTTCATAAGCTGTAAGGCTTATTGGATTCTTGAATAGCAAGAATAGAGCTGAGTTGGAGGAAATAAACATTCATGATAGGACTGAAACTATTCTGCAAATCAGGAAAGTCATAACCAAGAGAAATATCATGAATAGTTTAGAGGAGAAATGTGAAACCATGAACTTTTCAATCACAAAGTTCCTTGCAAAATATACAACTTTACAAGAAGAAAGTCTTCCAGATATACACGGTTTCCATGAAAAATTGATGGTCCAGACTAATTATGACAAGAAAATCAGAGCTCATGCCAAGGAACAAGTCATCAAGCCTTTACCACAAGGTTCCCCAAGTGGTAAAGTGGTTTTACAATATTTTGAAATTTTTTTCTTTTTATAGAATGAGATCAAACACTTGTTTGTTATAAAACCAAAATTTTCAAAATACACTGATGCTGATGAGAGTTACAGGAAATTGAAAGGTATGCAAATACCCAATGCTAAGAAATGGCAAGTATTTAGTGATTGGTTATAACCGCATTGCAGACGCAGCAGAATAGGTGCAGTCATATTCTTCATTTTTACAGTTATCAAAGGGTAAAATTTTGCAGTGAAAGTGTATCATGTGAAAGAGCAGAGCAAAAGAGTATCTGGGAATAGAACAGTCAAAGCAATATTTAATGTTGTAATTCTTCATTTTACAGCAGTAAAGTAATAAAAGTGGCAACGTGAAAGAGTATCAGAAGTGAAGCATGGGTTAAAGGATGTAAATTGGAAAGATTGTCTTCCAAGCTATCTTCTAACAAGATATTGTTTCCAAGTGCCAGCAAGAATCTACAACCAAGCAACAAATCAATTTTGATAAGATAAATCAGTTCTATATTTTCTTGATAAGAGCACAACTTTCCAATTTGTTTTGCAACTGTGCCTCTTTTTTATGTAATAATCTTTATTTTCTCCTAGAGATATTCCTACATATCTCTCAGATATTTTGTAATAATTTTGTATAAATACTTCACTCTTTGAAGTATTTAGTGTGGAATAAAATTTGTCAAGACTACTATAGAAATTTTTGCTGAATACATTGGGAGTTTATATGAGTCGATTTGTAAAGAAGCAGACTAGAACTAAGTCAAACAAACATCATAACTCAAGATTCTTGTGTTGATCAGATAAGTCAAGTATTTTCCTGTTTTCACTGTTTATCTTTCTAAGTTCTATACATACATTTACATGTTTTCTGTCTTGAATGATTAATTAGGAAAGCTTAAACAGGATTGGTGTCAAAAGTTCCCTGTTTTTTACTAGGTATTCATTGATATGTTTTCTGCTGATATCTAGATTAAGAATCCTTAACTTCTCTTAGTCCCTTTTGATATCTTTCTTTCATATTATTTTCTGTAACTTAAGGATCCTTCATTTCCCTTTTGTTCAGATCTTGCCATTTCATCAAAAATCCTATTTCCAAACCCTTTGAAGGTCATCTACCTTGCCCTTAGTACATTTTCTCTTTTGACCTTATTTCCTAGCTCTTCTTGCCAAGAAGTTTACTCCATAGCCCAATGGTCTGGTAGATCCCTCTGTGGTTTACCCTTAATTACCTTTTATTCCCACCAAACATTCAAAACAAACCAATTGTCCAATTATAACTAACCTAAAATATTATAACAAAAACAACGCTCAATCTTGAGGAGAGATTCCTCTCCGGAATTTAGGAAGGCTAGATCCTTAATTTTAAAATTAGGTTCTTGGTTACCCCTAGTTTTCTTCAACTATAAATCCTCATCCCACAACCTGAGAATTAATTGGGTGATAACATACTGGCGACCATACTGGGGACTTAACCACTCTCCAGTTTTAAGTTTAATCTTAGAGGAAGATTTTTAAAAAATACTTTTCTACTTTAAAGTTAAGTTTAAAGGTTGTGGGTATTTATACAATAATCATTCTGGCTCCCAAGAAAGTCTATTATACTAGATCCAATCCTGATCCCAACCCTGAAGATATAGTAGACAATCCGAACTAGATATGAAAAAAGAAAAAACAGATTGTTAGTTTAGAAACTAAAGTGCCCCTGAGAAAAGCTAATTCCTTACCCAAAGAATTAGTAATCTTATCAGATATAGATTTTGATTTCAAGTTTGAAAATTCATTATTTATAAATAAATATGAAACTGATTTAAAGGAAACTGTTATAGATCCTATTTTTACTTCTTTTATGAATGAGAAACACAAAATTATTTCAGCATCAATAAAATCAGAGAAAACTAAAATTCAAAGTCCAGTAGAAAGGGTAAATGTTACACGAATTAAAGACGTTGATGAAGCTATTAAATTAGCCAATTTTTTGTCTCAATTTAAACCTCCAGTTTCTCAACTATACACCACCATTTTTCTAGCAGTAGATTCAACTCTGTACGCTTCCACTTCATTTATAGACTCCACTATCAGTTCACCCCCAGAGCCTATTAGTCCCGAGTTGCCTTTGTAGCCTAGGATCATATATTCATCATACCCTCAATCCACTGCAAGTTCATCCACAGAACCATTCATTCCTGAGTTGCCTGTGCAGCCTAGGATAGTACTTCCATCATCTACTCAGTCCACTACATCCACTACCACTGCACCCAATAGCTTCATAAGCACTTCAACTATATTTCCTAGCCATACCACCTATTTTTCATCCCCTTTTCCAAGCTCTTCAAGTACAACCTTCAGCACATCTACTGTTATAACCAGCACTATCCCTACCACTACTACTGTACCTCCCAGTTTAGCAAAAATCCAAGCCATGACAGCCAGATATGCTCCCCTGGTTTTACCCCAAAACCTCCATTACATGCCCCAAAATTACAAAAGGCTATCCCATTATTTGATAATTTTTCACAAATTACTGCACAACAACATATCACCAGAATGAATGATTTCTAGGAAATTTACGAGATCGATGAATCGGATGTCTGAATGAGGTTGTTTGCACAAAGCTTAACTGGAGAAGTAAAAACATGGTTTAGAAATTTAGGTGCTCGTAATATAGCAGATTTAGCTGCATTTCATAGAGCTTTCCTAAATAAATGGGAAAAGAAAAAGAATCCCCTACAATTATTATCCGAGTTTGATGTTGTTAAAAGAGCTCCTAATGAGTCTGTCCAAGATTATTGCACCAGATGTAACAGTGTTTACAATGCCATCCCTGTTGATCTTAAACCTACCCCCTATTCAATACTTCTAAAATTTCCTGATGGATTTGATCCAGACATGGCATATCAATTAAGAGAAAGAAATGTTGAAACTTTAGAACAGATGCAACTAGATGTTGTAGGTGTAGAAATCAATATCCTAGCCAAAAGATCCAGACTTAGAAATGAGAGGAGGGTCACCATCAAATAAGAGAATTCAAGCTTAGATGGTAAATTTGATTTTATTAACAAAACTTTAGAAATAGTAGTTGAGAGATTAGACCGCATTGAAAGGAAACCGCAATGGGATAACCAATCCTAAATCATAAATCCCAACTACAGAAAAAACAACAATCCTGGGAAAGGTAAATAACCTTCCCCAGATCAAAACATTAGGCCCCCATTTCAAGAGAACTTTGCTGAAAGTTCTCAAAACAATGTTGAGGATGAGGAAGACATCAACATAGTAATGGGGATAGATGAAAGCAATACAATTTTCCTCACTCGAGAGGATCACGAACTCTTTGAGCTACAACAGTTAAAAGTGGAGTCTGGTGAATCCTTTGACTATAAGCAAGGTTATGACTTCACAATCAATGAAATTCAAAGCCAATATAACCTTAGGATCAAGAAAACAAATGAGCCCACTACAAAAAACAATGTTCCAACTCAACAAAATCAAAACAAAAAGAATGTAGAGGCTCCCAAAACAAAAAAAATTCAAATTATTGGCAGAGAAAATAAAAAAAATTCAAACCCACCCAGTCCTAAAAAGCAGCCTAATCCTAAGATTGTAGATATCACTGATGAGGTGGCTCAATCCTCTAAAAATTCCCAAAAGGCTATTACCACAAAGGCCACTAATTCAGCAACAGTTACTGATCCAAAAAAGAATCCAACTGACTCAAAATAATCAAATCCTAAATCTTCTACTGAAAATTCCAGATCTGAAAAAGCATCTTCTAACACTCAAACTGTTCCTGAAAAAATAATCAAAGATAGCAAAAATCAGGAAACTCAAACAGAAGACAAAATAAAACCTCAAGCTAAAGGTAAAACTGCTGAAACTCAAGAAAAATCATCCCAAACAATAATTCCAAAAGACGAATTAATTCAAGCTATCAAATCTCAGTCAACATTTAATATTCAATCTAAAATATCTAAGTTGAAGATAGCCATTCCCTTAATTGAATTGGCTAAAAATGACTTGTATAGATCTATTATTACTGAAACATTGAATGTAAATGAAAATGAGGATACAATTAATATGAATGATGATAGACCGGAATTAATATTTGGTCCCAATGTAGATGGTAAGCATTCAGATGGGTCAGTACCTCCATTTTACTTAAGTCTTACTATCCGTGATCAGATATTACATAATGCAATGCTAGATAGTGGAGCTTCCCATAATCTAATGCCCAAAGCAATAATGGAAACTCTAAGTCTAGACGTAACTTGACCATATAAAGATTTATTCTCTTTTGACTCAAGTAAAGTCCAGTGCATAGGATTGATTAAGGATTTATGTGTGAACTTGGTCCAATATATTGGTAAAAGTATGATCATGGATGTTGTGGTAGCTAATATCTTGCCAAAGTATGGTATGATTATTTCTCGCTCATGGGGAGCAAAGTTGCAAGGATCTCTACAACTTGACATGAGTTATGCCACTATCTCGGTATTTGGACAGCCCAAAAAGCTTTACAAAGAAACCTTAGTGAAGTTTATGATCAGAAGTGCCGAGAGACCTACCAATTATCCAATCTATTCAACTCCCGCTGATCTTGATTCCTTTATTCTTTGTAACTCTGATCATAATAATATCCAAACTGAAATCACTGATATAAAGCCTAAAATAATGGAGGATTACATTGGTCATGAAGCTTTATGGCATTTTGATTTTGATGGTTCAGTAAATAAATCAGGAGCTGGAGCTGGTGTGTGGATCACCAACATTGAAACTAGCCATTCCCAAGGGCATTCCTTTAGATTGAATTTCAAATGCACCAATAACATGGCTGAATATGAGGCTTTAATCTTAGGTCTCCAAATCATTAGAAAATTGGGAGGTCAAAGAATATTGATCATGGGAGATTCGAAGTTAGTTATCAAACAAATAAACGCAAAATACTCTGTCCACAATCCTAGATTGGCCAGATACAGGGACACAGCAAAAGATTCGGTTGAAGATTTGTTAGAAAGCAAGTTTGCCATTAGTCCTAGAAAACAGAATCTACAAGCCCATTGTTTAGCAACCTTTGCCAGCACCTGCAAACTTCCATTTTCACCAATACAAAAATACACTGCTGAAATCAAACATAGACCTATTGTCCCAGATAATGTAAAATACTGGCAAATTTTTTCAGAAGATGAACAAATCTATCACTTTTTGAACAACGAAGGAGAGTTTCAGAATTGCCAAATTGATAATGATTATAATATAGATTCACCTTGTAACATAGTTTCAAATTTTTTTCAAATAGATGATTTATATGTACATATTTTTGATAGACCCACTATATTTACTCAGAGTGACATAGATGACTTGGAAAAAGTAGATACAGAGGAAATGATTGAAGATGAGATAGATTTGATAGATTTGAAACATAAAATTTTACCAAAAGGTTTGACTCCCTTAGAAGACTTGTTTGATTCCAACGATGTGCCCAAAAAGCCAAAGATGGAACCAGTCAGGTCTGATATTGAAGAGTGTAACATAGGAAAAAATGAAAGACCAAAAAATTTTAATATCAAAAACCTTACCATCAGAAGAAAAGGTTAAATATAAAGAACTTTTAAAAGAATATCAGGATGTTTTTGCATAGGGCTACAAAGATCTAAAAACTTACAACAAAGACATAATTCAACATAAGATTCCTTTGAAAGAAAATCAAAAACCTTTTCAGCAAAAATTAAGAAGGATTAATCCAATTTTGTTACCTTTAATTGAAAAAGAAGTTAAATGAATGTATGATGCACACATAATTGCACCAGTCAGATATTATGATTGGATTTCTAACTTAGTGCCTACCAGAAAGAAAACAGGAGAAATTCAACTATGTATAGACTTTATAAATCTCAATAAAGCTTCTTTGAAAGACAATTACCCCTTGCCTAAAATGGACCATATTTTGCAAAGGGTGGCGGGTTCTTCAAGAATTTCTTTACTAGATGGTTTCTCTAGTTATAATCAAATTGTAGTTCATGAAGATGATCAAACTAAAACTGCATTTACCACTCCTTGGGGCACTTTCATTTATGTAAAAATTCCCTTTGGATTGAAAAATGCAGGAGCTAAATTTCAGAGGGCCATGGATATTGCCTTTGCTAAGGAGATCCATGAATTTTTAGTTATCTATCTTGATGATATTACTGTATTTTCAAAAACAAATGATGAACACTTGGATCACCTGAGACAAGTCTTTATCAAGTGTAGAAAATATGGTATATCCTTAAACCTTAAAAAGACTCTTTTCAGACTAGAAGAAGGAAAACTGTTAGGACACATAATCTCCAAGGAAGGCATTAGAATAGATCCTGCAAGAATTGAAGCTATTTTGAACATTCAACCACCAAGGAACATAAAAGAACTTCAAGCATTCTTGGGTAAAATCAATTTTTTGAGAAGATTTATCTCTAACCTGGCTGAAATCATAAAAAAACTCAACAATATGCTTAAAAAGGACTCTGCAATAAAATGGACTGTAAAAGCCAAACAATCTTTCGAATCCATAAAATAGGACTTGACAAAAGCACCAGTCCTAATCAACACAGATTATCCAAAAAAATTCATAATATTTTCATTTGCCTCAGAACATACCATAGCTGTAGTTCTACTGTAGAAAAACAAACAAGGTTTTAAACAGCCAATTGCATTTTTTAGTAAAGCCCTTAGAGATGCACCTCTGAAGTACAATATAATGGAAAAACAAGCTTTAGCATTGGTTAAAGCCATAAAGGATTTCAGATTTTACATACTCCATTCCCACATCATTGCATATGTCCCCAATGCAATAGTCAAAGATATTCGTACACAAGATGGACCTGATGGTAGGAGAGGAAAGTGGATTTCCACTATCCTTGAATACGATCTGGAAATCAAACCAAAAAATCTCATTAAAGGACAGGGTTTAGCCAGATTGATGGCTGAATCTAATTGTAATGCTTTAGATATAAATTTCATTACACAGATAGATGACCAAGATGAGATGGCGACTCCATTGATCAGTGAGGCCTATCTAGACTCACCATGGTACTCCGATATTATCTTTGTACTCACACATTTACAAGCTCCTCCTGGGTTAACTAAAACCAAAGCCAGATTCATCAAACAAAAAGCAATGAGGTTTTGTATACTAAATAATGCACTTTATTGGAAAGAAAATAGTGGGATTTTACTAAATTGTTTATTAAAATCAGAGGCTGACAACATTCTCGAGGAATTTCATGCAGGTGACTGTGGAGGCCACTTATACTAGAAGAGTACAATAGAAAAAATATTGAGAGCTAGTTTCTACTGGCCAACTTTATTCTCTGATGTCAAAAAATTTGTTACCTCCTATCATAAATGTCAAATTTTTGAAGGGAAAAAGAAACTACTGCCCTTACCTCTTAAGCCTATATCTACTGAAAAGCCATTTCAACAATGGGGGTTAGAATTCATTGGTGAAATCCACCCTCCATCCTCAGGCCAACATGAATGTATTTTAACTGCTACAGATTATTTTACTAAGTGGATAGAAGTTGTTCCCACTAGGAAAGCCACTGATTCAGTTATAATCTCATTTATAGAAAGTAATACTTTGTCAAGATTTGGATGCCCACATAAGATTATTACTGACAATGCAGATGCATTCAAATCCAAGAAAATGATTTCTTTCTGTCATAAATACCATATTACCTTAGGTCATTCTACTGCTTATTATCCCCAGGGTAATGGTTTAGTCGAATCATCAAACAAAAGCTTAATCAATATCATCAAAAAATTACTTCAAGAAAACAAGAAGACCTGGAATAAAAATCTAGTCTATGCCTTTTGGGCTGATAGTCTTACCACAAAGAAGTCTATTAGAACTTCACCTTATCATATTTTCTATGTAATGGATGCAGTTTTCCCCTCTTCCTTGGGTGTTCCAGTCATGACGATCATTCAGGAATCAGAGGTGGAAACAAATGATATTCAACGAAGAATTAATGAAACCATACATATTCAACAAACAAGGGAAGAAGTTTATGAAAGATCACAAGTTTTACATGATAAAATTAAAAATATTTTTGACAAAAGGATTAAAGAAGATGATTTTTGCATTGGAGATCAAGTTTTGAGATGGGATTCATGGAGAGAGGATAAAGGAAAACATGGAAAGTTTGACTTTCTATGGCAAGGACCTTATGTGATATATGGCTACAGAGGTAACAATTCTTTTTTCATCAAGAATTTGGATGGAACTGAACTTCAAGAAGGACCAGTGAATGGTAGGATGTTGAAACACTACTATTCTTCCGAGTCTATCACTAGTTAGATTAATTTACCTTATCATTGTAAATATTCATTGCAACTGTGTAGATTGGATTGGAGATTTTATCTACAAAGTTGAAGCCCAAAGAGAAGGCCCTCAGCTTTGTAGTATAAAAGATCATAACTATGAATTGTTGCAGAAATCAGAAGGAAATTATAGGATCACCAAGGTTTAAATTTGAAGGCTACTGATCTCGGAGTTCTCGACATTCCACCAGGAAATGTCATCCCCAAGTGAAGCTGATGTTAGCAACCTATAAATATAGGATTCGTAATTTTGACTTGACTAATGGTAGTATTGTAAATATGTACAAACTTTGCTTTCTGCAAGTTATTTTCCCATATTTTGTAAAAAAGTCAAAAATCAAAAATCAAAAAGAGGGTAAAAAGTCCTAAAAGAAAAATCAAAGGACTTAGAAAAAATAATATACCCCAAAAGAAAAAAGATTAATAAAACATGAAAGTGTGCAAGTCTAAATGCCACTACTTTACTTTTTGCAGATGATTATGGCAAAGTGTCAATAAATTCCATAATCCATGATGAGTTGAACAATTTAATCTTGACTTATCATGTTTCAATTTACTTGTTTTAGATAGAGAATGAAGAATTTTCATACAGTTTAATCATGACAATTCAGTAGTTAGGTAGAGAATAAAAGAACCCAATAGTTTAATATGGATTCTTGGATGAAATAAGTATAGAATTAGATATTTTACTGCTTTCAAAAAGGAATAAAATGTTGTAAGGTTTCTAGCTCAAATTCACCTGATTAAAATAGAAGAAAAAATGTTAGAAGATATGACTGGGTAGGGAGAAGAAGGTGGAAATCCATTGTAAATATATTTCACCAGGATATAAATAACTAATTTCCCCTCCCCATAGCAATTTGATATTCTAGACTATCAGTCAAAGAGTCTCAAGGCATTTCCTTGATTTCTGTTGGGACTAGACCCAAGGCTCAATGACTGATTAGTTGAAAATGTTAAGTTTATACATTAATCCCAAAAAATTTCATCATTTACCCTTCATGCACTCATCACCATTTGAATTTCATAAGTGAGAACCCTTTTCTTACTTAAATGTTACATAAAGGCCCATTTGATTAACTTCTTCCATTTTACAAAGCATAAAACCCTCAAAAAACATGATATACTAAGTAAAAGTGAAATGAGTTATGAAAATGAAACTTTATGCTAATTTTCACTTTGCTTAGTTTCATTTATGAAATTTTTGAGTATTCATTTTCCCTTTTCATATTAACACTTAACTTAGTTTATTAACTCCCTATAAAATATCCTAGTCCTATTAATATAACTTCTTTTTATTCAATATCCCAAAAACTCCATATTATATGATTTTTATATCAAAGATATTACTCACATGTTGAAAATACATCCCAAAATTACCCCTTTGATATAAAACTACCCATAATAAAATATCCCCGCTCCCCTATAGTTTTAGAACTTTAAATAAATCTAAAAATATATAATAAAGTTAAAAATAATTGCAAAATACGCATTTTATTTACATACTCTGTATATAAAACGTGTATGCAAAAAAGATTTTATTTGCCCATTAGTCCCATTCCCGCACAAGCTTTACCCACGGTTACAGTTTTAACCTTACCCCCTTTTTTTTCCGTTACATATCCCTTTACCAAAGTCTTAATCTTGGTTTAAAAAACCTTTTATTAACCCACCCATTCTATGTATAAACTCCTTTTATACATTAACTCCATCAAATAAACCAGTGCCCTCATACTCATCCTCAACCCTCGGATCATCTTTTCAATCATAATCCAACGGTTCGTATTGAACGTGATGAACCTGCTTCATGCCCCATCCTTCCCCGTCGCGTTAAGCCATAACCGTCTGATCCTCAAACTCTATTTTAATTTGACAGTTTGCACTGAGCGCGATCACCTGGTCTCATACCCCACCATTCTCATCGCACCAAGCCATGATCGTTGATCTTTGTTATCAAATCAACGACGCATATCAAAAAATCCCAGTCCCACCTTGTTTCCCCGCAACTTTCCGAAAGATCCCGACCCTTCCCTTCATCCATCACAATCTGACAACGCAGATTTCATATTGCACGACAAAAGTAATAGTTCAACATTTGAGAAAAGTTGCACAATAAAAGCTATTTTCTCAAACCACCCACTGGTACATGTCCCAATTCTATTTGATCGCATTCCAAAAGCTCAAAACAACTTATCACCTTAGAGCAGCACGATAACTAATGAATGGTTTTCGCATTCAAAGCAAATCCACTCTTCCGCCATTGACTATGACCTGCAAATAAATGATACGTATTATGACAAATACCTAAGGTTTTACCTTAGTTTCTCATCGTTTTATGTATTGTTTACCCCCCCCCCAGCACCTGTTATGAAAAAATACACCTAGACTCCATTTCAAGACCTCTGTTGTTCAAATTTCCCCCCCTGAAGCAGATTTCACCACAGAACTTCTCCGTAAGAATCATTGCGACCAGTTTGAAGACTGATACCATTTGGAAACCCTTTTCGACCGCAACCATACCTACATAAGGTATTTCCTAGTATTCCAAACCTTCAAGTTTACAAACTTAAAAGAAAATTAAACAAATTTCACTGTCGAAACAGAGAAATACCAATCTGAGAATGCCCAAACCTTGAAAATAGAGGGCGAACCCTGGCAAATTTTTCCTAAAATTTTCTATTTCCTCCAAACTCAGTTTTTAAGTGTTTTTAGCCATCCAAAAGCAATTTCCACGGTTTAACTTGATTTAAAAAGCCATTTAATCCCTGTTTCAGTCTTCTGCACCTTGAAAATTTGTGTTTTCATCCCAAAAACCTTGCCCAGATTCCTAAAATTCTCCCAGATCCACTCAATTAGCCCCTGTTTTCAAAATTGACTAAGCAAACAGTGTAATATTGCTTAGTTTTCCCCAAAATGACAAGAAAACAGGTTACCCCTAAGACTGCAGGTCCAAAAGCCCAAAAATCTCCTTCAAGAAAGCTTTCACTACCTAAATCTGCTAAGATAAATAAGCCTTCCCCATCCCTAACAGCAGATTCTACTGAAGTGGTCAGACCTTTACAACCACCTGTTACTTCTGGAGAGATCAGTGCCTTAATTGATTTATACTATAGAATTGTTGATTCTACCTTAGAATTCGATCTACTTGAAGTGCATAACTGGTGTCATCAGAAATTTGTGAAGAAAGTTGAAAATGGTATACCTATATGGGATTCAAACTTGCCTAATATGTGGTCCCAATCACTCATCCAGCTCAATACTTGATTAGACTATGCCAATTACATTATGTCCCTGACCAGAGATGTATTGTAAACATAGATAGAGAGGTCCTGTTTTCTATAACTGCAAAATCCATTAATGAAATGCTCCAGCTAAACCATGATCCAAAAGTAGTCTCATTATCCATTGAAGATTTAACCCAATTATACCTAGATTTTGATTTCCCTAGGAAATTTATGATTCTTCAAAACTTCATGCCTACTCATGTTGATTTCCCAAAAGTAAATCTACCCTATTCCACCTCTGATTTTCCTGAATCTTCCAGACAAATCATCTCTATGCTTTCCTTCATTCTAGGTTATTCTAATGATGAGTTCATTGATGCATCAGTTCTAGGTTTCCTTTCTAATTTATCCCCAAGGAAACCTCCTGCAATGGTATTCAATTTTTCCAGATTCATTGCTGATAATATACACTATTAGTTAACAAAATTGTCTGAGGAAGGAGTGTTTAGATATTCATCCTATCTATTTCACCTCTTCCTATTTTTCCAAGAAGAACAGTTTCCAATTGCATTGCAGAAGATGGATGTTGAAGGTAAGCCTCTTTCAGTGGTAGTTTGGACTTCATTACTCAAAAAAGATGGAAATGAATTCAGCTATAAGGACTTCACAAATTTGTTTATTAGACCAGCCATGAGTTTATTGAACAAGACAGAGCAACCAAGGGTTAATGAGAAAATAAAGAGAATTATACAATTGTCTAAAAACTACAAAGTAGGTGACTGTTACCTATATGAAAATCACACAAAACTAAGGATATTTGGAGCAAACCTAGCCCCTTATAGATTGCCCAAATTTCTAACTATAAAGGTTTTTGCTTTGGAGTACTTGAGGAAAATTCTGAATGCATATGCAGTGAATTTTATGGCTTTCAAAAAGAAGACACATTTTAAGCTGAAGAATCAGATAGGTCCCTTCATAGTAAATAATAGAGATGCCTTGAAAGAAATAGTCAGCAAATTGTCAGAATTCAAGTTCCAAGAAAGCTTTTATTGGAACTATGATCCTCAAGGAATTTTGAGTAACATAAGGGTCAAATGTAAATTAACACCATTCTTTCATGAGTCCAGACCAAAAATTAAAAATATGCAAATCAAATGGAATGGGTAGAAAATACATTGATTGATCCTTTTACCAATACAGAGAAGGAGAGACAAGAAGATAATTCACAAGCAATAACAGTCACTGAGCAGACAAAAGCTTCAAACAAAAGGACCAGGAATGAAGAAGGCTATACAACAGAGACCATTGCAGAAAATAAGTTCAAAATTATTTACAACAAAAGGGAAAAAATGACTAATGCTGAGAAAGAAAATATAATAGAGATAGATGAAAATGAAGATCACGAAAACAACAATGATCAACAAACAGATGATGAAGCCACATTAATTGTCAATGAGACACTTAAAGAAATTCAGAAAGAGCAGGTGTTAACACAGGAACAGGACAGAGAAATAGTGGAAATGCAGGTAAATTCAGAAGCTCCCTCCTCTTCCAAAGCAGCAGAAGAGACAGATTCAGACATCCAGAAAAAATTCAAACAGATTAGAGAAAGAAATGAGGAAATTAAGAATGAGGTTTATTCTAAATTCCTTAAAGAAAATCCAGGAAACAAAGACAGATTGCTTACTACTTTTGATTACTCCACCAACAAGATGATCATGTCATTTTTGAAACCCACCATTGCAGATTAAAAATGAATTGCAGATTATACTAAAACGGATGTGGAGGTAGACACTGATACGATACATGAGTTGGATCAGATAGAATTCCACGCGATTACCACTCAAATGATTTATTCAAAAGTGGTTAACAAAACTATGAGTGCTACCATGCTTCAAAAGACTATATCTAATTTTAAAACTCAAATGAAATTAGATAAAGCATCTCTACATGCTAAGGATTTGAGGATCAAGTCCTTAGAATATTTGGTGATAGAAACTAGAGTGGATCCTTCGAATATTGAAGTTTCTAAAACACTCATAAGGCAAAAGAATGAAGATATTGTTGCCTTAAGAAAGCAACTGAAACTTCCACAGAGTGAGCATCCACAGGAAAAGGAGATTCTTCAACAAAAACAAAAACAAAAGGATGAGACTATGGAGCTAGTACTGAAGATGACAGCCCAAATCAAAGAAATGGAGAATCAGAAAGAAAATCTGATGAAGGAAAATGAAACATTGAAAAGAGAAAATGAGGTCTCCATTCCTACAGTCATTCCAACTGTCAGTATTGTTGTTGCTTCTACACTGGCAGAGCATTTGGCACCAAAAGGAGTATTGGCAACTGCAGTGTCAATAACATCTATAGATACCTCTGCCACTGGATCATCTACATCACAGGTATAGCAAGCAACAAGTACATCAGATATAGTTAAATATATTGAAGAAAGTTCACTGAAAGACAAAGAAATCATCGCTTTGAAAAAGACTAATCAAAGTCTTGAATATTCCTACAAGAATGCTTTGATAACTTCTAAAGGACATGAACAGAGAGTAAAGGCCTTAGAAGAACAGGTGAAGACTTTGAAGAAAGAGGTAAAATTCAGTGAGCAGGTAGCATACATCAAAAACTACCTATGGAATAATATAATTCAAGCTATTCATTTACAATGGCCCTCAATACAGATTATCTATGAGCAAAGAGATTTATTGCAAGAAGCACTAGTAGAAATTCAGAAAACTAAAACAAAACTGGCAGATAAACCTTCACAAGCTGTAAGGCTTATTGGATTCTTAAATAGCAAGAATAGAGCTGAGTTGGAGGAAATACACATTCATGATAGGACTGACTATTCTGCAAATCAGGAAAGACTTAACCAAGAGAAATATCTTGAATAGTTTAGAGGAGAAATGTGAAACCATGAACTTTTCAATCACAAAGTTCCTTGCAAAATATACAACTTTACAAGAAGCAGGTCTTCCAGATATACACAGTTTCCATGAAAAATTGATGGTCCAGACTGATTATGACAAGAAAATCAAAGCTCATGCCAAGGAACAAGTCATCAAGCCTTTACCACAAGGTTCCCCAAGTGGTAAAGTGGTTTTACAAAATTTTGAAAATTTGTTCTTTTTATAGAATGAGATCAAACACTTGTTTGTTATAAAACCAAACTTTGCAAAATACACTGATGCTGATGAGAGTTATAGGAAATTGAAAGGTATAAAAATACCCAATGCTGAGCAATGGCAAGTATTTATTGATTGGTTATAACAGCATTGCAGATGAAGCAGAACAGGTGTAGCTATATTCTTCATTTTTACAGTTATCAAAGGGTAAAATTTTGCACTGAAAGTGTATCAAGTGAAAGAGCAGAGCCAAAGAGTATCCGGGAATAGAACAGTTAAAGAAATATTTACTGTTGTAATTCTTCATTTTATAGCAGTAAAGTAGTAAAAGTGGCAACGTGAAAGAGTATCAGAAGTGAAGCACAGGTTAAAGGATGTAAATTGGAAAGATTGTCTTCCAAGCTATCTTCTAACAAGATATTGTTTCCAAGTGCCAACAAGCATATACAACCAAGCAAAAAATAAATTTTGATAAGATAAATCAGTTCTATCTTTTCTTGATAAGAGGACAGCTTACCAGTTTGTTTTGCAGTTGTCCCTTTTTTTTATGTAATAATCTTTATTTTCTCCTAGAGATATTCCTACATGTCTCTCAGATATTTTGTAATAATTTTGTATAAATACTTCAATCTTTGAAGTATTTAGTGTGGAATAAAAATTTTCAAGACTACTATAGACATTTTTTTCGAATACATTGGGAGTTTGTGTGAGTCGAATTGTAAAGCAACAAACTGGAACTAAGTCAAACAGACATCATAACTCAGGATTCTTGTGCTGATTAGATAAGTCAAGTATTTTCATGTTTTCACTATTTATCTTTCTAAGTTCCATACATACATTTACATGTTTTCTGTCTTAAATGATTAACTAGGAAAGCTTAAACATGATTGGTGTCAAAAGCTCCCTGTTTTTTACTAGTTATTCATTGATATGTTTTATGTTGATATCCGGATTAAGAATCCTTAACTGCTCTTAGTCCCTTTTGATCTCTTTCTTTCATCTTCTTTTCTGTAACTTAAGGATCCTTCATTGTCCTTTTGTTCAGATCGTTCCATTTCATCAAAAATCCTATTTCCAAACCCTTTGAAGGTCATCTACCCTGCCCTTAGTACATTTTCTCTTTTGACCTTATTTCCTAGCTTTGCTTTCCAAGAAGTTGACTCCATAGCCCAATGGTCTGGTAGATCCCTCTGTGGTTTACCTTGAAGTACATTTTATTCCCAAAAAACATTCGAAACAAACCAATTGTCCAATTATAACTAGCCTAAAATCTTATAACAAAAACAAAGCTAAATCTTGAGGAGGAGATCCTCTTCGTAATTTAGGAAGGCTAGATCCTGAATTTCATAAGTAGGTTCTTGGTTACCCCTGGTTTTCTTCAACTATAAATCCTCATCCCACAACCTGAGAATTACTAGGGTGATAACAAGCGGCATGATGTTTCTCAGCCTATCTATTTCAGAATCATTGGGAATATTTCTTAAGTCATATGAAGTGGAAGATATCATATTTTAGGTCTCTATATTTGTGAATTCCACATATGTCTTAGGTGACGGTAACGAAAA
>MU968359.1:27803267-28060985 GCA_034641835.2 Pinus albicaulis
GCAAATTGTATTAAACCCTTAATTCAACTCTACTGCTCTGTCTCTAATTCCTTTGTTTCTTCTGCTACCTTTGCTACATCTCTATCTCTTTTGCCTTATGGATAGTTTAGGCGCTGCTCCTGTCTTTGCCAATTTCTTTGCCATCAATGACAATATTTCCAACATTTCTAGCACTGCACTTAACTAATTCACCCGAATATACTAGTAATAGGAAAAACCACACATATTTAAATAATTCTTCACGCAATCCAAATAAAATGAAAATACTAAAGATGAATTACACCTTCAAGTAATGATGGAACAAGTATCTAGTTGTTTCACTATTGAATTCTATCCTGGAGCAAATCATGAAAATTGGCTAATCACCTAATGCTTTTCAAGTTAAACTACTTCTACTTAATGAAATCAACCCTTGCTAAATAACTAGAAAGACATCACACAATCGTACTAAAAGCTTGACTTATCAATTTCAAACTAGTCAATGGATCTTGCCTATCTAATTGAATCACAATACCAAACTCTACTTATTGCATTCACTCTTCAATTTATGCACATTGGAAAACGAATACTACCACACAACAATCATGCTTGGTCCTAATTGCATAAACGAAATTGAAATTATTCAAACACTCTTAATTTGAAATCCGATATAATCCATCACACATGTTATCAAAAAATTGCACTTGATTGGCTAATGATCAGACAACTCTATGTAACTATTTCAAACCAGCTTTTGATTGAAGCTTAGCCTCTTCAGTCTAAGAGGGCTCTCTCAAAGGGGTTTATGATATTTGATTATGATAGTACTGGATGGCTAACTCTTATTGAAAAGTAAATTGTTTTTTATGTATGTAGGTTGAAAAGAATGCAATCTTTCTACCATTGGGCTTATGGAGTCAACAATCGGTATTTTCACTAGGTTTCTTGACATGGAATCTGAGGTAGATAAGGGTCTTTAACAAGGGAAATTCACTCATAAAACATATGAAAACACAGTCATTTCATTACTAAATGAAGTCAGAGTATAGAGTTGTGAATTCTGAGTAATAGCAATGAAATCTACTGCAAGTGGTAAAACATAATATGTATATTAATAAGACATTAAAAACCCCATGAGAATCTGAGGTCTGTCAAGAAGAAAGTCACTCTATATTACTGATATGAGTCAAAATACATAAAGCAGCAGTTTGATGAAAAAAATCTCCAACCGCTTACTACTTCGATGTTTTTCCTTTAAATATACATTCTTACGGCAAGGATGATCTGCCTGATGGATAGATTGCTCGAATTCCAATGACACATCACATAACTGAAAAACATGTTTTCTAACAAGAAACCGATAGCTATACCTTAAAGAAGACATCTCCTAATAGGTGTCTAAATCCTATTTATTACATATTCTACCTTATATTTGTGAAATAGTTACATGCTAGTTAAAAATAAGCATCACATGCTCGAAAAGGCTATGACATAGTTCATCACCACTTTTCATATTAAAAACCCTCCTAAACATGTGGAACAAAACCCTATTTTTCAAGAATACATGACCCTTATCTTCAACGAGAGCTTTAGCTGATGACCTGTCTCCACAACTCTTCCTTCAAGTCATAAATATTTGATATTAAGGTCCCTTAACATGTTGGAGGAGTCCAGCGGTCCAAAACTGCCATTAATATCCTCCAAAACCTTCAAACGTAGCTCGCTACGAAAACAGGACAATTTCGTAGCGAGCTTTTGTAGCGTTTGAAAAGAAGTTTTTGCACCCAAAAACTCTGCTCTTTTGTTGTTCCATGGTGTCACCATAGTCATGAAACATCATCACCATCATTCTCCTTTCTTTAAAACTGCAAAAAGTAAATTTAGAGGCAAAAAGGCTGCTATAGAAATTTTTGTAGCGTTTTCGTGTCTTTAAGTCTAGGAAACACTACAAAACTATGAAAAAGTGCAGAATTTCCAGATTTCAACATTGTCTCCAAAAAGTGACCTCCAGCTGTAAAAAATTCATCTTCAACATGCCATGAACCTTATAAAACACATTCACACTCAACTTAGGACCCTTTTGGTGTTTCCTCTTCATTGATGATTAGTTGAGCAATGGGCTCCTCAACCACAATCATCTTTAAACCTTTCTTTTCTAGCTCTTCATGAATCAGTTCCAGTTGTTCTTGTTGGAATTTGACTTGGTCTTTTATTGTCATGTTCTTAGACTTTAAGTGCAGTTTCATTTTTCTGATATGTTTCAACTCTCCTCCCAATGGCTTATTCCATTTCATCAATTTTTCTGTGTTGTCCAAGGTCTTAGAGACACTTGTGACTTGATCCTCCCAAATATTTTTCATTTTTTCGAACTGTACCTTCTGAACCTTGTGCTTCCTTGCCTCTTTCTTTAAGACTGATATTTCATCATTTTCCAGCTTTAACTGCTCCTTAAGGACTTCAATCTCTATTTTTTCAATGATTTTCTCTTTGCCCTTATTGTGCTTGATGATCATATCTTCTTTTGTAGGTGATGAGAGGTCAATGATGCTTGGTGGTGGCTGAATAGTTTCACTGACCTTCTGAGCCTCTTTGCTACTTTCCAAGACTTTTCTAGCATGTCTTGTCATTGGTTTTATAGCTTGAAACATGAATCCTACATCTTCTCCTGAAAATTCTAACTTTTTAGCTGTTTTGGCTTTCTTGAGCTTCCTTCCTTCCTCATCTATGTCTTCAACTTGAACTATGGGAGTTTCTTCAATATCAATAGCATGAAAAATGTCTTCTAAGTTACCTTTAGCCATTTTTTGGCTTCTTGTAACCCTCTTGCTACCATGTTTGCTCACTATTGGCTTCTGTTTTGCAGGTGTAACTTTGGGTGTGTCAGCTTTCTGCAATGGCTCTGTCTCCATGATCACTAGATCAAATTGCTCTGCCATTGAAGGCGATGGGATATCTCTAGGTTTAGGAGTCCTTTTAGGAGTGATGGCATCTACTTCAAAACCAATGATGAATAAAAAATATGAAAAGTCTCTGCCTAATCTCTTTAACTCTTCTAATACCAGCAACTTGATTAAACCATGATGAAAGAGTGATGTTTCATTTCCTTCTTTTTTAACTTGGACCTTACCTGACATCTTAGCTAAGCTTATGTATAATTAAAAAGGTAAATCAAGAGACCTCTTACCAACAAAATGTAGAAGAAGCCTAAGGTGGTAGTAATAGACCATGTGATATCTCCCTTCACAAATGAAGTACTTCTGAATAATTAGTAGCAGCTTTGAGAATTTGTTTTCATGTAGCTCGTTGGGGTGGAATTTGTGAGATCAATCTCACTATGCTCTGGCTTGATAAATTCTTTGCAGTCCTACATGGTGAACTTGAAGCCTTTGAACCATTGTTCTCCTCCACTAGGGATTCCTGTTGCTGCTGCAATGGTCTCTGGTGTTACAGTGAGGTTCAAAATTCCACCTTTGAAGATGTCCCATTGAAACTGATAGAAAAATCCTTAGAAACCTGCATATGGCACCCTTGCAATCTTTGACAGAACTGCAAACAGACCTTTGTTGGTCTTCCTCTTTGCAGCCATGGTGATTTTATACCTTCTCCGCCTCGCTTGATTAGTGACACTTGCAACTTTTCAAAATTCCAGCAACCAGCTTGTCTTGGTGAAACAGCTCTTCCAGAACTCAGTAGCATGCAAAGATGAAGTGGAGAATGAAAAAATACTCAATTGGGTAATGTTCTAAAGTTTTGATGACAACTCATGGCTTAATCATGACTCATGCATGCTAAAAACAATAATAATGACCTCAACCATGACCTTTGTACCTTGATTTAACCCTAACTGACTCGAATGACATCCACCCTAACACTTCTAATCATTGACTGACACCTTGCACCGAATTTAAAAAGACAGAAAGAAAAACCCCTTTTCGTAGCGTAGTTAGTTCATTTCTTGGCAGTTTCTCTACGAAAGTATTAACAGTTTCTTAGCAAAAACTACCTTTTTACTGTGTAATTCGCTATGAAAATAAGAAAAAATGGATAAAGTGACCTTTTCAAATTCAAAATCTTGGGAAATGAAATATGTCAGCAAATGATGACTAGTGGGACATGATATGACTTGAATGGGGGTGGGTTTGGACCTTAGGATAGGTTAATATGAAAAAATTTAAATTTTCCTAATGAACTCTATGACCATACCTTTGAAAAATGAACTTCTAAGACTATGTCAGATGATGTTTCACTTTTTCTGAGTGATAACAACACACTCTAACTATTTACCAAATCAAAGCGAAATCACAATTTAACCGATTCGATGCATTCAAGGGAGAATTCACTTCATAATTTCCACCATAAGGTAATGCGTGTAAGTTTTCTAGACTCAAAAATCAACAAAGACTCAATTATTTTCCTGAGAGACATAGTATAGCTCTGCACATTGGATTCACACTGTCATATGGGGTTTGGAAATTCATCTACGCATATCCATAACTCTTTCCTTCATTACCAATTGATGAATGAAAAACTAAAAATAAGCATAAACACTCTGAGATTAAATAACATTTATCACACATTTTCTCAAAGAAACTGAATCTAATTCGTGACTGAGTGAATTGAAATGAACATAAAAAGCTAACACACATTTAAATACCTATAATTCGACAGAGAAGCTTGTTCCAAGATGATGGTGGGCCTGACCACACCTGCGTAAGCTTAGAAAGATTACAGTAGAAGAAGTATTCTAATACATTGAAATTAGAGACTCATAATAAATCTGAAAACTTGAAACGATTTGATGAAACCATAGCCATGCTCGATTAATTGAAACTCAATCTTCAATTACAAAGGAAATTTTGAACAATACTTAGATAACTTAATGTTTTGCATACATGACTAAAAACTTGACTAACTAGTTTATTACAGACTTGGCCCTTTATAGGCAGTGAGGCAATTACAAAATAGCCATAAATCGATACATAACAACTTGGAGGATCAACACAATCTGAACAATTTTTCTCATCTTGGCATAGCGGTTCAACAAATGCCATCATTGGAATGGTCCTGTTACAATGATCATATGGAGTATCTCCGTCCTCCAGCCCGACTTGGTCAATATCTCCATTGTGAAGTCCGATATATAGAAGCGTGTTGGGAAAAATACTGAGGGGGGGGGGGGAACTTTTACTTTTTATTTACTAAATTCTATACATGACTTTAATGAACCAAACTAGAATATACACGTGGGTATACCAATAGAAACTTGTGTTTTCTGAGATAACTTTATTGTTAGATAAAATTTCAAAAAAAATATTTAACTCAGCTTATCAGTTATGCATCATATAGTTAAGCAGTAAATATGTGTAGTAACAACATAATAAATCATCACACAAGAGCATCACACATGAACACCAAGATTTAAGGTGGAAACCCAATTCGGGAGAAAACCATTAATACTGTCGTCTCTGTCTTCAATATTTATTATATGGAAAAATGCTTAAAATATTGTACTAATGCAGACTCATATTAGTATGCATACATATGCTTGCAGAAGGCTGCAACCTTCTCTTGTTCTCCAATTGCTATTGGAAGGGAGATTCAACCCTTTGATCAGAACACTAGCTTCTACAGGCAGGAAGCTTCTACTTCCACACTGAAGGGTTCAATCCTCAGAACCACTGCAGACCATGTTTCATCATTTTTCACACTGGATCCCACAACTTCAACACAAATCATCATAAAGATCATCAATAATATACTTAACCCAAACTTCAATCAGAACAGTGAGATTACTGTAACCAGAACACAGTCATAAACCCAGATTTCATAATCAGCATTTAGAAACAATCTCAACCCTGATCATTCATTATCTTAAAATGCATACGCTACTTTGCTTTACTGAGCTCGTGTGTATACACGCTTTCCTTCACACCAACCTGCGTATAGATATGAGAATACTGATCTTCTAGAATATGGTTAGTCTCAGAACCAGATTTGAGTCTTTCAATCAGATATATTTTTAGGATTGCAGAACCCTTAATTAGTCATTCATCATTAAACATATTTACTCACTCATTGATCAGATTTGTACATATTCAACTTAGCAGCATATACAGTATTCAAGCAACCCAGATCTACATGAAGAATTCATTGACAGACAACAGAAAAATAGCAACAATAAATAGATAACCTCTGTAGTAAGCTTCAGAAAAACCTGACTTCCATACACACTTTTTCTTAGAAAAATCCGCATATATATATGCTTTTACTGAGATGAACTAGCGAATAGATCTGTAAATATTAATTTTGCAGAATGTTTAAGATCTATAGACTTACCAAAATTTCTTCTCTTCACTTTAGCAGACATGCGCCAGGTCACAGATCTAATCATATCTTCAATAGATCAAGTACATAGTCATTTCAAGTCTAGAGATCTCGATCCATCATTGTATCCAAGGGTGCATCATAGATTCAAATCTACCAATAAAACAGAGTTCATCCCATGCAGATATACTTCAGAGAGAAGTATCCAGTAGCAACCCTTACACTTGCATACCCTTGCACTATGTTCTTGTTGAGATTCAACAAGATGATGAGCTTAGTGAAAAGAGTCGCCTTCACTAAGTAGGCCCGCAAGCTATTTTTGGCGCAAAGTCTATTTTTAGACATGTCAATCATATTCTATGAGTTGCATGATGCTATTTGTGGATGGTTGGTCAAGTTGGAAAAATAGATGGACTTCTATTTTTAGACATATTGGGCAGAGTCTATTTCTAGACTGCTAGTCTAAAAATAGATATGTCGAATATTATTAGCTCTTAATAATATTTGGACTCTAAACATTATCTTATTCTCTTGGAGCACTTCAGTTAAGTGCACAGATTTGGCACAGCAGTTGACAGCAGGAATTACGCTATTCCTAAGGGTTTACTGGAGCTATTGCATGCAGGACTTCAGTTAGAACTCATGTGGCAGAGTTTGGTGGAGTTGGAGAAGTAGTTGGTGGAGTTGTATTTAGTTTAACTCAGTTAGACTCAGTTGAGCTATTTGTATCTAGTCGAATTGATTGATACACTAGTGAGAGTGGTGTGAATTAATTAGTTAATTAATTCACTAAATAATAAATCATTAATCAACTGAAGAATACATCAGTTAACTATAGTGCATGGCAGTTTCAGTGGAGACCAGTGGAGAGATAGGTGAAAGAGCAAGTATGACTATAAGTTGTGACTATAGTGATGCATTGATTGCATCCAAAACTCAATGAGGATTGCGTGAGCAAGGTTGGAGAAATTCAAACTCATTTAGAGCCATTATTCAGTAGGGATTGCACAGTAGAGGCATGCTAGCAGGTGGCAAAGATCGGTGCATGGATTTGCAAGATCAGGCCTGATTAGTGTGTAGCGATTGTATTGTACTGAGAGCTTGATATGATGAGCTTTGTATGAGGATTGTTACATGATCTCTATGACATATATTATATACAGATAGCTGGGTAATGTGTGTGAATTTTTATTGTTTCAAATGTGCATTGCAATCTTGATTTAATTTCCGCAAATGATCAATGGTGGAATAGATTCTGTATTTTGCATGAAGTTAAAATAGTGTGAGATCAGTATAATATTGGACATATAACACATAAGTTATATAATTTATACATGGTATCAAAGAAGTTGATCATTGGAGGAGATTGAAATTATTGAAGCGGTTGATTTTTGTGCTGGTGGAATTCGAATTTGCTGTAGTGTTTTCTTGGTGTCGAAGTTGAGCATTCATTGAAATGTCTTTCAACAGATTGCGATTGGAGTATGCCCTTGATGGCAGCTCGAATTGCATAGCATGGAAGGATAGGATGGAGGCAGTGCTGGATGATAATGGGTTGAAGGAGTTCATAGATGCTGATATTCCGAAGCCTACTTCTAGCGATGCAGCCGCACTTGACGCATGGCAAAAGAAGGTAGCAAAGTGTCGAAGGATTATATTGGAAGGTGTGAAGGACCACATTGTCTGTAGCCTTCATGTTAAAGCCACTCCATTATTAATGTGGAAGGATTTGACATACTTGTTCCAAAGCAGAAGTGACCAGAGGAAGTTGGCGCTTAAAGACAAGCTCAGAAAAATAAAAATGGAGAAAGGCGGCAGTATACAAAAATACCTCATGAAGTTTGTCTACTGCAAGGATGAGCTGGGAAGTGTGGGGGTTACTGTTGATGAAGAATATTTGGTGAGCTTGGCTCTCCTTGGGATTTCGAAGAGTTGGCATAGCTACAAAGGCTCTGTCAATGGACAGGAGAAACTGCCAGGATGGGAGTGACTTTGGTCGAATCTTATGCAGGAGGATATAAGGCGGGGTACGAGGGATGGATCTTCATCGAATAATGAAGATGAAGAAAATTTCACTTTGGCTGCCAAATCTCGGCAAGGAAAAGGGAATAAATCTTCCAAATCCGAAGCTAAAGGCAAGAAGAAGGATTTGTCCAAGGTGAAGTGTTTTCATTGTCACCAGCATGGGCATTTAGCCACTAATTTCCCACAGAAGAAGAAGAATAAGCAGGCTGCTAGATTTGCAACTGGAGAGGCCTTAGCCTCATAGTTTGAGTTGGATTTTTCTTTGATCACATGCTTGGTTTCAAGTGTGATGGGATCAGTGTGGTTTCTTGACAGTGGTGCACCTTTCCATATGATCGGAGACAAATATTTGTTTAGTGATCTGGAGGAAAAGGATCCTGGAGTGCATATCGAGATGGGCGATGATGGTAGATATAGTGAAACTAGTATCGGGACCATTTCCTTTGAGAGTCCGTTAAACCTTTCATCTTGAAGAATGTCATGCATGTTCTAGGATTGAAGAAGAATCTGATCTCCGTGGCGATGTTGGAAGACAAGGGTTATGATGTTGTTTTTAGTGAGGGAAAAGCCTTCCTTTGACATAAAACAACTGGTCAAACTAGGAGGATAGGGATTCGAGTTAAGAATCTTTATCAATTGCAGGTAGATGGCTGCGCAGAAATGGGAGGCAAAGGAGAAGGAGTGGTGAGCCGAGATGAGGGCAAATTATGGCACAGGAGATTGGGCCATCTTCACCATGGCGCTTTGAAAATTTTGCAGCAGATTTCTACCGGGCTTCCCAAGGGTACACTTGCGTAGTCAGATCAGTGCAAGGGATTTACTTTGGGAAAATTTGTGAAGACCAATTTTCATGAGAAGAATAGTTGTGCCTCGACGATCCTTGAGAGAATTCACACAGACGTGTGTGGACCTTTCTCCGTTGCTTCAATAGAAAAGCACAGGTATTATGTGATATTTGTTGATGAATTTTCTCGTAAGTGCTGGATCTTCTTCATGTAGAAGAAGAGCGAGACATACTCAAAGTTCTATGAGTTCAAGGCGTTGGTTGAGAAAGAGTCGGGGAAGCAGGTGAATACATCTCTGGAAAATTCAAAGACTTCTGTAGCAAAGAAGGAATTCGAAGAGAACTCATAGTGCCTCATAACCCATAGCAGAATGGGGTCATGGAGAGGAAGAACAAAATGATCATGGATGCTGCACAGGCGATGTCGCATGATCAGGGCCTTCCCATACACTTTTGGGCTGAGTCATGCAACACTGCGGTTTATGTGCAAAACCATTGTCCTCATAGAGTACTTGGCATGAGTACACTGGAAGAGGTGTTTTCTGGTAAGAAGCCTGATATTTCTCATTTGAAGATTTTTGGCTCATCTGTTTAGATTCATGTGATGAAGGATGCCAGGAAGAAGCTGGAGCCGACCACAGAGGTTGGGATATTTTTGGCATACACAGAAACTCCCCACAACTATCGTGTGTATTTTCCAGATAGTCGGATGACCGTCGTGTGACGAGATATTAAATTTCATGAGGAGAAAGCCATGAAGTTGTCGCTTGAGAGGGAGCTACACTTGCATGTAGAGAAGGAGCTACTTGTTCCTAAAGATGAGCCTCAAGATGTGGATTAGCCACAAGAGGAGGTTCATGGAGTGGAAGAAAGCACTCATGCAGCGCCAAATGTCAGAGGGCAGAAGCGCACTACAGAAGCTGAGCGACTGAATCTTGATGCAGAGCAGAATGTAGGAGCTCCTACATCACAGTGAAGACAGAGACAGTCACCTGACTGATTTACTGGATACATGGCTCTGATGAGCAAGTTTATCGTGACAGAGCCATCCTCTTTTGAGGAAGTTGTGGAGGATCCTACATGGGTAGATGCCATGGTGGAAGAGTATGATTCGATTGTCAGAAACAGTGCATGGGAGATTGTCCCAAGGCCAGAAGGGAAATCAGTGGTAGGTTTGAGATGGATCTACAAAGTGAAGCAAGCTGCTGATGGGAGCGTCGAGAAGTATAAGGCAAGATTTGTTGCCCGGGGCTTCTCACATATCGAGGGGATCGACTATGAAGAAACCTTTGCACCTGTCGCAAGGTATTCTTCCATAATGACCATCCTTGCTCTCTCAGCGTAGATGGGTTGGCACATTCATCAGATGGATGTGAAGACTGTGTTCCTCAACAGAATCATTGAGGAGGAGGTGTACATTGAGCAGCTTGAAGGATTTGAAATCTTCAGCAGCGAGTCGCATGTGTGCAGGCTCAAAAGAGCACTGTATGGGCTGAAACAAGCACCTCATGCTTGGTACACACGGATAGATAGTTATTTCACTGGACTTGGTTTCACCAAGAGTGAGGCAGATCCTAACCTATACCAGATTGTGGTGGAGGGTAAGATTTTGATCATTTTGCTTTATGTATATGATTTAATATTAACGGGTGATGAACTGTTGATACACTCATGCAAGCAGATCTTGTAAAGGAGTTCGAGATGAAGGACTTGGGCATCCTTCATTATTTCCTGGGATTGGAAATTTGGCATCGGAAAGGTGAAATGCTTGTGTCTCAAGGCAAGTATGCCCGGGAGATACTGGAAAAGTTTCACATGCAAGGCTGCAAGCCTATCGACACTCCTCTTCATGGTGGTTGGAGGAAAGAGGATGCTACATCGGCAGAGGTAGTGGATGCCACTGTTTATCGACAGTTGGTTGGTTCGCTCATGTATTTAGTCAATACACAACCGAACATATGCTATGCTGTGAACCAGCTTTCACAAGTGATGGTGAAGCCTACCAAGGTTTTTTGGAAGGTAGGCAAGCATGTCCTGAGGTATCTCAGGCGCACATCTGGGTATGGATTGTGGTACAAAAAGTTGGATGAGGTGAAGCTGCATGGCTTCACGGATGTATATTGGGCAGAAATCCCAACGGATAGAAAGAGCACATCTGGAGGGATTTTTAGAATTGGATCTACAACAGTTTCTTGGCACATCAGGAAAAAAATATCCGTGGCACTCAGTTCAGTGGAGGCCGAGTACATGGCAGCAAGTTTGGCTGCATGCGAGGCTATATGGATGAGGAAGATCCTGGTTGGTTTGTTTGGTTCTCAGTTAGATCCTACTGTGATCTATTGTGATAATCAGAGTGGCATTAAAATCTTGGTTAATCCAATATTTCATGATAGATCTAAACATATTGACATCTGGTACCATCATATCAGAGATTGTGTGCAGCGGAAGATCATGTTGCTTTCTTACATTCCTACGGAGGATCAAGATGTAGATATTCTGACGAAGGCACTCACCAGGAGAAAATTCAAATACCATAGAGATAGGATCAGGGTGGCAGATAATCCGTATATTATTGAGAGGGAGTGTTGAGATTCAACAAGATGATGAGCTTAGTGAAAAGAGTTGCCTTCACTAAGTGGGCCCGCAGGCTATTTTTGGCGTAAAGTCTATTTTTAGACTATGTCTATTTTTAGACAGTCGATCATATTCTATGAGTTCAGGATGCTATTTGTGGATGGTTGGTCAAGTTGGAAAAATAGATGGACTTATATTTTTAGACATATTGGGCAGAGTCTATTTTTAGACTACCAGTCTAAAAATAGATATGTCGAATATTATTAGCTCTTAATAATATTTGGACTCTAAACATTATCTTATTCTCTTGGAGCACTTCAGTTAAGTGCACAGATGTGGCACAACAGCTGACAGAAGGAATTACACTATTACTAAGGGTTTACTGGAGCTATTGCATGGAGGACTACTTGTTCTTCTACTTCCTTTCCTTTTGCAGTAGCTCTAAAGACAACTTCTTTGAATTCAGATGGACCTCCTTTCCTCATTTCACATGCAGTCAGAATCCCACGAAGTTGAAAAATAGTAAGAGTTTTCTTCTCTTCAATAGCAGACACTTTTGACTCGAATTTTGGAGTTAGATATCTTAAAACCTTTTTTACTAGAGTAGTGTTAGTTACGGTTTCTCCCAGATTTCTCATACGATTTGAAATATCATCTAGACGTAAAAGAAACTAGCAATGCTTTCCTCATTATGCATTCTGAGTTTTTCATAGTGTATTCTGAGAGTTGGAGTTTAGCACTTTTACCTTGGCATCACCTTCATAGCTCAAAATGATTTTGTCCCATATCTCCTTTGCTGTATTCAACTGCATGACTTTGACAAATTCTGATTTAGTCAAACTTCCCAATAATGCATTGATCACCTTTGCATTGGTTTCATAGTTTTTCTTACTAATGAATATGTTGGAACTGAAGCTGGATATTGATAACCTCCTTCAACTATAGCCCATACATCTGCTACAAGAGACTGAAGATAGGATCTTGACCTTGTCTTCCAGAAGATTAAATTGTTTCTATTGAAGAGAGGAGGCCTGATAGATGTTGTCCCATCTTGATTTCTCATCTTAGCTAATATTCCTTCTAGTGATTAAGCTTCTTTATAAGGACCTACTTTGATACCAAATGTTGGGAAAAACACTAAGCGGGGGGGGGGGGGGGGGGGGTTGAATCAGTATTTATAGCTCACTAAAAAAATTTAATTTTTCTTTACTAAATTCTATATAAAACTTTAATGAACCCAACTAGCGTGTACACGCAGATATACCAACAGAAACTTGTGTATACTGAGATAAATTTATTGTTAGATAAAATTTAAGAAACAATATTTAACTCATATGTGCAATAATAGAATAATAAATCATCACATAAGAGCATCAAACATGAACACCAATATTTAAGGTGGAAACCCAATTCGGGAGAAAACAATCGTTGTTGTCGTCTCGGTCTTCAATATTTATTATATGGAAAACTACTTACAATATTGTATTGATGCAGACTCATATCAGTACGCAGGCATCTACCTGCAGAAGGATGCAACCTTCTCTCATTCTCCAGCTGCTACTGGAAGGGAGCTACAACTCCCTGATCTTGATTACCAGCCACTACTGAAAGGGAGCTTCAACCCCCTGATCAGAACACCAGCTTCTACTGGCAGGAAGCTTCTACTTCCACACTAAAGGCTTCAACCCTCAGAACCACTGCAGACCACGTTTCATCAATTTTCACACTAGATCCCATAGATTCAACACAACTCATCATAAAGATAATCAATAATATACTTACCCCAAACTTCAATCAGAACAGTGAGATTAATGTAACTAGAACACAATAATAAACCCAGATTTTAAAATAAGCATGTAGAAACAATATCAACCCTGATCATTCATTATATTAAAATGCATACACTACTTTGCTTTAATGAGCCGGTGTGTATACACGCTTTCCTTCACACCAACCTACGTATAGATCTGGGAATACTGATCTTCCAGAATATGGTCAGTTTCAGAACTAGATCTGAGGCTTTCAGTTAGATATCTTTTTAGTATTGCAAAACCCTTAATCAATCAGTCATCATTAAACATATTTACTCACTCATTGATCAGGTTTATACATATTCAACTTAGTAGAATATACAGTATTCAAGCAACCCAGATCTACATGAAGACTTCATTTACAGACAACAGAAAAAAACAACAATAAATAGATAACCTCTGTAGTAAGCTTCAAAAAACACTGAATTCCATACATTCTTTTTCAGAGAAAAAACCGCATATATACATGCTTTTAACGAGACAAACTAGCGTATAGATCTAAAAATATTAATTTTGCAGACTGTTTTAGATCTATAGACTTACCCAGATTTCTTCACTTCACTTCAGCAAACATGTGCCATGTTATAGATCTAATAATATCTTCAATAGATCAAGTACATAGTCATTTCGGGTCTAGAGATCTTGATCCATCATTGTATCCAATGGTGCATCATAGATTCAGATCTACAAATAAAATAGAGTTCATCCCATGTAGATATACTTCAGAGAGAAGTATTCAGTAACAACCCTTACACTTGCACACCCATGCACTATGATATTCCTCTCCTTATATAGAATTAGCCTTTATCAATACCATGAGCCAAAACCACACCAATGATGATGGTATTCTTGGATGAAATCAAATAGATGATACAACACTCAATACTATGGGCTATTCTCATGGTAATGCCCCTTGGTATCATAATTTTAGAGTGAAAAATGTATACACGACTTGGATTCTTCATACCCGCATGTATATGCAACTTCTCTTCATAAAAAATGCATATATACTAATTGTAGATTTATACGTGGGTTTCCTGAATACCAAGTAGCGTATAAATTTCCTTAATATGTGGGTTTCCTTCATCAAACCTCTGTATAGATTGAGAAATATTTCCTGTTTCATTTCTCTGGCACTTACTAGAATTCCTTTCTCTGTCACATTTGAATTGACCTGTAGAAACATCATTTTTACATCTTTAAAAAATAGGTTGCTTATCAAAAGGCAACTCATCAAGTAGGTTTCCATCAAGGAAAACTTTATCAAGTAGGTTGCCATCAAGGACAACATATTGCATCATATTGCCAACAAAGCAAGGAAACTGTAGAAAGAGTCTATTAGGTCTCCATGTAGTTGAGTACATATTAGGAACCAAGTAGTTGAGTATGGAAATGGTAAGGCAGGCTTGTTGAAAAGTATGTTATCTATTTTTAGTGGTCGTGACCATGCTGCTGCATCCTTCCACATCTAGCCCATATTAATTAGTTATCTCATTAGGGATTTAACTTAAATTACTCAAACTTTAATAAAAAAATAGCAAAAAGATACCGATGTAATGAATTTACCTTAAGTAGGGTTTTAGTGAGGTTTCAGGACAATGATAGTGATAGGAGGATAGGTAAAAGAGTACTTTTGTGACAAAAGAGGGCAAAATGGGGGTGATAAATGGCAAAATTGGGGACAAAATGAGGCACCAACAATTCTCATTATCGGAAAAAATTTAGGCAAATTCATAACCCTCTAAAAGTTTTAACCATATAGCTAAAGACTGTGCATCTATTTGGCCTTCAAATAAATCAATATAAAAGTTAATGTGTACCTTAAAGGGCATTGCATCTCCAAAATTGTCGCTTGTTGAAGGTTCCTTAATCATCATTGGCAGTCGTTGAAGGATTTGGGTGACATTATCTATCATATAATAACGATGTCGAGTGAGTGTTTCCTTGAGAAAAACCTTGATAGGATCTCCTGCTTTTTCATTTATACTCTCTTCTACCATGGGAGGTCACTTGGGCTAGTGAGAGTTGTTGTCCTTAAGTGAAACTAGCTTGAGATTCAACTCTATATACCCTAACCTCATTTGGGACATGTGCTAGGAAATGAGAAAGAACATATTACTCTTATACAACTAATCTAAGTTGTGAAAGGAATGAGAATAGATATTAACAATAGAAAACAACACAAGCACATGAAAAAATAATGTAGAGAAGAAAGTAATATAAGAAGAGCTTATTTATTTTTATTAAATGGTAAAATATATCATTAGACTACATCATGAGAAACTTCATGGATTTTACAATGCCGAATGCCCATATATATTATTTATGATTTCCTTTTCACCTAGAGTCATGCACTTTTATTATATTTCAAATACCATGGGTGGATAACATGGTTTACCAAAACCATGGGCTTGCAAACTACCAACAATAGAAAACAAGTATTAATCATGGTGATTCATCGACATTCACTTGGATCATTGAATTCGTGTTAAATTCAATGTTCATCCATTTTTCATTTTTTATTTGGAATCAGATGTTTGTTTAATGTATTAAACCTTTTATTGGATGAGGTGAATTGATCCATAAACTTCGTTGATTTATTTGCATCCTTTTATGCATGGGGAGAATCATGTGATGATGCCAAATATAGAGGTATATCATTTGAATCCAATAACTGGAACATCAAACACACCTTGAAGGGGTTGTGTCCAACATAATTATGTAGATCTATGTTGTACCTATGTTTCCCATAGGGCATAGTCTCATGCCAATTCATTGATGTTTTGAGTTGTATATTCTAAAGAGATGATAGGTCATTTTGTTAACTGCATTTCTTTGCTCAGCTATTTATGGGTGAATGATAGTTGATTTGTCTAGCTTCATGTCCAAGAAGGACCAAATATTGGACTATAAAATGCTCAAGAAATTAATTTCTTTATCTAACATAATGATTCTAGGAAGAGCAAAGTTAACTTAGAAATTTCAAAGAAGAGTTTGATATTGCCCTCTTTTGTTATTCTTTTCTTATATGGTGCTTGAAAATTTAAAGAATATATCAAAAAGTATAAGCACAATCATATGATTCTTTGAAGAAGATAAACTAGGTAAAAATTCCATGGAGACACACTCCAGTGGCTTTTCAAGAATAGTAAATGGTGTGTAAAGTCCCTACTTTCATGAATGTTGGCTTGGCAATGACACATGTTGTTTTGATCTAATGTTCCTATTAACATCATGGTAGAGATTTTGTTGATAAGATATATTTATAACTTTCTATAATTTTCTCTACATTGAAGTGCCTTATTATGTGGTTCGATTTTACCTCTTAGATCATATTTCCATGCTTCAACACAAAAGTGTCCTAAATGGAAAGTAACTTGCCATGAAAGCATGCATTTGACACTAGTTTATTTCTAATCAATGCATGATATATTTAATAAAATTATATAGGTCACTAGCACATATCTAAGCCTAATAAATTGTCTCATGATCCATGTGGATATCAGTGGCCACCCATATATTCCACTGGCTCACAACATAATTTTCCTATTTTGGAATTTAAAAAATAAATATTTGGTAGTTTTTGAGGTCCTAAACTTCTAGAGTTGTTTTAAGGGCCTAAATGGTGTTTTTTGGGGAATGGACCAACAGTAATCATGGGAATACCATTGGTAGTAAGAAAATTATACTCATTAGATAAACCTTTCCAACATGCTAGTGTGTGTTCGAAACAAAGGTCATATGCCAAAGTTATGGCCCCAGGGAGTTGACGTTCCAACTCACCGCATCGAGGCCAATAAGCCTTTGGTGCTTCATCTCCTATGGTTAGGTTTTTGGAAGTTTATGGTTTTTCATTATTTTTTCATAATAAAAATTCCTTTGAGAATCATTGTAACATCGTTCAGGAAGGCACATAACCATCACATCTATTCTCATAGATAAGATACCCCGTTCAAGCTAGTTTTCTTTCATTATACATGTATACAACTTCAAAATCTTCCATTTATTAATTAAGTTCAAGTTTCACTGTATCTTTTTGTTTGTTTTAAATCCGTATTTCATTTTGTTTCCTTCATAAATTAAGATAAGTGGTATCAGAGTTGTCTTCTCCTTTTTTTTTTTTGCATGTCCCCAACGAGGTCGGGGTATAAGGAGTTTGGACTCAAACTTCTTGATCCCTTAGAAGATCATCCTCGCCAACCTCGAGAACCTCCCATGGCGAAAGAAAATAAATATGAGGGAGTTGGATATCCTCTCAATCTGTTTCTCTAAGAATCCCTCGAGTGACAGAGGAATGAGATGACATATAATTTTTCCTAGATCCTTTGGTGGATACCAATACGCGACACATCTTTGTCCAGTGGCCTCTTGGTAGGTTCCAAATCATTTAAAGAACAAGTTAATTTTGATATTACTATATTTTAAGACTAGATAGTTGCAGATTTTCTAGACAAATGGTTAAATATGCTTGAAGGATATTTTTTAGTCGATAATTTTTCCGATAGAGAAAAAAAACTGTTGCACTCCTTAAGGCTGCCCCCATGTAAAGAATTAGTGGGAAACTTATTGTGAGAAAAGGACCATAGAGGATTCCCCACTATTTTTAGTTGCACCCACTTAAAACTATTTTAGGGATGTTGTTAAGGAATAATATTACCCTTTTGGAAGATACGAAGATGAGTACATGATATGGACCACACTATAGTAGGAAAGGGACCAAGCAGTGTGAAAGTTCACAAATATATTTCATACCTTACACACTAATATAGGTATCAAGGACTCTGAGTGAAATATGGTTCTCAAGTACTGTGGCTATCTACATATATACATATAGAAATAAATGGAGTTCTTAGACATCTCACTTGGCACAACATACTGATATGCAGTCAAAATCAAGAAAAAATTTAAATGGAAGAAGAAATATTTTTTACTTGTGAATCCATCATAGTATCTGTATGGCATGGGCATCCGCAAACCGTATATCAAAGGACAAAGCCAGGGTGGATAACTCCAAGGTAATCCATTGAAGCTAAAAACAGATACTATGGTTCTGGGAAGACAAATAAATACATGGGAAAGTGGTACAAGTTCTACAATATATCCACTCATAACACAAATGAATGTTGTGTAAAGTAGTCACTAATGGTGAGCTAAAATATTCATAGTTAGATGTACGTTCTGAATCCAAACCATTTCTAAAAAAGGGGAAACGAATCATTGATGCAAAACCCAGTGCCACTGTTACCATCCCCAAGGTCCAACAAAGTGATCTCGAAGATCCAGAGGAAGGTGAGCATCTCTTTCACCCACAAATGTGGGTGAAGGGCGCTCCACTGTGTTTCTTTTTCGATAGGAGTCAAAAGAAAGTCATCTTAGAAGAGGTAATTAAGTGGTTGGGCTTGCCAAAAACACAACACCCACATCCATACACCGTTGGGTGGATCCACCAAGGGCGATATATCCATGTCAGCCAATAGTTCCACCTGCCCTACAACAGTAAGCCTTTCACAAATGATGTATTGTTTGATTTTTCTCCCCTTGAATTTTGTGATGTTTTTCTTAGGCCGACCATACTTGTGGATGCATCATGTTGTGTATGAGTCCATACCTCGTAGCGTTATTATTACTTTGGGAAAAAAACTATACAATATACTATAGGTAGCCCCACCTACTACCATTTCTTTGATCTCTACTAATCAATGCAATAATATCATCTCCTAAACTGGGAAATTTTTCTTCTTCCTGAATCACTCTCAAAGTAAGGAGAAAATAATGGCTACATCCATGGCCTCCACATAGATCTCCTTTGTGCAACAAAGTTAGGTGGATAAGATCATGGAAGAATATAGATACATATTTTCCTCACTCGCAGGGATGGCTTTGCATTGTCAGGTCAAGAATTCAATCGATATGACCCTCGGTGTACCTCTACCTGATGGGAAAATATACTGTTGCTCTCTTCTAGAAAATGAGGAAATCAAGCATATATCTAAGAGATGCTACAAAAATGGAAAATTTTACCAAGTTCTTCACCTTGTGGGATCCCAATTTCACTCGTGTAGAATAAGGATGGGACCATGAGACTTTGCTTAATTATCAAGTTCTGAAAAAAATCATAGTTAAGAATAGGTACTCGATTTATCATATTGAAGACATTATTGACCAACTCAAGGGGGCCATGTACTTCAAAAATATTGATTTGAAGTTTGCATATCACCATGTTACGATAGAACAAACTAATGTATTGAATACCGCTTTCAAGTCCAAGGAGGATCTTTTTGAATTGTTGGCCATACCCTTTGGTTTAATGAATACTCCAACAAATTTCATGAGGTTGATGGATGAAAATTTTTATAATTACACCAACACTTTCATGCGTGTATATCTGGATGATATCCTCATATTCAACAAGAGTTGGGTATAGCACTTGCAACATATTCAACATGTCATTCACACTCTGCGGCAAAACAATCTATGTGCTTGTAAAAATGCTCCTTTGTCATGGACAAGGTCCAATATCTAGGTTACAGTATTGATGAGTAAGTTGTCCACGTGGATCTAGATAATATCCAAGCCATTTGGGATTGGCTGACCCTAACAACTTTAGAAAAGCTTTGTAGCTTCTTGGGCCTAGCTAATTTCTATTGAGGATTCATGTTGGGGTTCTCTTATATTGATTGGAACTTAAGTCAAGTTACCAAGGATGGAGAAAAATAAATTTATTTATGGTCTAAGTCACAAAAAAAGGAATTCGATGAATTTAAATACTGGCTTTCCTCTACACCAGTCCTCACCCTTCTAGAACTACAAAAACCATTTAAGATTGAGATAGATGCCTCAAACTATGCTTTTAGTGTAGTCCTCATTCATCAAGGACATATGGTGGCCTATCATAGTGAGACACTCTTTCAATACTATCCAAAGTTATCCCACCTATGGTAAGAATATGTATTCCATTGTGCAGGCCAGACGACAATGGAAACATAATATTTTTGGTAATGAGACAATCATCCACACATATCACCATTATCTTAAATTTATGTAGACACAGTGGAAGTTATACAATAACCACGATTAGAAATGATCCACATATCTACAACAATTCCATTTGAACATTAAATACAAGAAGGGTAGCACTAATCACATCGCAGATTGCCTTAGTCAGCTCCTGGTTGTGGCACTGACCATTGTTATCAACTCTTGTGGGTATGAGACCTTTGGATGGCCACATCTATACATAAATAATTTAGAATTTTCTACAAAATACTAGATATTTATGGTAGGCATGAAATTTATATATTTTCACGTACAGGATTTAATTTTGTTCTACCCAGGACACCTTTGTGTTCCTTCAAGCGAGCATTCCAATTTGATATGGGAGGCACATTTACTTAGGTAACAGGGAAACTTAGTGTGGAGAAGAAAGTGGCAGTACTTGTTGTGAAGACAATCCCCTCTGCGGACAGAGGTGATCTCTCTAGCCTTAGAGTGGGTCTAGAAATGCACGAGACTAAGTAATGAACCCTTTCCTAGTTTGTAGTCAAAGTGGAAGAAGAAGAATAAGAACCTACCTCTTCCTGATGCTATCATCTAGACCTTTGGTGCAGGCCTTGATTTTACGATCCTTCATTTTCGCTCCTCGCTACTTGTGGCGTTTGAATACCTGTAAGAAAAGAGATAACAACAAGAAACATGACAATATACATAGCATACATAAAATACAAACTACCTAACAGTTCAAGGAGTATTAGTCTACTTGCATAGATATATAAACAAATATGGAAAGTGAAACATCAGTTGTATTATTAATTATATAAAAGAGGAAGAATACAACCATGGCCTTGATGTTGGATACCTCCCTTTGGTGATTTCTAAGTCCAAACCGAGGCTCTTCAAGAAATCTTTCTCCCAAGTGGAAAATTGGGCATAATCACACCATAGGGATGCAAAGGATTAATGATCAGGCAAGACCAAATAGTACTGGAAGGATGGGATTCAATTTATAACTAGGGAGAGGGAATTAGGGATCCATAAAAGGAGGAAGGCCCACTTCTCAAGGGAAAATTACCTAATGATAATATCAAGAGCTCCAAATGAGAGAAATCGAGCATATTTACATCCAACCATATCCAATTCATTGTTTTGAAACCTTCTAGTGCATGAAGCTTCTTCTCCATTTGAGGAAACACTACCAGAAGAGGTTCAACGTGCTTTTTACTATCAAAAGTGCATTGGTGGTGCTAGGTAAAAGTGTTTCAACATGCCATCAACATGGTCACGAAACTAACAAAGAGCGCTAACCCATAAATTTAGGTTTTACGCCGAGCTTCTTCATAAAATATTCAAGGCAACTTTCTGTTGATATTCAAAGGATATCTTGATGTGTTTTCCATGGTGGATATACTACATATTTGTCATCTTAGGGAACTTCAGTATCAGGGATGGGAAGTGAACGGGGTGACAAATTACTGTGTAATAGATGCCCCCTAAAGCATGAAGGCAAAACATGGAGTTATGGGTGAAATGATTTAAGAACCAAGGCAAGGACTTAGAATACCACCAGGAGACCTACCAAATCAAGCACAATACAATATGGGATGTCTATGATATAAACATGGCCAATAAAATATATTTGAACAAGAATCAAATAAAACATGAACCCACGACATGGACACAGGAATCCGTTTGAAAGTGATCATGGAAATGGATCCACGTTATGGTCACATCCATCCATATAGAAAGGATCATGTGTACAATCATGAATAATCAATAACTCCACGCAACCTGGATAATAACAGATTTGATCCAGAGTCTTCGTCTCTATCTCGATCTACACATTGTGTGAATCTAACCATGTGAATAGATGTACTGATGTCGAACATGGTATAAACCACCCTATTACCGGTCAATAATGTAAACCGTTAACATGCACGAGAGAAACCACCAATGATGATGATGACCCTCAAGCTAAAACAACACAATTTACAAGTGTGAATGAATGAGTTGAAGTCGAACACCTGCAAAATCATCTGATCGAAGGCCAGTGATGTGAACATGTTGTTGAACATGAAGAACTCTCCATTGAGGCATGCAATCTCCAAGGTATTGAAAAAGAAGTTTCTGAATCATATTCCTGGATAATGAGCTGAAGTCGACAGGAAGTGACCCATCAAAGGAGGGCCTTAATTATTCCCACATCATCGACCTTAAACAAAGGATTTCTCAAGATTACATGGGTGATTTAGGAATGTTGTAGAGAGGGTCAAATAAGTAGAGGATGTTTTACTTTTACAACAATGACTTCTGTTGAACATATCAGCAATACGTCTCTGAAGTGTTGAATAATTTGACTAAAAAATGGGATCAAAGGTCACAGTGATAGTAGATGATGATAAAATGAGAGGCAAATGGATTTCCCAAACTTAGGACAACAAGTGATGAATGCAGGATATCCCCAAACTAACACGAAATGCAGGCGAGTGTCATGTTCAAGAGTGACATGCTGCCTCAAAACACATGAGAAGTTTCACTTTCAATTTTCCTCTGTTATTGCTAATGAGTACCTATTTATTTTTGATACAAAGCATGAAGAGGATAGCTTATGCTTAGCGTATAAGTTCATTCTTTGAATGAATCCATCCTAGTAAGTTTAATGAGCCCTAGGAAGGAGTAACTAGGTCTTGTCATGGGGACAAGTATTTCGCCGTTTAAGTTTTACGAGTATAGCAGAAGAGTAATTGGGTGTCTTTTTCATCTTTAGGGAGTTTGAAAAAGAGGCAAAAAAGAAAAATTCAATAGGTCCCTTTTCGTAAATCGTCCCTCGAATTCGAAAAGGTAGAAAACAATATCCGAGAGAACCTCTTGACCATGTTCGATCAGGGTATTCCTTTTTCGTAAATAGTCAATCTCAACCTGAAAAATGGGTAAACGTATACTAAGATGACATCAATTCATTTAATTTAACGAGTTCGAAATGACAAGTTCTCAACGATATTTTCAGTTTTCAAGAGTCAGAAAAGAGCTTAAAGATGACTCCGGGGGGGTTACTTTTTCGTTTATTTTTAACGAGTCCGAAAAAGAGATAAAACAAAACTCATTGCATCAGTAAAAAATGATCACTGTCACTATAAAAAAGATCCAGTTACTACACAAAGATAACCACCCATCACTGATATCGAGGAAAATAATAAAATATTGGAAAAAATATGTTTAGAACTTATAAATATGAAAAAAGGAAAAACATTTTTAGCATTTTATCTTGGGTAAATTGGAGAACTCAGTTTTACCCCATTTTCCTCCAATCTTCAGGTAAGCGGTGCAGAAAATACAGGACACCAATCGATGATCCATCAGTTGCAGGTAAGAGCTTTGTTTCTTATAATTTTTATGTCATTTTCAAGGCATTTAATTTGGAAATTTAATGGTTTAAGAGGAGATTTTAAAATTTTATATCGCGAGCGATCGATGTGGGTTTGACTTATCAAACCTATGCTGATCTCCCATAGCCCATTAGGCCAGCGTGCTGTCAGCAAATATTTAATTACAACATTCAAGTTGAGCATATAAAAGAAATTAAAAACAAAAAATCACCATTCTTAAGGGTTTATTTCCATATTTTTTTCGTTGAAAAACTCCTAAAACGTTGTTTATGAATGTTTTGCAGGTGATTTCGACAAAGATGACCATTGAATGAAAAGAAAGAGGCCATGAAGAAAAATATCATCAAGCTGCCTAAGATCCACATTATATCAATGCTTTAAGAAATTTCAGATTGCTTAAGTTCTTCTAGACTTCTGGACTCAGAGCTGAACTTGAGATATTGGAATATCTCATTGGACTATGGGATGTGGAACATTAGATTTTCATCATCGAGGACCAAGAGCTTGAGATAGATATATCATACATCTATTTCATTACTGGATTTTCCAGGAGAGGAGATATAATCCAACTCTCTGGAGCCCGTACTACGGATGAGAGAAAGAATATGCTCATCGGGAGACATTGTCCTGGGGCTGAGAGGACCTTAAGCAGAAAGGTAGACATTAAAAATATCACCAATATTCCTCTGAGGACTGTCTTACACACTACAGCCCATGTAGTTGGGGCTCAGGGGTTGCAAGAGGCAACAAAGTCTCAGTTTTAGTACGCCGTTGATTGCCTTGCCACCACCATGTTCAACTAGTGCAAAGGACTCTTGGCTAATATGAAAATCCAACTCACAAAATAAAAATTGGACAACTGAAGTAGTTTGGATATGGATCCCTATTGGTCACACTCTTCTTGGAGTGCATGCCATTTTTTCAATACCAACAGATTGAGGTGGATGATCTAGCCCCAAGAGACCCAAGGCTACTTAGATGGTGTGAGATCATGCCTCACCACGGAGGTGGCCAACAAATGCATTTCCCTTCAACATTTTTCTGTTGGTTATGTTGTTAGTTGATTGTAGTGGATGACTACACATATGCTGGTACGAATTTATGAGAAGACCTGGATCTTCCCCTTCCACCTGATGCACAATGGACCGATGTAGGTAAAAAATTCTTTTTGGAATTTTTATTTTTTGATTTTTTTAGTTATGTGTTCTAAGATCTAAAGTTATGATTATTTTGTAGATGTTGGACCAGAGAGGCCAGCAAGGATGTCCCCGATTGCGAGGAGGGTAACACGACAGATTGAGGATTCTCCTTATGAGGATGGAGTAGACTCAATCGTGAAGGTTGAGTGCAACTTAGAAGGCCTAACTAGAGGCATTTCATAGTATGCAACTTTTGATGACATACCGATGTGCTATCAGAGGAATATTGTAGGAGACTTAGGTAGACTTCATCGATTACTATATCAAGTCATCCGAGCCGTCACTTGCTATCTTGAGCACCATGTGGGTGGATAGTTTCCTTTAGTTTTACTTTTCTTCACTGATGTAGGCTTTTGGAGCCATTGTGTCACGGAACACATATTTTTTGATATTTTGATGTAACAAAATTTGATAGTCTCTCTCTCTCTCTCTCTATATATATATATATACATAGATATATATATATATATATATATATATATATATATATATCTATATACATATATATATATATATATATATATATATATATATATATATATATATATATATATATATATATATATATATATATATATATATACATACATAATATTACAATGTATCTGTTAATGTATTAAAATTTTGTGGAATCTGTTGATATGTAATATATTTAAAATTTATTTCCAGTAATCGAACACATAAGTACATGCAAAAAATCTAAGGGTTTCTCACTAAGTAATGACCATTTAACTGTAACACAATGAGTTGTGAGTCTAGCTTGACAACCAAGTCTCTGATACCGAGAGAAATTTCCACTAATAATAGCTCGATGATCGCACTATATTCAACAATATTAATAGTTGTTTAACCCATAAAATTACCTTGTAGATTAACAAAATCACCATCAAGGGAAAAAATTTCCCATGCTGTGGAAGATAAGTTTTGTTTTCTATGACAAGCACCATCAAAAAAATCGACATAATGGTTCGATGACATATGCAAACCAAGTAGAACACAAGGTAATCAGAGGAAACATGTCTGCAAAGCAAAGAATCACACAAAAAATCTAAAACCACACTAATGAAACACACACTAATGTACAAAGTATTATAATTGTAATCAAGCATAATACTTCTTGAGATAGAGCTCGTTTTGGGGCTCAGCCAACTGGTGAGCCTCATAATTGACTAGCTCATAGGTGCCTTTCTCTAATACATGTTGAAAAATGTAAGGCCCATGCCACATTGGCTCAATATTTTCGACCCCTAATTTTTCATGGGCTTGATCATAAAGCAAGACCAAGTCACCTTCAGAGTAAATGTGAGGATGGACAGACTTATCATACTGAGATTTATTTCCATTTATTTTGAGCTTCAATGACAGAAGTAACGATTTGTCGAGTCTCATCGAGATGCTCAGGATAAAGTATATGTTCCTCTTCTGTCGAAGTACCAGGAAGAAATTTTATAGCTAGCTTCAAAGAATTGATTTCACACACATTTGGAAGTGTAGCTTCCAAAGCATACACTTGTTGAAATGGTGTGAATCTGGTAGCAGTCTTAGTTGAAGTTCGATAAGCCCATAGAGCTGAGAATAACATGAGGTGCTAACTACTTCTATGTCTCCCAATGGTTCTTTGAAGAGTCATTACCAAAAATTTGTTGACGGCTACGACTTGGCCATTAGCCCATGGATAATATGGAGTGGAGGTATTGTGGCGTAGCCCCAGCTGAGCAGTAAGATCTTTCATCATATGTTTGTGAAAGTAAGAGCCATGTCCAGTGACAATGGCTTTCGGGACACCGAACCAAGATATGACGCAATTGAAAAGAAATTGCGCCACAATTTTACCTTCATTATCATATGTAGGCATCGCCTCGACCCATTTTGTAAAATAATAGATGACGACGATAATACTGAGTGAGAGTTATAGGTCATGACATCAATGCCCCATTTTGAAAATGGCCTGACGTTCATAACTGGGAGAAAGGGAGTGGGTGGGGCATGTTCTTTGTGAGAATAAAGTTGGAAATAATGATATTTGTGGCTGACAACAATAAAATCTTTAAAAATAGATGGAAAAAAAATATCTTGTCGAAGGATTCTCTGAGCGGTAGCATAACCAGAAATATGAACACCACAGGCCCTAGAGTGGTAGTCATTAAGGAATTTCTCAGCTTCCTCAAGAGTTAGCATCGACGGAGGAAAAAATCGAGACCAGTGCGATACAAAATATCTCCAATGATGCGGTATGGTTTGGATTGGTAAAGAATTCATCGTTTCTCAAAGTGAGATAGCTCTGGTCAAAACATTTGGGTCTAGAGATAAAAAATGACGTTTCCATACCATGGATTGAGAATACTAATGAGAAAGAGATATTCATTGGGAATCAATTCATCAAAAGGGGTAGGATCAACTACAGCTGGAAGATCGCATATCAATTCAACAAATACATATGATTTCTTAGAATTAGTTTTAGCAAACTCTAAGTCAAACTCTTGGAGGATGAAAATCCATTTGATGTATTTTCCCCCAAGTAACTAATGAGTAATAATGTAATTCATGGGGTTACATTTGGAAATCACATTGGTGTTATGTAGGAGAATATAATGGTGGAAGCGTTAAACAACATGAACATCAGCTAAGGCTAGTTTTTCTACATGAGCATAAAGAGTCTCAGTGTGAAAGAGATTTCATATCAAGTAGTAAACAACATTTTCGTGACCATCATCATCATTCTGAACCAGTAACATACCAATAGTGTTGTTTGTGACTGCTAGGTAGAGGGACTAATCATGATGATAATCGGGAGGATGCAACAAAATAGAACTGACAAGGGCTTTCTTAAGCATTGAAATAATTCTTAGCAATCTCATCCAAAATGAATGGGACTCCCTTTTTCAGTAGATGGGTAAATCCTATAGCAATCTCAACATAATTCAGGACGAATCGATGAAGAAAATTGGCTTTCCCCTGCAATCTTTGCAAGTTGTGTAAGGAAGAGGGAGGAGGATGATTGATGATTTCCTTGACTTTAAGATGATCAATATTGATGCCTTATTTAGAAACCATGAGACCTAAGAGATGACCTAATTCAACGCAAAAGACACATTTATGAGGATTCAACCGTATGTTATAGTGTCGGAAGTGAAGGAATATCACTATAAGATGTTCAGGGTGATCTTGATGTTTCACTGAATGAACTAGAAGGTTGTCAAGATATGGCTGAACTATGTTATTAATATCATGAAAAGCATAGGACATATCCCTTTGGAAGGTAGCCCTGATATTTTTCAAACCAAAAGGGAGATTCTTATAGGAAAAGTTTCCCCAAGGACATATAAAGGTGGATTTATGTTGATCAACAAGAATAATATTGATCTGGTTGTAGCCAAAAAAACAGTACATAAAAGAGAAAATCTCACTTCTGGCACATTCATCAATAGTTTGATCTATAAAAGGAGTGGGGTAGTTGTCTTTAGGACAAGCCCAATTTATATCATGGTAATCAACACAAAATCTAATATTCCCTTTCTTTTTGGTAACATGAACTATATTAGAGACCCAATCCATCAATGGTATAGGATAGATGAAACTAGCCTTGAGAAATTTTTTGACCTCTCCCTTAATGGAAGCTGCCTTTCTTGGGTGCACAGGACGAAGTCGTTGACGAACATGCTTTGAGTTTGAATATGTAGGAATTTTATGCACCAAAATACTAGGGTCTATGCCAAGAATTTATTCATAAGACCATGTGAAGGCATCACATAGTTATTTAAAGAGAGTGGTGTAAATCTTGACCTCATATGGAGAACAAGATGCAATGATATGGATATTCCTGACAACCCATGGTTTAATAGATATTTCGATCGGAATGGTGGGAGATATGTTACTCATGTTTCCTTTAGACAACACTTCATAAAATAGAATGGGATGCTGAAGCGGGCCAATCAATTCAGTTGAAACATGAGTTTCTAGACAAGTAGATATTTCACCTAGGCTTGGGAGAAACGAGGAACGATGATGACCATCATCCCAAGGGGTTTCTTCGAGATACATAACTTCTAGGATAATCTCATCAGTGGGAAATATCTCATTCAAGGGTTAATTTGAATCCCAAGAACAAAAATAGGGAGACTGTAAATACGTGTCTAGAGATGAAACCAAGTTATCATTGGTTTCAAAAGCAGCCCCAGAAGCTAGATGAATGCTTTGATACATTTTTTCTACAGGGTTGAAGGGAATAACATCACCAAAACTATCAAGCTGGTTGGGACTAGGAATAATTCATGGATCGTGACAAGATGATATAATGTTAACCAAGGTGACATTAGGAGGTGGGAGCAGAAAAATTCCCATCAGGGAAGAGTATTTGAAAATACCCGACCCAATGTTCTCATAAGGAACAAAGGTATTCCCAACATACGAAACATTTCCAGTTGAAGGATCTAGGGAAAAGAAAGAACATTAATCAAAAGCGAAAATATTCCCCTCATGAGGAAAGTGGAGAATGTGGAAAAGGGTAGAGACCATGAAAAACATCGCATGAGTTCAAATACGTTCGAACAGAAGGTTATAATCGAGGTTGGCATCCACCACCTCTACTTCCATGTTCACCGTTTTACCCTCCAATTGAATTGGCAAGGATTTGAGAATACCATACGACCAAGAACCTCTACCATCGAAATATTATAGAGTGTTAGGGGACTGACTTCATGGAGGAGAGCCGATGGCTTTCCAACATGCAACAAATATGGTGCAGGCATAAGCACCTTCATCAATAAAAATATGATGAATGGTTTTACCCATCACAATGACTTGGATAAGAAAAGCCAATTGTGATGGGAACTAAGGAACATGATTCTTGAGATTGAAAGTAATAAGATTTGAATGCACCAGATCAATCCCTCCGATAGAAGATATTAGCACCTTCCATTGTGATGGGAATGATTAAAGGACTTCAAGGGTCTACATCGTCGAAGGCGCTTGAGCTAGATCCTCTACGATGTTATAGTACTGGGCAGCTCACGCGTTTAGATTATAATTTGATTTCCAAAGAACACCTTTGGGAGGTGCTCAGATTGTAGAATCATTATTAGGTATCTCAATATGGACAAGACCAGAGCTAGGAGTAGTGGTAGAGGAAGGAATATCTGAATCATCCTTTTCCATGAGATATTTTGAATGATTCAGGTACTCTTTCAATCGAGTAGCAACGAAATAGGTTATGTACCACTCATGAAAACTTGGGAGCTTCTGGATGCAGAAGATTGGGGTTGATCTATAATTTGCATCTACTGAGAAGGAAAAGGTTTTTTCAAGAAAACCGGTGTCTCGGGTGCGCCCTTAAGAATATGGGAGACTTCGGCATGCCAAGGAGAATCCTTGGTGTAATGATCCTCATCACACATCAGGCAAGGATACTTGGGCTTCTGCTTGGAAGCATCGCCGGTAGACGACTTAGCGGAATCCTATTTTGGGGTGTCGGATTTGGCTTTACCTTTCCCCTTCTTTCTACCTTTTGAGGACTTGTTTGTTGTGGGAGATTGAACAACATTAACCTCAGAGGTTTTACCACGATTCTTCAAATTATTCGAAGGAGAAGAAGGTGCAGTGGGAGAAGTATACTTAGAATTCGAATAAGCCTTCAGTGTACTGTTAGCATTATGGGCCACTTTCCCAATGACACCATCAATAGGGGGCGTATTAGTAGATTTGGATGATAATGGGTCTGTTGAAGGTCGCAGTGCATCAGTTAAAATCTCATATAAAGTTCCAGATTAGGAATAAAACAGATCTAAATACTGAGCATGTGTGATGACTTTCTCTTTCGTCACACTTCCACCCATAGCAATGTCTTTGGAGATATTAGGAACGAAATATTTCGTGAATCACTTAGTCAAAAATTGATCAGGGATCTCGAATTTGATAAGGCGATACCTGCGCCTCCATTCATGAATATGATCCAAAATATGAGTAGCAGTTGACTGATCCAAATATGTCAAGAGATGGGTATCGGTCTCATACTGGACATGAAACTAGAAATGAGCGGGGAAGGCCATGGACAAGGTATTTAAATCATGGAAGACACCATAAGGAAGTTTAATGTACCATTTTGAAGCAACAGCCGTCAAAGTGCGGTGGAAAATATGTAGACGAATCAAATCGTCAACCCAAGAGTTGGAAGAGCACCACAAATGGTACGTCATGACATGGGCTTGGGTGTCTTCCCCAGATTTTCCTTCAAACTTTAGACAATATTTGGTAATTTTAGTTGGAACTGGAGGCCAATGCAACATGTGCTAGATGGGGTCATTTGTCAATTTAGACACATTCGACAGTTCCAACATATCCAGGAATGGAAACAGAGGGTTATAAGGAGAAAATGGCCTTTCGCAGTTACTCATCTATGGGTTCCAACTTTGATATAAAGGATATTACCCCCACAGGGGTTGATTCTAACCATATTGCCCAAATTGTCACCACTACTGTTGATAAGGTATACATTGTTGATATGGACCTTTTTGTGGTTGGGGTAGCTGATGGGTACCTTGTTGCAGCTATTTTTGAATGTAGGGTCCTTGATGGGGCTATTTATAAGGCCCCTACTGAACATAAGCACTCTGCTGGGGTTGTTGATAAGGCCCCTGCTGGGTATAAATTCCTTGTTGAGGTTGTTGGAACTGACCTTGAGGCATTTTTTCGTATTGGACACCAGGATGACTGGTGTAAGTTCCAGTTTGACCCAAAGGGAGGTTCATACCAGCTTGTATTTGAGGACCAAACTGAGGATTATTTATAATTCCACTTAATGGGATTTTGGACTACTGGACATACTACTATGAGACGTTCGGTTGTTGAACATAATGATATTGTACATTCGGTTGTTGAAGTCAAGGTTACTGAGCATAAGGGTACTGAAAGTGGGGTTGTTGATGAAAAATCTGACGCAAAGTAGGATGACCACCCGATATAGAGGTTCCTATGACAAAAATTGTTGGGTGTGAAAGCAATGTTCCACTAAGACTAGTTATGGGCTGTCCCACCCCCAATACAGTTGTAGAGTTCAGATTTCCCCCACCTGAAAGGGGAGGTACATATAAAGGATGAAATTTTCCCCCAGTCATGGAATAAACTGTAGATGTTCCACTAAAAGGTGGGATGGTAGTGATCTTGGATAGCGCACAAGAGAAGATGATCCTAGTGAAACAATAATTTTACCTACAAAAATCGTAGGTTGTGAAATGATAGCCACATCTCAGAAAAATGGGTCAGAAGACGGGGAAACACTCGTTGACCAAACGAGGTTGTGAAACAGGGATGTAGCCCTAAAAACCCTTGAAACAAGGTTACTGAGAGAAGTATACCCAAGTGGAAGCGAAGATGCGACTTGACTAGACGACATACTCGTCCCACTTCCTATATCATGAGGAGTGGAAACATAACGAAAACCTTGTGGAGGGAACATAGACTCGATGTCAAATTCTAGGATATGGGTCACAAAAGTTTCTAGTGGAATACTTTGGGGTGTATTCACAAATGGATTATCTTTGACATTTGACACCATGTGTGGTGGAAGAAATTGATGAGTAGTAGTATGAGATGCTATAGGAGAAGCACCAACAGGAACGTTAGGACCTTCAAAAGGACTATACAGACGCTTAGGAGATATCACAAATGGATCGTAGAGAGGATTTGGAGGAAAGACCATAAAATGTGTAGAAGGTTAATGACTTTTAGACTCGAGATCCTCATATGATGACGAAAGTGAGTTGTCAGGTGGTGTTCGAGACGATATTGGTTGGACACTTATGACAATTCCAAGTTCAGTACCTTGAGCTTCAAGTGGCCTAGGTGTAAATTGTGGAATCTTATAAGGAAGTCCTTGAGTTCCTTCAGAGAAGGAGTGAGGAAAATTTGAAGATTACCTTTAGAACAAGATTAATGAAGGGAAAGGTGAATCACTTTCCAAGAAATTAAGATTTATAATTAACTAGGCAAGATAAGGCTAGGAGTATTACACAAGTAGGATGTTATCGTGGGAAGTAAATTTTAGAATTAAACAAATAAATAAAAAAGGGTAATATAGGCAAAAGGATTACCAGGTATCCATGAACTGCAATATACACCTTGGAAAAATAAATTACCAAAGACTTAACGGATGACAACAAATATCACCGAATGCTGTGTTTTGTGTATCATGTCTACAAGGTGGCTGACTCGGTTACCGATGGAAGGTTTTCAACCTAGTGGGGTCTCCCAAAATATACTCGATGGTACATGGGAGCTCAGTCTATAGTTGCATTGTTTAATGTGTAACCGTTCGATGAGAGCGTCCCCTTATACTTTTCATATGTGGAGCATAGTCCTATATACTTCCATACGTGGGATGGGATATCAACCCCAGAATGCAACAAAGGTTGTTAGCGACAGATGCTAGAACACTTCTCTAGCCTAGAACTATAGATGTTTGTGTTAATTCCAAATGCTCCTTAAGGTTAATTGAATAAATTTCATAGTTGATCTTTGATTATGTTTCAATTTTGGGCTCGATAACGGTGTCATCTGAATCCCTACAATGCAACTCAATGCAAAAAATAGTTCATTTCATTTCTATGAACTCTAAACTAATGAGGGATAAAGTGAAAACAAGAATGCAACAAACAAGCAATGAAACAAGAAATGATTCCCCCTAACTAGCTCAAAGTTACTGAAATGCAACTCTAAAACGAATTCACTTTCACTATCCCAAATGCAATCTTATTGAAAATGAAATAACTTCTTTTTTCACTAAGATGCACCAAAAATATTTTGTTTTTTTTGCCTTTCACTTTGGATGCTCAAATGCAAACTAATGCAATTAATGAAAAATAATTGAATTACAAATTTCCTTTCAATTTCTCGCTTTCAAATGGAAAACAAATTGTTCCAAAATTACTTGAATGAAAATGCCTTTCACTTTTTATTTTCAAAACGAAATAAGAACAAACCAATTCAAAAGTTATAAATGAAAATGACTTTTACTGTTTCTCTTTTGAAATGGGAAATCAAAACAAACATACACTCTCAAGCTTGCAAATCAAACAATCGTGATTTATGTTTGACAATCAATCAAACGTGATTTCGAAGTGCAATAATGATTCAGTGAAAATGAAAGCAACTTTGCCAATACAATACAAAATAAATATGAAATAGTGTTTCGAATGATTGTAACAGAGGCCTCAAATAGAGCCAACGAATCTCTTGATGAAACACACAATAAACAAGTGAATGACAACTGACGTAGAAACCCTAGATGGTGGTCAAACTTCACTCAAACACAAAGAGGGTCAAAGAGACAAATTCATCACTCAAGCAAGGCAATCAAGCTAAACACAGTGGTACAAGATCATATCAGACTAGAAAGACACCTCAGAGGCCAAGATGCACTGGAAACTGAAGGGAAACACTATTTGTTTCTAATCTCTAGGATCAACACGTTTGTGAAAGGAAAACTAATGCTGAAAGGTAGATCAACGCGACTGTTTTACATAAAACAATGTTTTCCTTGCTTCTGTAAGGACATAAAATGTGCTGGGTGAGAAATAAAAGAAAAAATAAAAAGAATTTCAACAACCAGATCAAACTTGACACCCTAATGAAAAAATCAAGCCCCATGAAGGCCTATAGAGACATAAATAGACTCATATATTGATGAGCAGCTAAACTGATGAAAAAACCAAATCAAAAAAGGAGAGATAAAGAGGCTATAAATCCCCAACATAGTCACCAATTTTGTTGTGAAGACAATCCCCTCTACGGACAAAGGTGATCTCTCTAGCACTAGATTGGGTGTAGTAATGTGTGAGACTAACTAATGAACCCTTTCCTAGTTTTTATTCAAAGCGGAAGAAGAAGAAGAAGAACATATCATTTCCTGATGCTATCATCCAGTATTTTGGTGAAGACCTTGATTCTACGATCCTTCAGGCTTTCTCCTCACTACTTGTGGCATTCGAATACCTCTAAGAAATCAAGAGACAACAACAAGAAATGTGAAAATATATAGAGAGCATACATAAAATACAAACTACCTAACAGATCAAGGAGTATTAGGCTACTTGCATAGATATCTAGACAAATATGGAAACTAAAACATCAGGTATATTATTAATTATAGGAAAGAGGAAACATACAACTTTGGCCTTGATGTTGGAGACCTCCCTTTGGTGATGTATAAGTCCAAACTGAGGCTCTTCAAAAAATCCTTCCCCCAAGTGGAAAATTGGGCATAATCATAGTATAGGGATGTAAAGGATTAATGATCAGGCAAGACCAACCAGTAGTGGAAGGATGGGATTCAATTTATAGGTAGGGAAAGGGAGTTAGGGATCCATAAGAGAAGGAGAAAGGCCCACTTATCAAGGAAAAAATCAATAATGATAAGATCAAGAGCTCCAAATTAGAGAGCTTGAGCATAGTTGCATCGAACCATATCCAGATCGTCGTTCTAGAAGCTTCTATTGCATGAAGCTTCTTCTCCATTTGAGGAAACACTTCCAGAAGAGGTTAGATGCACTTTTGCCTATCAAAATCCCGCTGGTGGTGCTAGGTCAAAGTGTTGCAACATGTGATCAGGTGCTAAAAATTATGCTAAAAAATAAAAGTTGTTGGATCAATGTGGAACCTAAACGAATGTGTAGATCTTGTTGTTATGAATTTGGCGCAACTCGTTTCACAGAAAACCGACACCATATTCTCCCAGAAACGCGTTATGTCCACTTTGTTAAACATGCAAATTTTAAAAAAAATGCAGGAAAACCCAGCAAGCAATCCGTACGGTTGACTAGGCATGCCTACATGGTAGGGTGACTATACAAGTTTGACTTGGTCAATGGTCTCCTTGGGCGAATGATTTGGTGCCAAGTGGCACTTGGCTATTGGTTTGAAATGGTTGAATTTTATTGGTGGAATTGGTGAACAACCATAGGTTGCCACGTGGCCCATCAAGGGGCCACCACGTGGCAGCCTGAGGGCCACCAAAATGTTGGGTCAAGTCTAAGTAGTAGTAGCAAGGGTCGAACCTGCAACCACCGAGCACCAAGGACCAAGAGCCACCATCACACTATCACACATTTTCCTTGAAATACTATGGATTGAATATAAATTTACTTTCATATGGTTGGTGCGTTGGGGGGAGGGGGCCATGGTGTAGCCCCAACCCTGGTCACCATGCTGGGGGTGGGGACCATGGGTGGGAGGCTAGTCCCCCCACCCCCATAACCGTAACCGTAACATAACATGTCAAGGTTGTTGTGACCACACTACAGAGTGTCGAGGAGATGGAACCACCAACATTAACTTTTTCCATCAACCACGTATGTGCCCACATCAACGTTAAGTCTAGCAGTTAGCCCTAACAGCCGACGCTTATATATATAAAAAAATTGTGTTCAACCATAAATTATATGGTTTTAAAGATGATTTTTAGGAGTTAGAGGGAAAATTAATGCCCTGACAATTTCTCCCTTTTTTTGGCAGAATTGGCGCGTCGATAGCGCTTTTTGGGGCGAAATTGTGGGTTTGGTGCCGGATTTTGGGGAAAATTGTGGAACGAATAGTGGAGAAAATAGGGGAAGTCATAACTTGATGAGTTTTTGGCCAAATTCGATGTCGAAAGAGGCTACACATACATTTTTTGGAATTATAGAGCTAATGGAACATGTTTCAGAGTTGTTTGAGAATTATAAACACATGTAATCACACTTTTGAGCATAATAGAAGAGGGACAAGCCATTGGAAGCTGGACCAAGAAGATGTGGCCTAGGCGGGGTGAACTCAGTCATCATGTGATATTATGTGACTGTTTATGATGTTCATGTCTATTTGATGCTGTTGTTCAGTGTTTTATTTATGATAATTTTCACATGAAATTCACATAAAACACATAAAAACACATGTTAAACTTGCACTTAACCTCATCATCCTCGAGCACTTTCTTTAAATTATGAATTGGATCTTAGCACAACAAAACTAATATTCCCATTCAGATCAAGTTGGTATCAGTGCACTAGGTTTACTTGTGCAAAGAGGATTTAATTTTTTTTGCAAGTGTTTAAATGCTTACAAGGTTGAAGCTCAAAAGAGGAGAAGGAAAGCTTGTGGGTGCAAGTTATCTAGTTAGAGAAAGGAGAAGGAGGGCATAGTTGCCAGATTCTTCACCACAAGATTCACCTCCAGTTGCAATAGAAGATTTAGTAATCATGTCTCATGAAGGAGGAATTGATAACATGTCGGAGGATGTCAAGGTTCTTAGGAAGGGTTTCTTTGACATGACAAAGATGGTGAAGGTCCTCTATGAAGGGAGGAACACAATGTTTCAGGGTGAAAGCTCTAGGCCTCCAAGAGGAGATGGTTCTCCAAGAGGAGGAGGTAATGGAAATGGTGATAAGCCACCATCTACTCCACCATCATCCTCACCACCATATTCACCTTCATCTTCATCCTCTTCGACTACTACAACCCTTACACATAATGATCAACCTACCTCAAAAGGATTTGGTAAGAAACCCTTGTTAAAACTTGATATTAAATTTTAGATGCCTATGTATAACGATGAAGTGAATGCAAAGAAGCTTGAAAATTGGGTTCATCAGTTGGAGGTCTATTGCAGAATTAAAAAACTTCAAGATGATCATACAAAGATTCAGCTAGCTTCCTTGAGACTGGAGGGTGCATCACTAGTATGGTGGGAAGCCAAGACACAAGATGAGATAAAGAAAAATGGTAAGATCTCACTCTCTTGGTCTAATTTCATTGTTGAAATTAAAAGATAATTTTTCCCTCTAGAATATATGCAAAAATCCATCATGAATTGGCAGAACTTTAGACAACTTAAGGGTCAAAGTGTTCAAGATTACACCCAAGAATTCAGAAAAAGAGATCTTATGTTAGGTGTTGATTTGCATTCACAAGACACATTACTAAAGTATATAGGGGTTTTACATAGATACCTAAGGCATGATATCCTTATGTTCAATCCCACTAGCTTAGATGAGGTTTGTGTGCAAGCCACCTACCTGGAGGCAAGAGGGAAAAATATTCCAGAATAGGATAAAAAGAATCTATTTAAGGGTGGAGAGAAAGGAATGGGTTTTAAAGGAAAGGGAAAGAAAAATGCATCTGTTAAAAAGGAAGGAGATAAAATGACATGAAAAAATTGTTCCAAAGAGGGTCATGATGAAGACAACTATTGGAAGCTTCATCTAGAGATGAGGCCCAAGAAATTCAGCAAAAGGGAAAGCAAAAAATAACTGCAACCACTCAACATGATTTGGGATCTGAATCAGGTGATGAAACTAAAATTACAGCCATGGGTATGATAGGAAAATAATGCATTGCTAGTTCTAGTTCATCAAATTGTCACACTAGTACTCCAACTGAAGAAAAATAAATTGAATTATTTCATGTGAGGGTTATATCAAAACATACAAAAATTGACACACTATTTGATAATGGGTCTCAAGCCAACTTGATATCTAAAGACTTAGTCAAGAAACTTAATCATGAAACCATTCCTCATCACAAACCATATCCATTGGGTTGGATATGCAAGAAAAAATAATTTTCAGGTTACAAGCAAGTGTATTCTTTTGTTTGCAATCACAACAAACTTCATTGACGAAGTTGAATTATATGTTGTACCTCTTGATATTTCAAGAATTGTTTTGGGTATTCCTTACCTCTATGATAGGAAATCCATCTTATATCGCCATGAAAACAAGTACCACTTGTTCAAAAATGGCGTGGATTATATTGTGAGAGCTCATTGCAAGAAACTAAATCTTTCAATAGTTAATGTAGGGAAAATGAAAAGACTAGTGAACTCAAGCTTGATTTTTGTGCTTCTTATGATTAAACCAAAGAATGATGTTGATTATGAAGCATTTCAAGGCTGTGATCCAAAGTTGAAATCTGATTTGATTGAAGTGGTTAATCAAAATAATGACATGTTTCAGAAGCCAAAGGGGTTGCCTCCCAAGAGGGGAATCCAACTTGAAATATAGTTGCAACAAGATTGTCCTCTTCCTAAAATTGTCATGTATAGGATTTCAGTGATGGAGAGTGCTGAAATAAAAATTCAAATCCAAGAGTTTTTGGACAAAGGGATCACCTGACCAAGCACTTCGCCACGCGGGTCACCTATTGTGTTGGTGGAAAAGAAAGATGGAACATGGCACATGTGAGTAGATTTCCGTGCATTGAATACAATCACAATAAAGAACTGTTATCCACTTCCTAGAATAGATGATTTACTTGATCAGTTGAAATATGAAAAATATTTTACTAATTTGGACTTAAGGAGTGGCTACCATCAAATTAGAATTGATGAAGGTGGAAAGCAAGGTTTGTTTGATTGGCTTTTTATGCCTTTTGGTTTATGTAACGCTCTTGCTACCTTCATGCATGTGATGAATGATGTTTTAAGGAAATTTCTTTATGAGTTTGTCATCGTCTACTTAGATGATATATTAATTGTTAGTAAATCACTTGATGAAAATGTTATCCATTTAAGAAAAGTACTAATGTCTTAAGGAAATAATAATTTATTTTTAAGGTGTCAAAATGTGAGTTTGGTAAAAATTCTTTGGTGTACTTGGGGCATATTGTTGGAGGAGGCAAGTTAAGGATAGACCCCTCTAAGGTTGTGTTAGGTCCCTATATTACTATTTTAATCTCTTATTGTTATTAGTGTAGCTCCCTTATCATTATTGTTGTACCCCTGTAACCCCAATATTGTTCTTATTGTGCCCTTACATTATTATTGTTAGGTCGTCTAGGATTATATTATGGCCCCATGCACTCCTATATATAGAAGGAATTTTTGGTCATTTGTAGCATCCAATAATTGTTCATTTATGTAATGTATTGGAGGTTTCCCCCTTGAAGTGGCTGATTTATAAGGTGTTGATCTCTCTTTTCTTCTATTTTTGGAGCTGGTTTCATAACATTTGGTATCAGAGCTTTGGATTCTAGGGTTTCGCTGCTCCAAACAAGTCATCGTGGAATTTTCACTATAGATTTTTTTCTACGAAGGTTCAAAAGCTGAAATTTTTAGGGAGCAAAGAAGAAATTATGAGGAACGCTGTGGAAAAATTTCAAATCTTGGTTCGCAACATTTTCGGAGATATGATTGGTGGCAATTAGGGCTTTTTGCAGGCTCCTGAATTTAACCTAAACAGGTCATCGTGACATTTTCACAATAAATTTTTTTCTACGAGGGGTCAGAAGATGAAATTTTTATAGAGTGAAGCCGAAATACTAAGGAATATCGTGGAAAATTTTCAAAACTTGAATCACAATATTTTTGGACATATCATATGTGGAAGTTAGAGTTATTTTAGGCTCTCGAATTTCATCTCAGAGAGGTGACTGTGGGGAAATCATCATAAATCTCTATCTGAGCATCGGATTGGAATTTTGTAAAAGGTGGCTGCAGGTACACAGATTTAAGTTTCCTTTGTATATATTTCAGTGCCGAAGGAGGAAACAGTGACACGTGGCATGTCGTACAATTTCGCTCTGCTGAACCAGTCCATAATTAGGCCATTGTGGGAGATTGGGTATAACTTTTGTTTGAAGAATCCAAATCAGGTCAGACCTATGGCATTTGAAAAAAGATTCAGAGGACTACTACAGGGCCAGATTTTAGATATTGAAGACCCGAAATCACAGAGATAATTTAGTTTCAATCTCGAGATCCTCAAAATTAATAAAAATGTGTATTTTTTTCAAATTGCACAAGTATTGTGTGAAAAATCAGTTTGAATTAATTCCAAGGGAATATTGTAGCATAGATATCAGTATTGGGTTCTAAAATGCCACCTAAAAAGAATTCAACACCCATTAAGCCTTCATAATTCTCTACTATGACTCATGAAGATGAAGAAATGCGACATGACATATCAAAATTAAAAGAGCAAGTGCACCAAATTTCGCTCTCGCAAAGAGAAACAAAAAATAAGATGGATGGAATGGAAGTTGGCATGGAAGCTAAGATCGATGCCATAGAAGATAATATGGATTACATGGAAGCTAAGATCGATGAAAAAATGAAAGACAACATGGAAAACATGAAGAATGATCTAAAAGCATACATGGAAGGTTTGAAAAAGTTGATACAAGAAATGTTTCCTAATGGCAAAAAGATAGTAGAGGAAACTCATGATGAGAACAAAATAAATGTTAATCATGATTTCATAAACTCTAATTTTGGATGGTAGAACCACCATATTCCAAATATGAATATGAGGAAGTTTGATGGCAAGGATCTCGTAACATGGATACTACAGATGGAGCAATATTTTGATCTCAATAATGTGCAAAACACACAAAAGGTACGCATTGCAACTTTACATTTAGAACAAAATACATTTGTATGGTATAAATGGCTTTGCTCGAGTAAAAAAAATGTCACTTGGTAAATTTTTACGGAGGAATTGATAGCACATTATGAGGATACAGAAAGAACACCTTCTTTAGCCAATTGATAAATCTCAAACAAAAGGGTTAAGTGGTGGAGCACATTCAGGACTTCCAAAACTTGAGTATAAGGGTAACTGTTATTCCAGAGGAACACAAGATTGATGCCTTCATAGGGACTTTAAAGGATCACATACAACATGAAGTTCGCGTTTGGGTTTCTGATTCATTGGAAAATTCATTCAGGTTGGCAAGAAAAATTGAATGTAAAATTATGGCGACAAGGAAGCCTACCACTCACATATATAAATATGGAAGTGTTGCTACTCCTAGACTTCCACAGTCTACAAGGTTGACACCAAAACAATTGGAAGAAAAAAGAGGAAAAGGGCTTTGCTACAGTTGTGATAGAAAATACACTAAAGGTCATAAGTGTGCTGAGAATAAATTATTTTACAGAGATTGTGAAGAGGAAAAAGAAAATGAACAAGAATCTTCAAAAGAAGAGGATATACACCAGGAACCAACCCTAGAAGAGGAAGAAATGAGTCCAACCATATCGTTTAATGCATTGGCAGGAATTACCACTCCTAAAACTATTAAGATAGAAGGAAATATCAAGGAGAAAAAGGTAATAGTGTTGATTGATTCGGGTAGTACCCATAATTTTATTCATTTTAAGGTAGCCAAGGAATTGAATTGCTTCCTATACCCAACACCAAAATTTCAAGTGATAGTTTCAAATGGAGGAACTATAAATTGCTCTGGAAAATGCCGTAATATAAAGCTAACCATGGGGTAATATGTATTGAATGGTCCAATGCTTTCCATTCCAATTGGAGGTGCTCATGTTGTAGTAGGAGTACAACGGTTACAATATTTGGGGATGGTAGCTTTTAATTTTCAAGAACTTTTCTTGAAATTATTTTCAGAAGGAAAGGAAGTTGAATTACGGGGTATCGCAGGGAAGTTGGGAAATATAAAAGGTTCTAATATCATGACAAAGCTTCTAAAGAAAGAACAATGAGGTGTAATTGCATAATTATGCTCACTAGAAGTTCCAACATCAAAATCATCTATTTCTGCAGATCTCCAAAAAGTCTTGGAAAATATTTCTAAGGTGTTTGAAACTCCCAAAGGACTCCCACCTATTCGTGATCATGATCATGCTATTCATTTGATTCTAGGAAGTGTTCCTCCAAACATCACGCCTTATAGATATCCTTATGTCCAAAACAGAGAAATTGAACGTATGATTGCATAAATGTTAGAGGCTGGTATAATTCAACCTAGTCAAAGTTTTTTCTCTGCTCCAGTAGTATTGGTACACAAGAAGGATGGATCATGGTGCATGTGTCTGGATTATAGGGAGCTCAATAAGCTCACTATTAAAGATAAATTTCCCATTCCTGTGATTGATGAATTATTGGATGAATTACATGGAGCAATTTATTTTGCCAAGTTGGATCTTCATTCAGGATATCATCAAATTAGAATGAAGACTGAAGATATTCCGAAAACAACATTTCGAACTCATGAGGGTCATTATGAATTTTTGGTCATGCCTTTTGGCCTTACCAATACACCTTCTACATTTCAAGGGTTGATGAATTCCATTTTCAAACCCTTCCTTAGAAAATTTGTGCTAGTATTTTTTGATGATATACTAATCTACAACAGGTCGTGGAAGGATCATGTTGAACATGTTGACAGGGTGCTCAAACTATTGCGGGAGAAACAATTATATGCAAAAAAATCCAAATGTTTCTTTGGAGTACAAGAGGTGGAATATCTGGGTCATATTGTATCTCACGAGGGTGTTAAAGTAGACCCTAACAAAATTAAAGCCATTAAGGAATGGAAAGTCCCCACAACCATAAAGAATTTGCGAGGATTTCTCAGGTTAACAGGGTATTATCGCAAGTTTGTTAAGAATTATGGGAGAATAGCAGCACCTCTAACAACATTATTGAAGAAAGATGCATTTTCATGGACTCCTGAAGCAACTAAAGCCTTTGAACATCTTAAAGAGGCAATGTGCCTAGCACCGGTCTTAGCTATGCCAGACTTCACAAAAACCTTTATTGTGGAATGTGATGCCTCAGGAAATGGAATTGGTGTTGTTTTAATGCAAGAAGGAAGACCCATTGCTTTTGAAAGTCGTTCAATCAAAGGAAAGTATTTACAAAAGGCTATTTATGAGAAGGAAATTTTGGAAATACTACATGCACTAAAGAAATGGAGACCTTACCTAATGGGAAGACACTTCAAGGTAAAAACTGATCATGATAGTCTTAAACACTTTTTGGAACAAAGACTATCTTCAGAAGAGCAGCAAAAATGGGTCATAAAGATGTTGGGTTATGACTTTGAAATAATCTACAAAAAAGGAAAGCTTAATGTTGTTGCAGATGCACTCTCAAGAAAGAATGAAGAGGTGGAAGCATTGCTTTGTGACATTTCTATTATCCAACCAGATTGGATAACCGAAGCAAGAGATGAATGGAAGAAGGACAAAGATGTATGGACACTCATTCAAAAGTTGCAGCAAGATCCTAGTACATCTGATACATTTAGTTGGAAAAATCATTCCTTATGGTACAAAGATCGCTTATATCTTTGTAATAATTCCCAACTAAAACAAAAGATTCTTTTGGAATTGCACACTTCTCCTTTAGGAGGACACTCAGGATTTTTAAAAACTTACCACAGGGTGAAGAAAGAATTTTTTTGGGATGGCCTTAAATCTGATATTCAAAATTTTGTAGCGAAATGTTTGGTTTTCCAGCAGAATAAAGTTGAGACAATTAAGACCCCGGGTCTTCTACAACCTTTATCCATTCCAAGTCAACGTTGGGAGGAGATTTCAATGGATTTTATCAAAGGTTTACCTAAGTCCGAAGGAAAGAGTGTCATCATGGTGGTAGTTGATAGACTTACCAAGTATGCACACTTTTGTGCATTATCTCATCCATTTAAAGCAAGTACAGTTGCTAGTACATTTATGGACAGAATTCAAAAGCTACATGAAAGCCCAAGAGTTATTGTGAGTGACAGAGATCCCATTTTTACTGGAAATTTTTGGACGGAGTTATTTTCTTGTTTGGGTACTCAATTAGCTCATAGCTCATCTTATCATCCTCAATCTGATGGTCAAACACAGATAGTAAATAAATGTTTGGAAGGATATCTTCGTTGTTTTGTATCTGATAAACAAACACAATGGGTCAAGTGGTTACCTCTCGCTGAATGGTGGTATAACACTTCCTTCCATACTGCAACAAAAATGACCCCATTTATGGCATTTTATGGATATCATCCACCATCCATCACATCATCTTTAAGGGAAAATTCGAAGGTTCAAGCAGTGGAAGATCACATCGAGCATCAGCAAGAAGTTCTCCAACTCTTAAAGGATAACCTGAATTTGGCACAAAATCGAATGAAACAACAGGCAGATCAACATCGTAGCGAGAGAAGTTTTGATGTCGGAGATTGGGTATTTTTACGGCTACAACCATACAAACAAATGTCCCTCAAGCAAGCAAAGAAGGATAATAAATTATCGCCAAAGTACTATGGTCCTTACAAGGTGTTGCAAAATATTGGTACTATGGCATACAAATTGGAGCTTCCTGCTTCTTCGCGAGTACATCTAGTTTTCCATGTTTCATGCTTAAAGAAGGTTATAGGTGAAAATCTTCCAGTTCAAACAATATTTCCAGAACTTGATGAGGAAGGAAAAATAATATTGGAACCTAAAGTGGTCATGGAAACAAGAACTCGACAGCTACGGAATCGATCAATTTCAGAGTATCTCATCAAGTGGAAGAACTTACCCACTGAAGATTCTACATGGGAGGATGAGAATTTTATACAAAAGCACCCGGAGCTACTCAAGCATTGAGGACAACACTTTTTTGAAGGAGAGGGCCATGTTAGGTCCCTATATCACTAGTATAGTCCCTTATTATTGTTAGTGTAAACCCCTTATTGTTATTATTGTACCCTTGTAACCCCCATTTTGTTATTATTGTGCCCTTAAATTATTATTGTTAGGTCGGCTAGGATTACATTGTTGCCCCATGGACTCCTATATATAGAAAGAAGATTTTGTCATTTGTATCATCCAAGAATTGTTCATTCATGTAATGTATTGGAGGTTTCCCCCCCAAAGTGGCTTATTTCTAAGGTGTTGATATCTCTTTTCTTCTTTTGGAGCTAGTTTCATAACGGGATGAGGTCATTTTGAATTGGCTAATGCCCAAGACAGTCACTAAGGTAAGAATTTTTTTGGGAGTAGCCCAATATTAGAGGAAGTTTACTACTAACTTCTCTTTTATCGTAGCTCCTTTGCATGCATTGAATAGTGTGAAAAAGGTCTTCTGGTGGGGAGGAAAGCAGCAAAAATCATTTGATGCTTTGAAAGTAAAGATCAGTTCAGCCCCAATACTTGCATTACCAGACTTGAGACATCCCTTTGAGATTCAAACTGATGCAAGCGACTATGCCATGGGCGCAATCCTTATGCAACATGGTAATCCCATTTCATTTCATTCAGAAACTTTAAATGGTGCAGTGCTTAACAATCCTACTTATGACAAGGATCTTTATGCATTGGTTCAAAGTGTGAAAAAGTGGAAACACTACTTGATGGGAAAGGAAACCATCATACACACCGACCACCAACCATTGCAATACTTGCAATCACAAAATAAGTTGTAGCATTCAAGGCACTTTCGATGGATGGGTTTCTTATAGAAATTCCACTTGTTGATCAGGTATAAGAAAGTTATTTACAACAAGGTTGCTGATATGATTTCTAGGCCTATTATTAGTGAAACTACTTTACTCAACCATAATTATGTTTTTCATGAAATTTGTGTTGAGCAATATGCATGTGATAATGACTTTCGATATGTTTATGCAAGCTTGAGTCAAGGAAACCAAGTATAGGAATTGGATTACCATGTACATAATAACTTATTGTATCATTTGGGAAAGCTTTGTATTCCATAGGGGGAGAGAGTGAATGTCACAAGAGAAGCACACACTTCTCTTATTGCTAGGCATTTCGGTGTAAGCAAAACAATGGCACATCTTCAGAGGTATTATTATTGGCCTTGTATGCTTGAAAGTGTGTCACAATTCATTAAAGGTTGTTCATTATGTGCAATTAGTAAGCCTAGTAATAGGAAGTTATTGTACACACCACTTCCTGTACCTTCACGTCCATGGGAGAGTGTTTCTATGGATTTTGTAGGAGGTCTTCCTTTGTCAAAAAGAGGTCACGATTATTTGTATGTATTTGTGGATAGGTTCAACAAGATTTGTATACTAATGCCATGTAAATTGAAAATCACAACTAGACAAACAACTCACTCATTCTTTCAACATGTTTGGGTTCATTTTGGTTTTCCCAAATCCATTGTTAGTGATTGAGATACTCGATTTGTTGGGAATTTTGGTCAAGTTTGTCGGACTTGATGGACACCAAGTTGAACAGATGGTCAAAATTAGGTGGTCAATCGAATAGTCATAAATCTTCTTCGAGGATAGTGTAGCAAGCATCCTAAGTTGTGGGATGAAAACTTGCACTACATTCAACATGCTTACAACCGTGAAAAACACACCTCTACATAAACATCGCCATTTGAGGCATGTCTTGGATACTTGCCTAGATCACCATTGGATTTAATTTTTGGGAAGGATGTTGATATTGATGGCCATAGAGACATAGACAAAACCAAGAAGTTCATAGAAGAAATCCAATTGATACATCAAACTGTTCAAGATCAACTTGAAAAGAGCCAAGGCAACTACAAAGCAAGGCACGATAAGCATCGTGTAGATCACAAGTTCCAATTTGATGACGAATTTTGGCTTAACATTATAAAAGAGAGGCTTCAAGGGGAAGGTAAAGACTGAAACCAATCCATTATGGTCCTTTCATAATTTTGGAAAATATTGGTGAAAATGCCTTCAAGTTAGATTTTCCTTCATACATGCAAATTTACTCTGTTGTTAATGTTGAGAACTTGAGGTTGTATAAGCCTCCATTGATTGAAGATCAAGGAGAACATGTTGAGATTCCTTCTATTGAATACTTTTCTCTTGAATACCTTGATGAGATTCAATAAGACACCATTCTTGACAGAAGAACAAGAACATAAAAAATAGGGAGTGCCGACTAGTACCTTTGTGTGGGGCTCAAAGGAATAAATCCTTATAAGGCCAAATGGATTGAGATTGGAAAGGTGAGAGACGTGCCCTCATCGTCGAGCAAACTAAAGTATTTGGGCGTCAAAAGATTCCGATGTGAGGGGGGGGGAGTGATCAGGTGCTCAAAATTATGGTAAAAAATCAAAGTTGTCGGATTGGTGTGGAACCTGAACGACCTTTTACATCTCTTCCTTCTGAATTCGGTGCAACTAGTTTTGCGGAAAACCGATACTATATGCTCCCAGAAATGTGTTCTGTCCACTTTGTGAAACATGCAATTTAAAAAAAAAAAGGCAGGACAATCTAGTCAGCAGTCCGTACAACTGAATGGGAATGACTACGTGGTAGGGTGATTGTACAAGTTTGACTTGGTCAATGGTATGCTTGGGCTAATGGTTTGATGCCAAGTGGAACTTGGCTATTGGTTCGAAATGGTTGAGTTTTATTGGCGGAATTGGTGGCCAACCACAGGCTTCCACATGGCCCAACTAGGGGCCGCCACGTGGCAGCCCGAGGGCCACAAAAATGTTGGGTCAAGTCCAAGTAGTAGCATCGGAGGTTGAAACCGTGACCATCGAGCACCAAGCACCAAGAGCCACCGTCGCACTATCGCACATGTTCCTTGTAATAATATGGATTGACTATGGTTTTATTTTCATATGACTGGCGTGTTAGGGGGAGGGGGTCGGGGTCTAGCCCTAGCCCTAGTCACCATGCCAGGGGTAGGGACCATAGGCGTGAGGCTAGCCTTACGTCCCCCCATAACTGTAACCGTAACGTAACATGTCAAGGTCCTTGTGACCACACTGCAGATTGATGGGGAGATGGAACCACCAACATTAACATATTCCGTCAACCATGCATGTGCCCACATCAATGTTAAGTCTGGCGGTTGGCCCTAACCGCCGACGCTTTTATATATACAATTTTTTATTAAACCATAACTTATATGGTTTTAAATCTAGATTTTAGGCATTAGAGGGAAAATTAATGACCCAACAATTTCGCCTGTTTTTGGCGGAATTGGCGCTACAATAACACTTTTTGGGGCGAAATTGTGGGTTCAGTGCTAGATTTTGGGGAAAATATGGAATGAATAGTGGAACAACTAGGGGAAGTCATAAATTGATGATTTTTTGGCCAAATTCGATGCAGAAAGAGTCTACACGGGCATTTTTGGGCATTCTGGAGCTAATGGAAAAGGTTTCAGAGCTGTTTGAGCATTTTAAACACATGTAATCATAGTTTTGAAAATAAGAGAAGAGGGCCAAGCCATTGGAAGCTAGAACAAGGAGACGTAGCCTAGGTGGGGTGAAATCCTTCATCATGTGTTGTTGTGTGAATGTTTATGGTGATGTTCATGTTTGTTAGATGCTGTGGTTCAATGTTTTATTTATGTTAATTTTCTCATGAAATTCACATAAAAACACATAAAAATGCATGTTAAACTTGCACTTAATCTCATCATCCTCAGGAAATTTCTTTAAATTCTGAATCTTCACACAGTAAAACTAATATTCCCATTCAGATCAACATTCCATCAGCATGGATAGACAACTAACAAAGATAGTTGACCAAAAAATTTAGGTTTTATGCTGAGCTTCTTCATAAAATATTGAAGGAAACTTTATGTTGATATTAAAAGGATATCTTGATGTATTTTACATGGTAAATATACTTCACAGTTTTCATCTTAGGGCACTTCAGGATCAGGGATGGGAAGTTGATGGGGTGACAAATTATTGTGTAACAATAGTGCAAATTTATTTTATTGGCTGAAACTTTGACAAGATGTTTGAAAGTATATTAGGTCCTACATTGTCTGCGCCATTGCCAAAATAACCATTACAAAGAAAGGCATGTACAACTCTTTCCTACTCCTATCCAATCTTGGGAATCTGTCATGATGGGCAACATGTCTATCCTTCATTCTAACATAAATTGTAATTAATGGGTGTTTATGGTTGTTGATCGATTTTCTAACATGGCCATCTTGACATCTTACAAAAATATATCATGATAGAAGCCACTTCCAAGATATTCTTTGAATGGCTGTGGGTACATTTTGGGATCTGACATACCATATATTATGAAATGAGCTCACAAAATAGAAGAAAAGATAGATGAATTCCTTAGAAATAAACCTCTACGAGGGGGAAACCTCCTTTACATTACATAAATGAACAATTCTTGGATGGCACAAATGAGAAAACCTCTTTTCTATATATAGGAGTCCATGAGGTCACAATATAATCCTAGCCAACCTGACAAAAACAATGTAAGGGCACGAAAATAACAATAATGGGCTTCTGCGGGGCACAATAATAATAATATGGGGACTACATGGGCACAACAATAATAATAAGGGGGCTATACTAACAATAAAAATAAGGGTATACACTAGTATTATAGGGACCTAACATGCCCCTATCCTTTAGACAAGTTTTTTCCTCAACGCTTGATTATTTTTGGATGTAACTGTATAAAATTCTCATCCTCCCATGTGGAATCTTCAGCGGGTAAGTCCTTCCACTTGCTTAGATACTTTGAAATTGATCGATTTCATAGTTGTCAAGTTCTTGTTTTCGTGGCTGCTTTGGGTTTCAATATGATTTTTCCTTCGTTGCCAAGTTCTGGAATTATTTTTTGAACTGGGATTTTGTCACCTATAACCTTCTTTAAGCATGAAATTGTAATATTCCAAATCTGGAACAGCTAGCAAGGCATGACTGGAAAATGCATTTTCCAGGAATGGCTGCTACAGGAATTGAAACCAAGACCCGGATCCATAAGATTTGAGTATATAAGTCCAAAATACAAGAGGAGGCTCCAAAGAAGTCCTTCTAGGTGGGTTAAACATATCTCCCACACCTAGATGTCCTCAAAAAATGCCTGGTAAAGGGGCTGCAACAATGCATGAACATACAATGGAATGAAATCGTTATTATTAGGAGCTGTGAGACATGAAGATACAAATAGCCTTCCCTTTGATATTATAGTAGAAAATGTGTACAATGATTTGAGGAATCAATCACTCAATCTTGGCTATGAAAGCCTCAATGAGACATGCACATGACAATAGAGCAACACTACTATGCATAAATGTCATAAGGCTAAAATAACGTAGTTCATTGGAGACACTGCAACAAAATATATGATAACATAATGATATGATAATAATAGCTCAAGAAATGTGGGGGAGCAAGCTCTAAACCCCTGAAAATAAAAATACAACAATCCTCAAGAGGATTGGCTACAATATAGATACAAATGGCAAATCTGCAGAAATTTCGGAGTTGCTGGGTAGCAGCTGCAACTCAGAAAATAACTAGAATAATATGGAGATGGCTGAATAAGATGTAAAATTTGAATTAAACCTCCTCTGATGGACCTCCCGAGTGCAAGGTTGATCCTAGCACTGAAAATATTTCCCTCCAAGATGATGGTGCAAACCCTCACTACAAATATGCACTGAAATACCGCAGTCTAGAGAAGGGACTACGCTGCTGATGATAGGAGAAGCTTGGCCTAATTCCAAGATATGAAAATATGCCCTGGAAACCTTCCTCACTAATATTCCTGAGGAATAGAAGCTCCCTCCTCTGAAATATGAGACAAGGAATGGTGTTGTGGAACCCTCCACTGCAACACCCAGCAACACTACGTTATACTTCAGCAGAAATAACGCAGTCGCTGAAGGAAGTGGCTTTGGCCTTGAGCCAATATGTGGAGAAAATGAAGTGCAATCCTTCAAGAGGCCTCTCAAGAAGGATAGGAAATCCTAAACAGGAATCCCTCATGCTAAAAAACACTGCAACTCAGCTGAATAGCCGAAGACTGCAAATAGTCTTCTAGACCAAAATCAATATACTAAAAAGAACACCTCAATATGGCTACCTCTTCCTCCTTTTATGCAAGTGAATGTCTCTTTGCCCTAGACCCCACACATTAGGTTTTCTCCCACAAAGAATCTTTCTCCCTCTCAAACTACATTGTCTTCCCAAGCAAGCTACACCTCTTAGGCAGCGCTGTTGACTTGGTCAAACTTGACCTTGTCCTCATGCATTTGCCCCTTTTCACACTGGAAGGTGAAAAATAAAGCTGCTCCATTGATCCCTTTCAAACTATGATGGATTTATTCCTACTTATAGGTCTCTTTACCCATTTTGTTCACCTCCTAGATGATATAAGAGAAAATTAATATTCCAATTTTTTGCATGCAAATTTTGGAATATTACAGAAACATGGAAAACTGGGTGCACTCGGGAAGATGCAAGTAGCTCCAATTTGTATTCCATAGTACCAATATTTTGCAACAGCTTGTAAGGACCATAGTACTTTTAGCGATAATTTATTATAATTCTTAGCTTGCTTGAGGGAAATTGGTTTGAATGGTTTTAGCCATAAAAATACCCAGTCACCTACATCAAAACTTCTTTCAGTGTGATGTTGGTCTGCCTATTGTTTCATTCGATTTTTCGTCAAAGTTAGGTTATCCTTTAAGAGTTGGAGAACTTGTTGTTGATGCTTGATGTGACATTCCACTGCTTGATAATCCATATTAGCTTTCATTTAATCCTTCAAAACATACACCTTAGCCTCCATGCCTGCTTTTAAACCGTCTATTTCATCTTTGTTTTCTCTTTGTGAGATCGAAATTTGTTGCACTTGGTACCATAATTTTTATATATCATACTGCAATTCTTCCTCTTCATGCGTCATAGTAGAATTTTTTGAGGGATTAATGGGTGTAGAATTATTTTTGGGAGGCATTATAGAACCCAATACTGATAAAAATGATTCAATATGCCATTGTAAACACTTCAACTCCTTTTTCAAACCAAAGTTATGAAAATTTTAAAAAACAAATACACACATTTTTATTTCTTTTAGGAGCTCGATATTGAAATGGTTGTAACTATGTAACTTAGGATCTCCAAGATCTGAAATTCGGTCCTGTGGTATCATGCTGAGTCTTCTTTCTAATTCCATAGGTCAAACCTAATTTGGATTCTTCAAGGAAAAGTTATGCCCAATCTCCCACAATGGACTAATTATGGTATGGTTCAATAGAGTGAACTTGTATGGCATGCCACGTTTCACTTTTTTGTCTTTCGGCATTGAATTAGATAGATAAGAAACTACAGTCTATGCACTTTCACTCGCCTTTTACTGAATTCGAATCTAATTCCCAGAGAGAAAGTTATGATGATTTTCCCACGGTCACCTCTTTGAGATGAAATTTGGGAGCCTGCAACAACCCTAACTTCCTCGGATCATATCTCCGAAAATATAACAAACCAAGTTCTGAAATTTTTACACAAAGTGCCTCCGAATTTCAACTCAAATGGGTTTTTTTTTAGTATATGAATTTTCATTGAAAAAAGTTATAGCAAAAATTACATGATGACCTGTTTGCAGCAGCGAAACCCTAGAATTCAAAGCTCTGATACCAAATTTTATGAAACCAATTCACAAAATAGAATTTAATATAGATCAATGCCTTAAAAATTAGCCTCTTCGAGGGGAAAACCTCATTTACATTACATAGATCAAAAAATTCTTGGATGACACAAATGACAAAACCTCCTTTCTATGTATAGGAGTCCATGGGGTCACAATATAATCCTAGCCAACCTAACAATAACATTGTAAGGGCACAACACTAGCAATAATCAGCTTCTATGGGGCACAATAATAATAATATGGGGACTACATGGGCACAACTCCAACAATAATGGGGCTATACTAACAATAACAATAAGGGGATACACTAATATTATAGGGACCTAACACCATCATCTCATATCAGGATAGTATGTTCCTAAGTGAAGGTTTTAAACCTATACGGTTAATACCTGCAAATGAATTCTTAAAAAAAATAGAAAATATATAATGTCGTGGATAGAAAATATACAAATATTTTTCTCTTGGAGCCCAAATTTGGGAAAAATATATATTTTTTTCATTATATTTATTTCAATGTTATAATACATTATATACATGCCAAAACATTCATAGAAGCCCAATCAATTAGCCCTAGATTAGAACATAATTGTAGTTCCTTTGATTAGATCTAAAAAACCATGGGAAAAATCACCATGCATAAAACCATGCGAAAAACCATAGGTAGCTCCGCTAATCATGAAAATAATATAAAATATACCCAACACTCAACACATTTTCGTTGAGCCTCTGGTCATTATTGGACATCAAGCTCACTAAATAAACTTCCTTCCACCCCTAGACTGATGGCCAAAAAAAGGCCGTGAACAAAATGATCATGCCCATTTTTCACAGTACAACTCCAATCATCCACACACATAGGATAAGAATCTCCCCTATGTTCAAAAAAACTACAAAATATCTCTCCATAACTCAACTGTCCATGTCCCCTTTCAGGTGGCTTGGGATTTCAACCATTAGGTCCCATTGATGTTGCACTACCCCTTGTAACTACGTAGGAAGCACATGTTCAATACGAAGCTGAAAAATATATGAATTTTTTTGAACAAATTCAACACATCTTCTAGTAGCTTCATGATATCTTGCAAAAATACAATGCTGAGTATAAACAACACCATGATTAGCACTGATTTCCACACAAGTTTTAAGTGGGAAACAAGGTTTGGTTGCATTTATAGAAGGAATGCATTGCAGGGGCCCATCAAAATCTTTGACCATTCTGTTATGTACCTTACACCATTACGAAGATTGTGGGTGGCAATGATTTTGAGCTAAATATCCCCCCATTACTTGGCCCACACCAATTGTTCAATGTGGACCACATTTGACCATATTTTCCACCATTGTTTGACACATTAGAAATAAAAAAGTAGCTAAAACTGACAGAGCACAAAACAAATTGAATTGAAGAGGATAAAACTAATTAGATCATGGACACACATATTAAGAGAAATTTCCAACAAAGGGTCTAGCTATATTGGGTTGTCAAAGCAGGCGAGCGCCTGCACCAAGGCAAGTGGCTCACTAGGGGCCAAGTTTAGTAGAAGTTTACCCATATCATGAAGGCATTGAATGAAATTAAGACCATTGCTTCCTAATGGGGGAGGACTGATTCAAGTGGATATCGATATCCACCCACTTATTCAACTGCCTCACAAATGTTTTTTCCTATTTTTCCATTTTTTAGGTCATGAACTTTTAAAATTGTCTTGAGGCCCTAAATAATGTTTTTTTGGGAAATGAGATGTCATAGAGTGTGGTTAATAGTCATAAATTTTACTCCTTGTATATATATTTCCAATGGGATATCATGCATGAAAAATGAAGATTGTATTCCAAAGTTATGATCCCAAAATTTTGATGTTCCAACTCACTCCATCAAGGCCCACAAGCCTTTGGCGCTTCATATCCTAGGGTTAGGTTTTTGGATGTTTAGGGGTTTTCATTGTTTCTTTATAATAAAAATGCCTCCAAGCCTCATCGTAACACAATTCAAGAAGGTGTGTAATTGTCACATCTCTTCTCAGAGATAAGCTACCCCCATTCGAGCTAATTTTATTTCATTTTGCATGGATACAATTTCAACATCTTCCATTTATTAATTAAAGTCAATTTTCACTATATCTCTATGTTAGTTTTAAATCTATATTTTATTTTATTCCCTTCACAAATTCAAATAATCTCATGTCCATAAGAGTTGAATATTGTGGCTATTGTTGTGAATAGAGAGCAGCTCGAGTGCTTATAGAATTGATTGCTACTCCCTTTTTTGTACTTAATGTTGAGGTGAAACTATTGTTGTGATGGTGGTCATAAAATCTTTCAACAATGAAGGAGTATCACCCAATCAAGGCCTCAATTAAGCACATACATTTTTGGGATGGTGATATCCACCGATATGTGGTCCCAACTACCACCAAAAGAGGTTGCTCCTGAAAAAAGACTTATATTGAATCTTTCTTGAATTTTAAATGTAGTCTTGTTTAATTATGCAAATGCATTCCTATAAACAATCATAATCTGACCACTACAAAAATTATTGAACACATGCATATAATTCATTACTAGAAAAGAAGATGAAATGCATTCTCTTCTAGCATGAGTCCCATTATATATCCCAATAACATGAATGAGAATAAATTTTACATATAAATGATAATAGAATATGTATTTGTAATCAAATTTGTATCCATATTATCATATTTCATCAAGTAATCTCAATTATAAAGAAAAATTAATAAAATAATTGACATACATAATAATACAAATTGATCATGCATTAGCTTTTAATTATGTTTAATATTTAGAAATAGTTCTTCAATACCATCTCCAAGTAGTTTCAACATCTTTCAATCCAAAATTCAGCTCGGAAAAAGATACAGAGTGAATTATGGATTTTGTAGCCATCAAGTCTTTAATCGTTATTACGCTGTAAGGTGTCACTATTTGAAAACAACTCTCCTAGCTGCCATTGGGTCCATGTTTTAGCCATTGGATCAAATGTTATACCATTGAAATGTTTTAGGCCATTACATCAAGTAAATATTTTTATATATGTTTTTTATAATGTTATGTTTTTGTAATGTCATGTTTAACATTTTGACTATGCCAAATTACACAAAATTAAAAATAAAAGTAAATTAAATAAAAAGATTGACATAATTTAATGAACATTTTAACTAGGTAAAAATACAATAAAAAATAAAAAGAATAAAATAAAATAATGATAAACTATAAATACAACCCATGGTATGGACCGATGGTATTAATGTGGAATGTAGCTTCCTTATAGGGGGGAACTAAGATGGCCTAAATCAATCTTAACTCTAGATCTAAACTAATTATTTAATTAAATTATTTTTAAATTTTTATGTTTATAATCATTATTCTTTTAAAATTTTACTTAATAAAATGTATCTAAAGTTTCACACATCCAAATATACATAGTTTTTTTTGTTCTGTATTATTTTTGTTACAACTATTTTATTATTCCAAAAATACATGGTTTTTTTTGTTATATATTATTTATGTTACAATTGTTTTATAATTCATAAGTATTATTTCTTAATATATATAAAAAAATTAATAATGATTTTTAAAAAAATATGTGATCTTTTTTAAATTTCCAATTTATTTCAGAGGACATGATTTATCTTGAGCAATAGCGATGAATGTTCATAATTCTCATTTCTTAAATAACACTAAATTTACCTTTAAAGGGGTCGGTAACAATTGTTTGTATCAAATTAAAGGATGCATAAGAAAGGAGACATGGTGAAGAGAAGCTTCCAACCTTACAACAAGCCCTAAAAAGGCATAACATTGAATGTATGAAATCCATTTTTCCTAATATACATGAGAAGTGCAATGAAAAATCTTAGAATTTGGAAAATGTCACGAAGCTTATCTCATGTTCCATTCATTTAGATCTGAAGTATATGGAAGATGAAAAGCAGGACAATGGATACTTAGAAAGAATGTATGATTCTTTAGAAGGAAATGACTTTGACAAGGCTATGGAGGACCAAATAGCAGAATTAAAAACATAAGAGGACTCTTCAGAAAATGGGTTACTCAAGGATTTTGGAATCTATATGAGCTACATTATCTCATTGATTCAAGCAAGTGCTCAAAAAGAGACAGAAAATAGTGATATAGACACAATTTATTCACAAAGAAGAGAAAGCTAGAATTATAACCTGAGATAGAGTTATGGGAAGAGAAACATTCCAATTGTAAGTAGGAGTCAAAGTTACATGAGTAGTAGTTCACTCAAAATAATTCTCCACTACTTATTCTAGAGGAGAAAGTTCCTACTACCTTATCAATTGAAGAAGGCCCACATGAGAAAATCAAAAGAGATTCCTCAATGTTATTTTCATTGGACATTCAATCACTCTGCTCTTTTTTGTCTAGTAGTCTCTTTACCTCTGCCCCTAACTTCAATGACTCAAAAAATACTAGATAAAAGACACTTACCTATTGCATTCAGTTGAAAAAAAAGGTTATCTCTAAAGGGTCACTTGGGGAGGAATCTATTATTTAAAATATCAGGAAAATAATTTCATTTCAAAACAAAAATGTACTATCACTAGGGAAGGGAGTTATTCATTAAAAATTTGTTCCCATTCTTGTCACTACAAAATTTGATTGTTGATTTTTCTTTGATGGGAAAATAAATGATCTTTAAAAGGCACTAAAGTCTTGAATTATGGTCCTTGAAGAAGTCGCTAGATTCCCTGATTATGAGCTGATTTTTTCTTTTTACTTTTGGGTCTTCATGATGTTTGTTATTCTAACCGAGGTAAAAATTTCCAAAGAAGTGGAATATTGGTTGTTCAAAGAGGAATTAAGGAAATATGATTGTATATAATTTATTAATATAAATTATCTGAACTGAGAGTAATTAATCATCCCCAAGGGTTAAAAAGGGCCCAAATGTCTCTTATCCATAAAATTAATGATTAATATAACTCTATGCTCTGTGTTGAAATGACAGGTGAAGATGGATTTACCATACTTAAGCTTCTTAGTAGTCTCTTATGAAGTACAACATGTCATAGTGATAAGCTTTTATTTTATTTAATAATTCTAGCTGTAGTCTCTTATGAAGTACAACATGTCATAGTGATAAGTTTTCATGTCAACGAATTCTAATTTGTTATACATGTGGATTAGTCTCATTTTGGATTTTGTGCATGTTCTATTTGTTTACCTATTTTATGCACAAAATAATTTTCATTAACACAATCTTATGGGCTTTATTCTTCATTATTATAATTACGGAAGAAAATTAAATTGTTATGAAGAGTTATAACAATAAATTTGATTAATCTATTTATTCCCTTAGTATTTAGGATTTTATTGGAATTTTTCTAAAATAATTTAAAAACCATTAAAATAGAAATGTAATGCAAAATCATCAATTTTATTGCTTTAAAATATTAACAAAATTTTAGTATTTAGAATAAAATTCTATTTTATTTTATCTAGTCTTTGACTTCTAAATTTATTTCTTTATTATTATTTCAAATACTTGTATAATTTACACAATATAAATTTATTGAAAACTTATATAGAATAATTCTAATCTTAATTTTAAATATAAACTAAGCTTTACATTTAATCTTTTCCCCTTTTTTTTTTTTTTTTTTTAATCCAGGGGCATATTTTTTTCAATTATTTTTTTAACAAATTCATGGTTTCTTTCTTTAACCATTTTTTTGGGCATTTTTTCTATTCATTTGGCCAAACAAAATTTTCTAAATTTTTCCTCACTTTTCTGACTTTCCAATGAGCCATTTCTTACTCAATTTGGCCAGTGCAAACTCAAGGTAAGGCTCTTGGAAGTTAGCACTCTCCCATCATTGATTTCATCCTTAAATTAATTTTGGACTACAAAATATTAGGCTTATTCATTATCCCATATGTATTGTGAGAAAACTATATATATATATATATATATATATATATATATATATATATATATATATATATATATATATATATATATATATATATATTTGAGATCCATGATATTCATGAGACATTCTATTTTGGACATATCTGAGATCTGAGGCATCCAAAGGAATTTCAAATTTGGATATATCTGGGGCCAAAATGTATCCAAGACATCAGAAAGATCTAATCTGGATATATCTGGGCCAAATTGTATCAAAGGCATCAGAAAGATCTAGATCTGAATAGCCAATAAGCTATGAAATCAATATGACAGATCATCCGCTACATCATTTTCTATGTCAACATGTTCAATATATCCATTTTCCATGTGGATCTAGGAGACATGTCATTTAAAATACCACAAGAACATGAACTCTGTGTCTCAAAATCAAAATGAGAAAAATTTATATCACCAAAAATCTCTTGATGAATAGAAGATGACGATGACCTTAAAATTAGAAAATTATGAAAATAAGAGAATTTTTTTTTTTATTAACCATTTGGTGCATTAAAAGTAATTGCAAACTGATCTATGGCTTATCACCAATAATGAACACATTCTGAATCAAAAGAAAAAATGATCAAAACTTATATATCCATTTCAAAACCAAAACAAGAAAAACTGGAGAAAATTAAATTTCCAATAATAATTGACATAACTAACTAGTAGACTTAAATAATAAAAAGTAAAAGTTGATAAATGTAAAATATACAATACAAAATATTAAGTAAAAATGAAAAGTCAAACAAAACATGACATGTGAAATAAGAGATTAAACATTGGGTTTCTTCTAACATAAAATTATGGAATGAAATTTCTTAAATATCTTATCCCAAAAACCAAAGGTAGTCAAAGAATGGACAGTAAACTCACGAGATTAGGAATTAAAAACAATTTTTTTAGTTGTTTGGAGGTGGGGTTTGGCTTTTCTTTTACTTATCTAGGAAAATAAAAGGGGTGGTTTTTCTATCCACAACATGTTGGTAAGTGGACCATTTTTTTTATGGTAGTAACTATGCAACTTTTTCTAAGTATGCATGCATTGAAGCAATGCAAGGTCTCTATGGATAGATTTCCTTACCTAATGTAATGCTTCCATTTTTTATATAATTAAGTAATGAAATAAATATCCTTGTCATAGCTTGGATATCAATGCACCATGTCATTGAATGTATCATTGCAATATGTAATTGGATTTCAATGTTGAGTGAGAAAAATACCTACTACATTATTACTTTGAGGCATCTATCTAAATCAAATGACTAATGGAATTTAACAATATTGAACATTGGGGATGAAACAATTCATTACTTCAGTTCTTCAAATACTCATTATTTTTCTTTGAAACAAGTGAACTTGGATTTGGCATGCCAAATTTGGAAATAAACATTGTCTTCCATGCATCAATCTATTCGATTAGCACCTAGTGACACCTATATTTGAAGTTGATTTTGCCAAAAAATTTTAACATCTAAGCTTATCTATTAAAACATCGATATTTGGTATATGAGATTTATTTCTTAGTATGATCTTATTAAAGACTATATAATAAAAATAAAGTTACTATAAATCATTTTTTTTTATAAACCACAATGATTATACTCCCATAAGGTGAAGCATTAGGTTAGGGTGTAGAAATTTTAATACAATTATGTATTGCCTAGATTCTCCTGATCTAAAAATTATATGCCACTATTAAATACATAATCGCTTCTACAAAAAATCTTGCGGAAATTTAATCACCAGTTGCAAACACATGAAGAAAGATCAATCACACATAACAAAAATGTTTTTACCATGAAAGCATAAATCTAAAAACCCCACTATCATATATTATGTATATATCATGGAACATGAAACGATCTCATACAAAAATCTAATCCAAGAGATCTCAGTACAATATACAATCGTCTCACACTGTCATACAAAAATTGGCAAATACATGCGCCAATTTACTGCCTCCTGACAACCTGCATCCACTGCGCAATCCCTGCTAATGACAATCCCTAAATGAATGAAATCTTGCCTTGCCTTGACTGCGCAATCCTCATTGGCATCTCCAATGTGTGTGTGGTTACATGAGTACACCCACTAATGTCACAACTGATAGTCAAAATTTCCCTTTCACCTATCTCTCAACTGGGTCTCCACTGAATCTGACATGCATGTAGTTAACAGTAGTAAATCTTCAGTTGCATGTGAGATCACTCCATGTGAATTAATTTAATATTTAATTCACGGATCTCTCACTAGTGTTAGGTTCCCGTGATTTGTTAGATTGGTGAGATCAAATGCACAGGGTAACATCAGACCAGTCTTTAGAGTCTTAGGACCTAGCCTTCGTGGACTCAGAGAGGGTTCTTTCTATTTGTGCAAAGGATGTGAACTTGTTTGCTTCTCAGGTTTTGATTTTAGGCTAGTTGTTAAGTGTAGGTTTTGTTTGTTTGTTTTGGTTGGGTAATATGATCAAGTAGAATAGATAGATGAGGAAATATTCAAATCATTGGGATATGGAGTCAATAAAAGTCATATAAAGTTTCAATAGTAAATCAGGGTGGATCACAGGACAAATCTAGCATTAGTCAGATGGATTCTCAAGGTTTTTGTGAAATGGAGTGAACATCAAGTTTGTGAACAAAGTAGGACAAAGGGAAATTAGGAATCCTTTATCATGCACTTAAAAACAAGGAAAGACCTCAACACTATTTAGCATGAAGAATAAAACAATAGACAGGGCACACCAATAACTCTTTGATTCAACTTAAGAAAATAAGCATTTAAGACATACAATCCAATGAAATATAGAAGGCGAGAAACTCATTTAACTTCTAGTGATTTCACCTTCAAGGTTATAAAACATAAAAGATACGCATATAAATTTATTCAAAGAAGAGGGAACGCCTAAACATCATTGATCATAGCTATGAAGATCTCCAAAAAAATTATTCAAGCATGGACAAAGGGTATGATCGAAACATAGCCTCTTTGGCAAACCTAATCAATGGTACTTTGGAGAGAGACCTCAAGAAAAGTGTTTAGAGACATCAAAAAAGAAGGGCTAACCATATATCATCTTTGATACCCACTTTATTAAACCATTCATGAAATAAAAAATCTTGGGGGGTCTAGAGAGCAATCAAGAATTCTCTAAAAAGGCCTAGCAGTGGAAAACATAGAGGCAGTGAAGAACAAACAGAGCTAAGGTGCCTTTGAAAACATTTCTTAGTCTAAATCCTTTGTCCTACTGCAATTTAGAAGGATGAAACACAATGATACATTGGAAGAAAATAAATGAATAGAAGCACATCACCATTAACCAAGCTCAGGGATCCTACAAGCAGCCTTCTCCATCATCAATCAAGACAAGCCATTCAAAAACTCCACAACACCAATTTCTTCTCCAACCTCCAAAAAAAACTATGTATTTATCCAAAGATTCATCAAATGCCAACATTTAAAATTAAGCCCTCATGCTCTATTTATTTAGCAAAGGAGGGAAAAAACCCTAGATAGGGTTGGAAAATGTCAAAATCACTCATAAATGTCATTAATGCCCAAGAGACCATGCATGGCCCAAGGCACAAAATATCCCATGAAATAAATGCAAAAATAACTCCTAGCACCTAATTTTAGAGTGATTTGCCTTATAAAAACATTAAAATATCATTTTGCAATTAATGAGTGTGTTTTGTTGACTTTTGGCCAAAACTGCCCAATTTGGTTTGAACGCATAGCACCTTCCTGGGCAGAAAATAGGTCCACTTGCAGCCAAGTTTTGGTGACCTTCTCGATGTCGAATTGTGCTCCGTGATGGACCATTGGAAAGCTTGCTGAGTCTAATTTCCAAATATAAATTTTATTTTTTGATTGAGCTCCCAGAACCTGTCCAAGAAACCAAATTCCCCAAACTGCTCTAAGCGTAGCGCCAAGCCTGAAAATGAGGCAGAAAGGTAGAAAATGAGGTGTTTTTTGACCTTTTGAGGGGTAAAAAATTATCCAAATGCTCTAAAATTTAGTGAGAATAGTGTAATAGGCATGAGAAATCTAAAAATGGAAAGTGATGCCTCTGAGGATGTCTGAGGAAAAAGCGTAGCACCAGGGGTGCTATGCTTATAGATCTCCAAATTCACAAAAAACCAAAAATTGTCAAAATTCTCTCAAATTTGGTGGATGTGTGCCTCATGGGTTTTGAGAGACCTTTAGAGAAGATTGTGCCAAAATTCCAAGGTTAGATTGTCCTTTTGCCTCTTTTAGTGCTTGGATCTTGGTTTGGGCATTCTTGAGTTTAGCCCTTGCAACTTGGTTTCTCCGAGCATAATGATTGGTCATCCTCCTTTGGAGATCAAGATCCTTATTTTCCTTCTTCAACTTAGCCTCCAAGTGTATGTTGGCTCTTTCCAACCAAGGCTCCCGATGATGTGCTATCTCCATGGCCAACAAATCATCGAGAGGGAGCTATTCTACTAGGGCCGATTCTTGTTCTCCTTGCTTTTCCAATGCCTTCTTCAACCCCATGGTTCTAGGTCTCCTCCTAGATTTTCCTTCCTCATCCTCACTCTCTTCATAAGTTCCCATGAACTCTTCTAGTTTTACCTGTGCCCTTTGGGCTTCTTTCCAGGCCTTAATGGCTCTAGCCTCATAAGTAACAATTTGTTCTCCTAGCTGTCTGTTCTCCAAGTAAAGGGCATCATTTACGCTCTTGGCCATATTCAAATTTGCTTGGAGGTCTTCAATGAGTACATTTTTGTTCTGGATGAGCGAGTTTGAGATCCTTGCTTCATCCGCCTCATCACTATCCACCTGAATGATTTCAAACTCTTTTTCCACCTCATGATCTTATTTTTCTTCGTTTACCTTTTGTTTCCCTTTGGCTAGTGGCTGAGCAGAGGTGGATGGCATGGTCCCTTGCCTTTTGGAGGTAGTAAACACAAGCCTTGGCCCTCTCTGATATGTGAATGAAAGAGGTGTGAGTGTGATCCTGTTGGTGTCTTGATCATGGCTGTGATCCTTGCTGCTATCATCACACTCTTCATTTTCATCATTAGTATCATCAGTCATCATGTTTTCTGCTTCATCATTGTCCTATTTGTTCTCAACACCATCACCACTCTCAACCTCTTCACTGATTTCTGCATTGTCATTTTGTTCTTCATCAAAGTTTCTTACCTCTTCATTTCTATGATCTTCAATTGGACTATCAGCCCCTTCATTTCCTTCATTATTCTCATGACTGTCATTAGCCTCTTCTTCATTTTCTGCACAATCATCATCTTCATTTTGTTCATCATTGAAGTTGCTTGCCTTTCCATTGTTGCGATCTTTGTTTTCATCATCACCCTCTTCACCATTTTCACTGTCATAATGACTGCCATGACTGTTGTCATGACTGTTTTCCTCCTTGGTGTCATGTTCATCACTGAGGCTTGCTTCATGGGTGTCACTGCTGCCTTTAGTTTCTGCATTGTACTCATTGTTTTCATCGTCATCTATGCTGCCTTTTTCTTCTGCATTTTTCTCACTGTCACCATATTTATCATTATCATTCTCTTCCATATATTTTTCATTGTCATCCTCTTCCTCTGTTTCCATGTTCTCTGCCTCTTGCTGGGTCAGCTCATCATTTTCTGTCTCTTCATCACTTTCTGCCTCTGCCTTTTCATCATTTCCTTCTTCTTCCTCATCATTGATATCTTCATCATTTTCTTCCTCTTTATCATTTTCTGCCTCTGCCTCTTGTTGGCTCAAATCATCATCACCCTTATCTTCACTTTGGGTTGACTCATTGTCACCATTACCCTCATTGCCAGTTTCTTGCTCATTCCCATATCCTTCTTGCTCTGATGCATAAGGAGAAGGTGAGGAAGAGAGGTTTTCTTGAGGAGAGGCTGCTTGTGTAGATGATGAATCATGATCTGTAGGAGGAGATGGAGGAGTGGAGGGAGGAGGATGAGATGAAGAGGGTAAACTAGGCTGATGATGAGGCTATGGGCTTGTGAAAATTTCATTAGCTATGAACACATCCCAAGGTATGCCTTTTTTCTCTAGTTGATGTAATACCACCATCTTGATCAAGGATTGGTGGAACAAACTATGCATTTTCTGAGTATAACTTCTCCTTTGGAAAACAGAATACATCTTGTCTATAATCCTATACAAGTAATAGGGAAAATGAAGCATATTGACCCTAGTGAAATGCATGAGTAATCTGACATGGTAGGAGTAGAGCCTGGAGTATCTCCCCTCAGAGGTAAATTGTTTCATGATGACCTTCATTAGGGGTGCATACCTCTCTAGTAAGTGTGAGAAAGGGAAAATATCCTTGCAGCCCTCTTTGTACCTAGGTTTGATAAATGGCTCATAATGGCTCATGTTTAATCTTGATTTCTTGAACCACTTTTCACCAACAACAGGTATACCTGTAGCATTAGAGATGGCTTTTGTTGATAGTTCAAAGTATACCCCTACAAGATTTAGCTGTTTTTTTGTGTAGGTTGAGGATAAACAACCTTTTAAGCTCTAGGTGATTTTGCACTTGTTTGAATTTCTCACAAAATTGAAAACGCCCCACATTTTGAAAGCATGTGAAAATCATGGGAGATGAAGTAATATCCACTATGCTCTGGGGTTCAAATCTATTGACTTTCCATCCCTTGTGCTTTGGCCTTATAGGCACCTGCCCCCCTTCACTACTATCACTGCTTTCTTCTCCTGACATGGTGACTGGTGTGGCTTTTAGACAAACTTGGGCTTGATTATAAAACTTGGGCAAGAGGGGTGAAATGAAATGATGATGAGGGTAGATTTTGCAAATTAGTGATAGGGAGGTGAGTTTATGACTGATTTTCTTTAAGCTTGATGAGGGATTAGCTTGAAATGATGTGCAGTTACCCTAATTCACCCCTCTTAACTGTTAATTTAGCTTGGAGGTCAAAATAGAGGGTTGTTTTCCATGAAGACCTAGGGTTTGTAGGCACTAGGGTTTGATTTTATTTTTTATTTTTCATTTAAACACAAAACCACTTGAGGCGGAAGGAAAAAGGCCACATACCAATTTAAACTTGCTTACAGGTCTTGAAGGGAATGTGAAGGTGCTTTCATTGAGATTTTGGAAATTTTTTTTGCAACTTGGAGGATTTTTGGCATAAGCGTAGCGCCTAGCAGAATCTGGGTGAGTCGAGTCCTATGTACACAGCGCCAAGCCTATCTGGTCGGCCTCTGAGCACAGCACCGAGCCCCTAGGTGTGTCGGGTCTTCCTGGGTGCAGCGCCAGGTTGTACGCGTAGCGCGTGCAGCTATACGCGCATCGCAGTGCAAAAAATGTACTGTGGGAACGTCTATTCGCACAACGCTGGGTCCTGTGAGCACAGTGCCAGCTCTTGAGCGTAGCGCCGGTAACCTTGCCAAAAATTTCTCACTTAAACTCAGAAAATTTCCTCTTGAAGGCTCTTTTCTATTTTCAAATGCAAAAATAAGATATGAAGAGAACAGAGAGGTCCTTTATACTTTTTAGGGAAAATAAATTAAACTTAAAAACCCACTTTTGCTAATGTTTTGAGTTTTCTTGGTCACTTTTATTGACTTTTTGATTTGCTGTGTAGGTGAATTGAAGAACCTTTCAGTAGCTCCTTTCTCTTGATGTGAGCTTGCTGGAGAAATGAAATGGTCCTTCTTTAGCCTTGAGGGTCTTGGCACTGTCAAACCTCTTTTTTCTTGCACTGTGAAACTGAAAACTTGTTTTCTTACCTTCTTACTGATTTTGGCAGTGATATATCCATTTTTGACAAAGAATATGAATTATGTTTGCTCTATATCCTCTTACCCACTTATGATTTGTTCCAGGTGCCATGACACATTGATTTTTGTCTCCTTTGTCATTCTTGGAGTTTGACAACTTTAGTTACACAACAATGACCTCATGATCATGTTGGTTTTTCACCTTGTAACTCAAACCTATGCCTTTATTCCTTTGACCATTTGGGGGCAATTTACTGTAATTGAGGGCTTGATATCCCTCACACTGATACTCTTTTCATTGTTTCCCTTTGAAGCAGTGAAGCATTGTTACCTTGGAAAATCCTAGAAGTCACCTTCAACAGCCCTTTAAAACCTTCTACCTGTTGTCATTATGGAGGCTTCTCATCTTCATTTCACCTACTTTGCCTATCTTTTAGAAACCTTAGGTTTTTGGGCTATTAGAGAAAAATCATCAGTGTTGTCTTCTAAATTCTCTATAGCCCTTTCAAGTTCATTCATTTATTTTCAGTTTACCTCACCTTTTCCCTTCTTCGTTTATAACTTTTAAAAATCTTCAATTTCATGCTTGGTTGTGCTGGTGTGCCTCTGTCCTTGTGGTTTGATGCTTTGGCTCTTTGTTTGGCATGCTGCTGGCCCAATCAGTCCTAGAAACCTTGATTTTCCTTGAATATAAGCTACTTCCTCCTCCATTTTCTTGTGTGTATCCTTTAATTAGGAGCAGACCTCTTACCTTACCTATTCTCCTGCTGATAGCCACCTTGAAACTCCTGCAGAAATGTCAAAATGGACAGCTGTCCTTTTGCAGAATTTTTTCCTTCGCAAAACAGTCCTCCTTGAATTTTTCTTGATCTGATTTGGACAAACAGGTGCATGAACTTTTCTCATTTTAATTTAGCTTCTAGCATATTAAAAATAGTGATTTAGAACACCAAAGACAACCCTACAACCTATGAAACCCTAGTGACCTAATGAGAGGCTCTTTGACTGAAAGCATTGGATTATGGTTTTCAAGTATGAAAAATAGAGTTTTTTGACATATAGATGTATTGAGGATCCAAAACCCAATGTACTTGGTTTATCTAAAGATCCTACAGAGGTAGATTTAAGACCATCAATGCTTGAGGCATCTGACGAACATGGGAAAGGGTAGGTTGTTTAGCAATCCTAGATGGAAAGTGGAAAGGTTAAGCATAGGCAAAACATAGTAGTGAGGTAATGGGTGTGAAAATATGACAAAGATGAGTGGCATGAGTCCATGAGGGATCCTCTAGGAGTTGTAGGCTAACCAGGGAGTGCCAGAGTAGTAAAATTATGAAATTTGTTTTTTAAGGATAATGAAGGCAGTGAGATTTCTAAAACTCACAATATTCATGAATGTTGTTTTTAGAAATCTAAGACAAGTATTTAGTCATCTGCAAAATAGAAAAAATACTGATGACTAACAATGGCTCCACTTGAGGAGGGAAACTCCTTTTCATGAGGTGTCCAGAACTTCAGATATCAAATCTATGAGTTTATGAAGACTAGTGCCTCATCCATTTGGTAGATTTTTCTTCTTTGATTTGCTGATGTTTCTTTTGAAGCTATGATCTCAAAATTTGAAAGGCATGTTTGCTTCAACCTCATATCTACCTACCCAACTTAGCTTTGCCTATCATTTTTTCTTCATGTGGGTGCACTTGGATTGGCAAACCCTTGACATTCTTTTATTTTGAAAGCAAAAAGAAACTATCTACTTCTAGCCTTATCACTTCCAAGATTTCAGATTATTCTAGTAAACTATTTTTATTCTCTACCTAGACTAACTGACTATAAGATTAAGATTTATGACAACCTTCATTCTCTAAGCTATTGACATGAAATTGAAAACATGGTTTGAACTAGGATTAAGCTATCTGATTTACCATGGGTTGTGGCATTAGGACAAGCTGCACACAGACAATATTTTTGTACAAAAAAAAACTAGAAAGTATGAGGGTTGTTTTTCATCATTTGTTAGTCTTCCCATCTTTCTCTTTGGTTCAAATTTGAGCATGGAGAACCAATATCTTTTCTTCCTAATATACTCTTATTGACAAGTCAAGTTTAGATGGTTTGACAAGTTCTCTTTCACTAACATATCAACAATAAATTGAAAACATGTTCAACCACGATTAGGCTAGATGACAGAACAAGACTCTTTTGAACAAGTAGTGGCATTTAGGCTTGCACACTTTCAGTAGTACTCTTTTTTGGGTATGGGGCTGTACCTCTTTTTCAAATCTACCCTAGTTTTCCTTCTTTCTTTGTTTTTTTGTTTTTTGTTTTTATGATCTCTCATCATGCAATGTTATGTACAATGGATGAAAGCTTCAAACTAGGATTCTTGATAATGATGGTGTTTGAGAATCCTACCCTTGACAAGATCTCCAACTAACTCCTCTCCATTTAGCTCTTGTAAACATAAAACATTGTTACCTCCTTTTGAGTGCATGGTGTAAGGAATTTTCCAAAAATTTTCAAATAGGGCATGCTCTCCTTTGCATTTTCTTCTTGAATCTTGCTTCCAAACCTTGCTTCTGTCAAAGATCGTTCTTAGGTGAAAAAGGTATTCTTCCTTAGTTTTCAAACAAACAAGGATGTCATTAATGTATATCATAGTGAAGTAACTCAAATCAGGAGCCATGGCCCTTTGGAAAGTAGCTTCCGCACTCCTTAAACCAGAAGGAATTTGATCAAACATATAGGTTCCCCAAGGTGCTTTGAAAGTGGTTTTACGCTGATTAATTGGAAGTGTTACCACCTGATTGTAACCTGAAATTACTACCAAGCAATGATACCTTGTTAGAAACTCCTACCCTTTGTAAAGTATGATTTATTTTGGGAAAAGGGTATTTGTTCTTTATGGAGGGTTTGTCTAGGTACCTAAAGTCTACACATAGCCTATAACCCTTTGTTTTCTTTGTTAGTGACACAATTTTCTCAAAAGGTTCTTGGTCTCTCTTGAAAGGAAAATTTCTTTGAATAATGTTTGTGTCACAAGGCTTTAAGCTTTCATTGCCATATATATAAGCATCATGAAAATCTTTGCACAATATTATGTATTTTTGTTTTGTGTGAAGTGGTAAAGTCTTGGATAACTTAATCATTTTGGGTCTTTCTAGGTTGCCTATATTATACTCCTCTATATCAGTCTCGGTAGATACTCCTTTAGGGTCCCTAGCAACTTTTTCGGGATTCAACAACTCTTTTGAAGTGACAAAAACTTTTTTTGATGAGTTGTGTATGTATGGCAAGACCTTAAGATTCCTCTGATTCAAGTTCCTAGAAAACTCTATTTTATGAAAGTATTTCAACATATTGGCAGAAGGGGATGGTTCTGTTTGTGATGTTTTTTCTTCATGTGAGCAACCTTGTTTAGATTCTAAGCTTGGTCTTGGTTTTGAAATTTTATTTTTAGTTTGGAGAAAATTAAGTTCTACTTTACCATCATGTTGTTTTTGTATCAGGCTACTAGAGTCTAAGCTGTTGAGTTCTTCATGTAGTGCCTGATTTGACTGTTGAGGCATGTCCAAATCTGTCTCAATTTCATTTAACTTTTCATCAATGTCTTCTTCATTATGTAAAATGAATGAGTCAAGATCTGAATGGATGGAATAAATAGGGGTATTGTCATCAGTTAAGTTTAGAGTATCAGTATCATTCCCTATGTTCAATACTTTCAGAACTTGGGATATGTACACATCTTGGGTTATCAGTTTAGTGAGATGCATGGTGATCTTGATTTTAGCAATCTCTCCCTCAAAACTGAAATGCACTTGTGTTTTGGACATATTTACATCAGTATTATTAGCCATAATTTTTTCTACAAGTTTAATTTGCTGATTATGTTTTGGGACTTTCGACAAAAGAGTTTTCTCAGGGCCACTAGTAGATGCACCAGGGCAGCTTGTGTCACCACTTGGTTAGCTAGTTTTGTCTCTGTTTGGATAAATTTTCTTAGCCATGGTGTTGGTAATGTCTTCTGTCATATTAGGAGTGTTTTCAAGTGTTTTCCTAACAACATTGTCTTCTTTGTTCTTTTTGGAGTTTTATTGGTTCTTTTTTCTCCTAAGGTCATATTGCCTATGGACTTCCATTATGGCATTTTCAAATCCGAATTGGTAGTCTTCAGAATCCTCATAGTTTGTTTCAGTTTGATCCGAGGAAAATAAATCATTTCTTCTTCAGTGAGAAAAACATCACCCTCATTTTCAGAACCTATCAAGTTTACATGGTTTTCTACAGGTTCTTCAGACTCTCTTCACTCTTCATCTACATAATTGTCTTGGAAAGGGGGCCTGATTTGTTGGTCATTGTCTCTTGGTCTATTTAGGGGAGGGTCTCTTCTGAAGTTTGGATTCCTGTTTTTGTTTTTGGGATTTTCTTGGTTTTCGCTAGGAGGTGTTCTTTCATTCAAGTTTATTCTTTCCATCATTTTTTCCATTGCCCTCACTAGTTTGTCAATATTGGAATCAGATGAGGAGGTTGAGGCCATAATTTAATCTTTGTAGGTGACTCTATTTTCTCATCTCACCCTAGCCCTCTTTTCAATCAGGTTGGCCTCTGCACTTATAGCTACCTTTTGCATGTCTTCTAAAGTTATGGGCTCTCTCTCTCTTAGTTGATAGGCCATGTCTGGATCTAAACCTTTTGGAAATTTTGCTAAAGCTAAGACTTGTGGGGGTTTCATGTCTAGTGGGAGGGCATTGTAAACACTATTGAACCTGGTACAATAGTCTTGGACACTTTCTCTGATATTTCTTTTGAGGTTGTTGTATTCTGAGAGGATTTGGAGAGGGTTTTTCTTGATTTCCCACTTGTTTATAAATGCTTGGTAAAGGGAAGGGAGATCATGTATGGTGTTAGGAGTCAAGCTTTTGAACCATTTTTTGGCTTCTCCTCCTAATCTTTGTGAAAATATCCTCATTTTAATGGTTTCCTCTTCCATTTCCATGTAATCAAAGGCATCATTTATCCTATCTACATCCCGTTGGGCAGTGATGGTTTCAGCTCCGGTAAAGTGAGGGATTTTGGACTGGTAATCATGTGGCAAAGGTAAAAAAGGTTGTGGCAGTGCCAGGGGGGCATACCATGCTACCATGATGGAAGTGAATTGGATCCAAGGATGATTTACAAGGGGAGGGTTTGTGAGAGGGGGTGGGGGATGAAGTGGAGTGGTATGAACAGTGGATGTGTGAATGGGGGTGGTAGAGGCACTTGGAACAGACTTGGTATGAAAAGAGCTAAAGTGATGGAGAATCTGAAAGTCAGGAGGAGTGGAAGGAGAGGCTTCTCTGCTTGAACTCTGTTGCAAATCTAAGGGCTCAAGGTTAGTATGGTCAATACCACTTTGTGACTTGGTTCTGGAAAGGTTTCTTGTATGGTGCAAGTCAAACTAGGGGTCTTGCAATGCTGTAAGATGTTCAAGGACAGAGCTTGCTCTATGAATGGTCCTAACAGTAGTTGAGTTTCCAGTTTTAGAAGTTTTCCACAAAATATTTTCTGGGTCATCGACTATGGTGGGAGGGTTTGGGTCCGAGTGAGATCTGGTACTGATCCTTTGTGAAGCTAGATTTCAAACCCAAGGTATAGAGAGGTTGAAAGTTTATGACTGTTTTTGGAAGGCTGACCTCTCTTAATGTTTTCTAAACTCACAGTGTGTGACTAGGCTTCTAAACCTCTCAGGGCTGATTTGACACAATCCTAAGGAAATCTAAGAACACTTGTAAAGTTAGAAGGCCTACTGGAGGCTTGTGGAGTCTCCAGGTGGATGTTTTTTGCTATTTTTTTTTTAAATGATGTATGTTTATGGTCCACTACCAATAACTGACAAAAAACAAATCTAGGGATGTTTTGGGGTTTTATGAGTTCCTTTATGTAGCCATAAGGTTTCTATGAGTGTCCTACAACTGAGTCATCATTTTTCTACGTTGGTGAAGCAACTAGATTCTACTCTTCGGCTATCAGTTTGAGTTTTCTATGATTTGATAAGGGTTTCTGAAGTTCTAAGGAATAATTATATGGTTATTGACTCAGAAGGTCCCATCGTGCTCGCCATTATGTTAGGCGATGAGGTGGTGAGGAATCACTGGATATTACTTGACAAGGGCTTTCTAAAGTCTTTAAGGATGTCTAGGTTGTTAACTTACTTAGAAGGTCCCACCATGATCACCATTATGTTAGGTTCCCGTGATTTGTTAGATTGGTGAGATAAAATGCACAGGGTAACATTAGACCAGTCTTTGGAGTCCTAGGACCTAGTCTTCCTGGACTCAAAGAGGGCTCTCTCTATTTTTGCAAAGGATGTGAACTTGTTTTCTTCTAGGGTTTTGATTTTAGGCTAGTTGTTAAGTGTAGGGTTTGTTTGTTTGTTTTGGTTGGGTTAGATGATCAAGTAGAATAGATAGAGTGAGGAAATATTAAAATCATTGGGCTATGGAGTCAATAAAAGTCATATAAAGTTTCAATAGTAAATCAGGGTGGATCACAGGGAAAATATAACATTGGTCAGATGGATTCTCAAGATTTTTGTGAAATGGAGTGAACATCAAGTTTGTGAAAAAATTAGGACAAAGGGAAATTAAGAATCCTTTATCATGTACCTTAAAAACAAAGAAATACCTCAACACTATTTAGCATGAAGAAGAAATCAATAGATAGGGCACACCAATAACTCTTTGATTTAACCTAAGTAAATAAGCATTTAAGACATACAATCCAATGAAATATAGAAGGTGAGAAACTCATTTAACTTCTAGTGATTTCACCTTCAAGGTTAGAAAACATACAAGATACACATATAAATTTAATCAAAGAAGAGGGAACGACTAAACATCATTGATCATAGCTATGAAGATCTCCAAAACAATTATTCAAGCATGAACAAAGGGTATGATCGAAACATAGCCTCTTTGGCAAACCTAATCAATGGAACTTTGGAGAGAGACCTAAAGAACAATTTTTAGAGACATCAAACAAGCAGGGCTAACCATAAATAATGTTTGATACCTACTGTATTAAACCATTAATGAAATAAACAAGCTTGGGCGGTCTAGAGAGCAATTAAGAATTCTCTAAAAAGTACCAGTAGAGGAAAACATAGAGGCAGTGAAGGAAAAACAGAGCTAAGGTGCCTTTGAAAACATCTCTTAGTCTAAATCCTTTGTCCTATTGCAATTTAGAAGGATGAAACACAATTATACATGCGAAAACAATAACTGAAACTCCATCATCAATCAAGACAAGCCATTCAGAAACTCCACAACACCAATTTCTTCTCCAATCTCCAAAAAAAGATATGTATTGCTCCAAAGAGTCATCAAATTCTAACATTTACAATGAAGCCCTCATGATATATTTATTTAGAAAAGGAGGGAAAAAACCCTAGATAGGGTTGGAAAATGTCAAATAAATCATAAATGTCATCGATGCCCAAGAGACCATGCAAGGCCCAGGGCAAAAAATATCCCATGAAATAAATTGAAAAATAACTCCTAGCACATAATTTTAGAGTTAATTGCCTCAAAAAAACATTAAAATATCATTTTGCAATTAATGAGTGCACTTTGTTGACTTTTGGCCAAAACTGCCCAATTTGGTCTGAATGCACAACACCTTCTCGGGCAGAAAATAGGTCCACTTGCAGCCAAGTTTTGGTGACCTTCCCAATGTCAGATTTTTCTCTGTGATGGCCCGTTGGAAAGACGAATGAGTCAAATTTACAAATATACCTTTGGTTTTCTGATTGAGCTCCTATAAAATGTCCAAAAAAACCAAATTCCCCAAACTGCTCTAAGCGTAGCGCCAAGCCTGAAAATGAGGCAGAAAGGTAGAAAATGAGGTGTTTTTAGACATTTTGAGGGGTAAAAAATGCTCCAAATGATCTGAAATTTGGTGAGCATAGTGTAATATGCATGATAAAACCAAAAATGTAAATTTCTCCCTCTAATTATGTCTGAGGAAAAGGTGTAGCGCCAGGGGTGATGTGCTTATAGGCCTCCAAATTCACAAAAAGCCAAAAATTGTCAAAATTCTATCAAATTTGGTGGATGTGTGCCTCATGGGTTTTGAGAGACTTGTAGAGAAGCTTGTGCCAAAATTCCAATGTTAGCTTGGCCTTTTCCTCTTTTAGTTCTTGGATCTTAGTTTGGGCCTTCTTGAGTTTAGCCCTTGCAACTTGGTTTCTCTGGGAATAATGCTTGGTCATCCACCTTTAGAGATCAAGATCCTGATTTTCCTTCTTCAACTTAGCCTCCAAGTGTATGTTGGCTCTTTCCAACCAAGGCTCACGATCATGTGCTATCTCCATGGCCAACAACTCATCTAGAGGGAGCTATTCTACTAGGGCTAATTCTTGTCGTCTTTTCTTTGCCAATGCCTTCTTCAACCCCATGGTTCTAGGTCTCCTCCTAGATTTTCTTTCCTCATCCTCACTCTCTTCATAAGTGCCGAAATCTTCTAGTTTTAACTGTGCCCTTTGGGCTTCTTTCTGGGCCTTAATGGCTCTAGCCTCATAAATAGAAATTTGTGCTCCTAGCTGTTTGTTCTCTAAGTCAAGGGCATCATTTACACTCTTGGCCCTATTCATATTTTCTTGGAGGTCTTCAATGAGCGAATTTTTGTTGTAGATGAGAAAGTTTGAGATCCTTGCTTCATCCTCCTCATCACTATCCTCCTGAATGATTTCAAACTCTTTTTCCACCTCATGATATTCTTTTTCTTCCTTTACCTTTTGTTTCCCTTTGTCTAGTGGCTGAGCTGAGGTGGATGGCATGGTCCCTTGCCTTTTGGAGGCAGCAAACACAAGCCTTGGCCCTCTCTGATATGTGAATGAATGAGGTGTGAGTGTGATCTTGTTGGTGTCTTGATCATGGCTGTGATACTTGCTGCTTTCATCACACTCTTCATTTTCATCATTAGTATCATCGGTCATCATGTTTTCTGCTTCATCATTGTCCTCTTTTTCTCAACACCTTCACCACTCTCAACCTCTTCAGTAATTTTTGCATTGTCATTTTGTTCTTCATCAAAACTGCTTACCTCTTCCTTGCTATGATCCTCAATTGGACTATCAGCCCCTTCATTTACTTCACTATTCTCATGACTATCATTAGCCTCTTCTTCATTTTATGCACAATCATCATCTTCATTTTGTTCATCATTGAAGCTGCTTGCCTCTCCACTGCTGTGATCTTCATTTTTATCATCACCCTCTTCACCTTTTTCACTGTCATCATGACTGTCATGACAGTTGTCATGACTGTCATGATTTTTTTCCTCCTTGCTATCTTGTTCATCACTGAGGCTTGATTCATGGGTGTCACTACTGCCTTTAGTTTCTGCATTTTCCTCACTATTTTCATCTTCATCTATGCTGCCTTTAGCTTCTGAATTTTCCTCACTGTCATGATATTTATCATTGTCATCCTCTTCCATATCTTCTGCATTGTCATCCTCTTCCTTTGTTTCCATGTTCTCTGCCTCTTGTTGGGTCAGCTCATTATTTTCCGTCTCTTCATCACTTTTTGCCTCTGCCTTTTCATCATTTCCTTCTTCTTCCTCATCATTGATATCTTCATCATTTTCTTCTTCTTTATCATTTTATGACTCTACCTCTTGTTGGCTCAAATCATGATCACTCTTATCTTCACTTTGGGCTGACTCATTGTCACCATTACCCTCATTTTCACTGTCTTGCTCTCTACCATATCCTTCTTGCTCTGATGCATCAGGAGAAGGTTAGGAAGGGAGGTTTTCTTGAGGAGAGGCTGCTTGTGTAGATGATGAGGCATGATTTGTAGGAGGAGACAGAGGAGTGGAGGGAGGAGGATGAGATGAAGAGGGTAAAATAGGCTGATGATGAGGCTGTGGGCTTGTGAATATTTCATTAGCTATGAACACATCCCAAGGTATTCCTTTTTGCTCCAGCTGATGTAATACCACCATCTTGATCAAGGAGTGGTGGAACAAACTATGCATTTGCTAGGTATAGCTTCTCCTTTGGACAACAAAAGACATCTTATCTATACTCCTATACAAGTAATAGGGAAAATGAAGCATATTGACCCTAGTGAAATGCATGAGTAATCTGACATGGTAGAAGTAGAGCCTAGAGTATCTCCCTTCAGAGGTAAACTATTTCATGATGACCTTCATTAGGGGTGCATACCTCTCTAGTAAGTGTGAGAAAGGGAAAATAGCCTTGCAGCCCTCTTTGTACCTAGGTTTGATAAATGGCTCATAATGGCTCATGTTTAATCTTGCTTTCTTGAACCACTTTTCACCAACAACAGGTATACCTGTAGCATTAGAGATGGAATCTATTGATAGTTCAAAGTCTACCTCTGAAATATTTTCCTGTTTGTTGTGCAGGTTGAGGAGAAGCAACCTTGTAAGGTCTGGGTGATTTTGCACTTGTTTTAATTTCTCACAAACCTGAAAACACCCCACATTCTGAAAGCATGTGAGAATCATGGGAGATGAAGTAATATCTATTGTGCTCTGGGGTTCAAATCTATTGACTTTCCCTCGCTTGTTCTTTGGCCTTATAGGCACCTGGCCTCCTTCACTACTATCACTCCTTTCTTCTCCTGACATGGTGATTGATTTGGATTTTATACAAACTTGGGCCTGCTTATAAAACTTGGGCAGGAGGGGTGAAATGAAATGATGATGAGGGAAACTTTTACAAATTAGTGATAGGGAGGTGAGTTTATGACTGAGTTTCTTTGAGCATGATGAGGGCTTAACTTGAACTATTGTGTAATTACCCTGATTCACCCCTCTTAACTAATAATTTAGCTTGGAGGTCAAAACAGAGGGTTGTTTTCCATGAAGATCTAGAGTTTGTAGGCACTAGGGTTTGATTTTCTTTTTTCTTTAATCATTTAAACACAAAACCACTTGAGAAGGAAGGCAAAAGGCCACCTACCAATTTAAACTTGATTGCAGGTCTTGAAGGCAATGTGGAGGTTCTTTCCTTGAGATTTTGGCAATTTTTTTTGTAACTTGGAGGATTTTTGGCATGAGCGTAGCGCCTGGAAGAATCTGGGTGAGTCGGGTCCTATGCGTGCAGCGCTGGGCAGAAACTGGGTGATTCAAACCTCTACACGCAACGCCGGGCCTGTTGGGTCGGCCTCTGAGCGCAGGGCCAAGCCCCTAGGTGTGTCGGGCTATACGTTTAGCATGTGTAGCTATACGCGCAGCGTAGTGCAAAAAATTCACTGTGGGAACCTCTCTTCGGGCAACGCCGGGTCCTGTGAGCGCAGCGCTAGCTCCTGAGCATATCGCCGGTAATCTTTCCCAGAATTTCACATAGCCAATGGTTTTCCCAATAGTTCTTGACATGGGGAACCACTTTGGAAATGAAAAGGGTAGTCTTCTCATTATTTAAGAAGTTATTATATAAAAGTACCCTTATAACCGAATGTGCAGTGTTTCTACAATGTTTTCATATCTCTTCACTTCAAAAAAATATATGTCTAGATTACCTGATACCTTGAAAAACTATGCTTGTTCATGGAATGTTTGGATGAAGGTGGGCATATAATGGTGGGACTTCACCATAGAATTCGAGAAAACTAATATAGTATTCTTTCTACTTGTTTCTTGAGGGACGCATTAAGAAACACCTTGATGGTGTCTCTTGCTATGGAGTCTTATTTCTCTTCCAACATCTAAGTGCATCTAAGTGCATCTAAGATTGTGTCAAGCAAGGTATTCTTGGATTTGTAGACTAATTTTCTTATATGTTGGACGATGTGAGAGGCGACATGCAATGTGATGTATATTTGGACTATTGAGGTAAAACAGGGAACATAAACTAACTTGGAGAATTGAATGTGTATAAAAAGGGAGCGTATCTTGTAGTAGTGTTGAATGGAATTGTTGAAACTAATATAAAAAATATATGCATGCAATATATCAAATACAATATTTAGCAATGGAAAACAACTATAAAATCATACTACATAAAATTGACGTAGAAAATTACCATTATTACAATGGTTGGAAACATGTTGGTGGTTTTCTTACTAAGTAAATAGTTGCATGGTATTCACATTTCCAATATTCGAAGAGCTCCACAAGAGGGTGAACCCCTTATTAATTCCTTTACAAATAGAAAAGGAACATGTATGGAAATGAATAGATGACAAATTGAATATATAGGGTAGGTAAAAGGAAAAGAGTCAAGGTTCAAAATAAACATATATGAATCCATATTAACAAGATACATTTCATTTCCTTATCAACCATTGGAAAAAAAATTGACAATTGATGACCTATTGATGAATCACATTAGTTCATGAGAGACTTATTGACAAGAGGGTGGTTGATGAGAACCCTTTGATAATAGCCTTATTATAATTGATGTTGAAAAATAATACAAATTTGGGGGCTTGTTGTTGTCTGGAGGGTCAATGGATTTGTTGTTGATAAAAATTGCATATATAATTAGGGATTGAAAACATATATATGTGCAAATGCCTCCTAGCATAATATGCTAGTTCTCCAATTTCCCCTTTTCCCAAGTTTTCTCCTAAAAATAATACAAATGATCCCCTATCCTGGTTTTTTAGAATATATAACACCATCACTTAATTTCTCATGGTTAAATATACTACGTTATTTGGCTTAGTTATATATATAAAAAAATTTATTCATGCCTCCTCCCTTTACCTAAATAGGCTTCCCATTGTCAACCATTGAAAACAAAATAACTGTCAATATCATAACTATCACAAACCCATATTCTATCTATATCTTTCTTTACAAACTTGAGTTTCTCCCAAGTTTTTTTCTTCCACTAATTTCATGCTTATAACTTCTCCTAAGATACAATCTTTCAAATGAAAGTAAGTATTATATATCCAAGTTCATTCAACCATAGGAACATGCCCAAGCCTAGCCTTTTTTTGATGGAGTTGGAACTCGCCAACATGCAAGGGGGTCTCCCCAATGAAAAGTCCCAATTAGACTTCACACTATTAGGTATAGGAGCCATTCTAGAAATAAGGTCCGATTGCCATTTTTCTTAGAGATTTTCCTTGGCTGCGATGGTTAGCACAAGAGAATAATGTACATGTACTTTTGAATGAAAAAGTGAGTATGCGTTGTGAAATTTTCAATTGTAGAATGTATCGAGGTTCTTTCACTCGAGGGAGATGAAAGTGAGAATTTAAGAGAAGAGTAATAGTAAGACACATGAGATCACACACACACATACACACACACACATATTAAAGAATCATTATTCAACTAGGGAAATAGTTCACATAGAAGTAACGATCATTAAAACAGGTACAACACACCTTCAACAAGATAAGAACTAAAACCACCAAAATAGTTCAGCTTCTTTAGTACGAATGAAAATAACATATATCACAAACACGCAAAGATTGGTGTTACAAAATTTACGATATACACATTGTTATGCAAAATGTTTATGACTGCAGAAAAAGGTGAACTCCCTAGACCTAGTCGCCTAGTCTAGAACAACGAAAGACAAAAATCATGAAGTTTTCCTTAGATAAATTAGTGTATGGGAAAGAAGCCCACCTAGAATCAGAATAAATCCTATATTTCCTCCTCTCTTGTATGATCCAATTGTAGCTCCAAGTGCTATAATTAGAACCTGTACACACAACTAAACAAGAAAAGGATCCAAAACATCCACATAGCATAATATACAATCTATATTCAATAAATTAACATGGATTTGAAATACATGAGTGCAAACATAACACAAAAAATATAGGAAAACAAGATACTCTTTGTATTAATAAAATATAGGAGAGATTTTACAACCATAAATAGCAGTTGAATTTGTAGACGTCTCCCCAAGTTGACTTGTCCTTACTTGTCACAAAGCACATCTCAACATCAACCCTAATGCATGAATATGATGACTCCTTTAATTTCAAGGAAACAACATAAGGGCACTATTAATCTCCAAAAGGAAACCCTGATGTTATGGATGGCAGTATATTTATAGGAGAAGTGTGGTAGTTTAGGATTTACAATTTTAGCCTTGAGATCCACATATGATGGGAGGATGAGCTTAAGGGATAAGATGTGAGGTATCCAAAATAGGATAAGATAGGATTATAGCTCTTTATCCATGGTAAATAGTTAAAAATACCTTGGAATATTATTGAAGAGGAAGATTCAGAATAATTTTTAATTTCCATGAATTTCTAGAACCAATGCAACTATAGAAAGAAGCAACATTTGCTAGTCAGCGTAGGTGAATAAGCATACAAAAAGCACTGAACACAAGTGGCCAAGGAGGCAAGGTGCACTGGGGCTAAAAACAAATTTTATTGAACAATTTTCGTAGAAACTTAGACTTTTTGGAGAGGTCATGCTTAGGGATTTTTGAAGGGATGATTACAACATGTTCATAGATATTGATTGATCCAGTTTGTAGGCCTATTGACCAGATGTGACAAAATGGCCTATAATCGATTGCTCCACTAAAGTACAAATTCATATGCGAAATGCAACTGATGACTGAAATGCTTTACCTTGTGACAAGTCTGGATCAAGAATAATTGGTCGAGATCATCATCTGTTACAATACATTTTGATCAATATATATTATCTTAGGGAGGCATACCCATGCTCAACACATAAGCGAAAATTACATGTACAATGATAAATAAGTCTCGTCCAATGATAATAGAGAGTGGACCCATTCTTGGATGACTGTCTTGTATGACCATAGCCATCATACTTTGTAATATTGTATTAAAATTGAAATCACAGCCTAGATGGATAGAACTAGATCCATGGTCTTCCATATTGTTCACTCGATTATTAATGTACGAGTCTAACCATGCGAATAAATGAGCTGAAGTCGAACATGGTAGACACCATCTGATTACTGACCAATGACGTAGGTCGTTAACAGACGTGAGAGAAATCATCGATGATGTTAATGGATCTCAAGGTTAAAAACTACAATCTATATGGTGTGAATAAGGAGCTGAAGTTTAACACCACATAGAATATTCCAGTCGAAGGCCAATGATGAAGAATTGTTGCCGAGAGTGAGGAAAATTTCCATTGCTATATGTAAGTTCCAACGCACCAAAGGGAGTTCTAAGTCAATTTCCTAGATAATGAGATGATATAGACAAGAAGCAACCCATCGTAGGAGGGCGTTGATGTAGATCCCATCAATGACACAAAATGGGTATCAAGATTTATGGAAAAGTGATGTTGATGTGGAACTAGTTCAGGAATGGAAGGCATGAATGAAGGCTTAAGAGTATCATAGCAGATATCAACTGAAGGACTTCTCTTGAATATATTAATGAAACTTTACGGAGTTGGCAGCATTGACCCAAAACTAAATATGAAGGATTTTGATATGGCGTGATGGACCAAAGAGGCAAGAATATTTCCCAACCCAACAGTCACGAAGATGAAGTGAAAGAGTGTCATGTTCAAGAGTGAATCACTACCATTAATAGTCTAAATACCCCGTTTTCCCAATTTCCCCAACCATTTATGTTCAATACTTATTTTTTTTACAAACTTGAGGAGGATAAAATATTCTTAATCTGTAAGTTCATCCTTTAGATGAATCCCTCTGCGTATTTTTAATGAATTGTGAGAAGGAGAGGTTTGGTCCCATTGTTGTTTTATTTTTTTATGAGTCCAACAAATGTGTAACTCAACTTCTTTTTCATGTTTAGAGAGTTTGAAAAAGATGCGAAAAAGAAAACTCCAAAGGTTTCTTTTCGTAAAATGGTATCTTGAGTTCGAAAAGGTAGAAAATGATACTTAGGAGAACCTCTTATCCATGTTTGACTAAGGTATTACTTTTTCGTAAGTAGTCTATCTCAATCTGGAAAAGGGTTAAAATTATACTAAGTAGATGTATTTTCATTTACTTTAACGAGTTTGAAAATGCAAGTACTCAACAATATTTTCATGTTTAGGGAGTTTGAAAAGTGCTAAAAGAACACTCCAGGGGGTTCCTTTTTCATGAGTTTACACAACCCAAAAAAGTGATAAAAGTATGATCCTTTATCGAAATTATATGATTCAACTAAAAAAATGTCATTAAATTCTTGAAACAGTTGTTAATCTACTCAAAAAAATACCAAAAGATTAAAAATATATGATACATGGTAAAATTAGGTCAAATTTAGGCCAAACAAAATAATAAAATATAATAAAATAATGAAAATAATGACCATAAATAGGTGAAAAGTTTTTTTTTTTTACCATTTTCATTTTACCTCTTTTTGAGTGAGCTTTGAGTGATTCCCCCCCCCCCCCCCAAACTTCAACAGTTGATTACGACCAATTTGGTGGATCATTTTTAATGCCATCACTTCCAGGTAGTAGATCTTACCTTTCTCTTTCTTTTCACGGTTTCCATTTTGATTTCATATAGAATTCTTCAAGTTTTAAGTTCTTTGGGGATTTAATATTGCTCCCTAGCTCCATCACACCCCATCAATGTCAAAAGTGCATTGGGCCAGTGTATTTATAACTAGGAATAATGTTTCAGCACAAATCCTATAGAAGGGAGGGTATGCTACATTGCTCTGTCCTCCTTTAGCAGGGTTCGATGGGCATAATTGAAAAAAGGATTTTTCTATTTTCACTCAATTTTTTCACAACATTTTGCATGAGGTTTGTTTTAAACGTTATTCTTGTTGTATTTCAGGTATCTATTTGAAAAAAATGGCTTTGATTTGGAAAGAAAGAGAACATGAAAACATGACACGGATGTTTCCAATGATCCAACATATATTCAGGGATTGAGAAAGTTTGGACTTCTCAAGTTCTTTTGGCTTCTTGGAATGAGAACACAACTGGAATTATTGGAGTATGTAGTCAAAGCATAGGATGTTCAGGCACAATTCTTCAGGCTTGGAGCACATATGCTTAACATATAGCTGGAAGATATTTATTTCTTAACAAGTTTATCAATAAGAAGAGCTACTATCTCGTTTTCTGGTTTGAGAAAGGGAAATGAAACCGTCAAAGAGTACATTGCTGGACATTGTTGACCTTGTTCCCAACTAAAAAAATATGGGAAAATTGAGATTAAGGATGTGGTTTTTTGACCTCTCATGACAATCCTTTTTATCATGGCTAGATTGGCAGGAAATGCTACTCTGCATTTGGCTAATAGGTCCCAAATTCAATATGAATTAGAATTCATAGAACCAACAACGTTCAATTGGAGCGAGGGGGTGTTAGAAAATATGAAGGAAAAACTAACTAAAGAAAATGATCGAAGGTTGAAAAAATTTCGGTATGGTTCCATCTTGATATCATTCACGTTCAAGAGGATTCCATTACTATGTCCTCAACATATTTCTCTTTATCTTCTGGATCCTAGAGCTCCACAAATGAGGCAATAGCTAGATCTCATGTCTAGACATACAGGTCCTTATTCCATGAGTTTTACATCTGTCTTCTTCCGATGGATGCAAATGTAGCTCATTATGATCGAAGAATACCCATATGCCAAGATGGAATTTCGCGGAGAACCATAGCTCATGTTACCTGAAGGTGGGAAATGGGGTGACATATGTAAAAAATAATAATTTTGAAGGTTTTTTTATTTTTGGGTTTTACAATATTTTTTTTAATTTTTTATGTATCCAAGATTAATTATCAATTTTACATGCAGATGTTGGATTGGTTCAACTAGTGGGTTCTTCTTATCTTCAGTGTCCTAGAGAAGCACTACTTGTATAGGTTGTTGTAAGGGCACTGTAGAAGATGTAGGATCTCAACGTAGTTGAGACTCCTGTAGAGTTCGAGCATCACATTGAGGGATTGACCCAAAGCATAACAGAGACTAGGGTCAATCATATCCCTATGCGACTATAATTCTTCACCATTGGAGTGCTTGAGCACATTAGCTAGCTGTTGTGCAAAGTTTCTTATGTGGTTTTTTGTTACCGTGGACGCCATTAGGAATAGTCTACTAGGAGGCCATAGAGCTATATTTTGATGACATGTATTTTTGATATGATAGGTTGTGTGGCCATATGTGTCTCAGACACAAGTTTTTGTAAAACCAAACTTTTATATACTATTTTTTGTCTATCGGTGTTTCCTATTTTCTCTATTATCTTTTTCAATCAATGTATGATGTGGATTTAATTTGTATTTACATATGTCACAAATGTCTATTTAAAACAAGATTTTCCAATGCATCTGTTAATGTGTTTATACTTCTAGGAAAGTGTTGATATTGGATAAAATCAAAATATATTTCCAGAAGATGAGCCCTTAAAAACATACGAATCGTAGTTGGACTTGTTACTAAATAGACGTTTTTCAAGTGTAGTACTACAAGTTGTGATTCAAGTCTGACCACCATATAGCGGATGCTATGAGAAATAACATCAGACAAAAACTAAATCATTGTGCTATACTCAATGATATTATTGGTAGAATGATTGATACAAGTCCCTTGCAAAATAACTAAATCACCATTCATAGCATAGATAGCCCATGGTGCGGAGGAAAGATTCTGAGTACTACGACTAGTGCCATCAGCATAACCAACGTATGGTTGAAGGGATGCCACCATTTGCAAACCAACATTAAAGCAAGATTAACAGAGATGGTAGGATACTCTGAAGAGAACACACTAGAAATACACTCAACACACCTATAGACAATATGTACATAATGACTATGCAAAAATGATATAGTCATAGTATTTTTTGAGGTACAACCAATTTCTAGATTGCACCAACAGAATTCCATCAAAATAAACAAAATCGTAGGCCCCTTTTGAAGGGACACATTTTAATATATACGTGCCTAGCCACATTGGCTTGAACTTAATAGACCATAAATTATCAAATTCCTTATCATATTGTTGAAAATGACACCAAGAAAGATTCTAATTTAATTTTCCCTTGAATTAAATTAGAATAAAATTTTAATTTCACATCTCATGAAAGCTTGAACGAGTTAACTAAGTTACTTTTACTTATTTGGTTCAGTTAATTCGATTTTAGGGTCTAACTTGAGTCATGTAGAGTGGATTCTACCTTTTAGAGTCCTGGTTGAGTTTATTTTTAGTTTTAATTAATTAATTCAGTTTATCCGAGTTAAAGTTAGTTTAACTAGTTCCAATTGTTGGAGGAACTAGTCGGAGGTCAAGTAGTGGGATGTGTACTTCATGATCAACCAGTTAACTAATAAATCATCCATAGATAACTCATGAATGTGTGATTTGAGAGTTACCTAGTAGAGATTGGAGTTCAAGGGTAGTGTACTATCAATTGCATAATTATCCAGGCTGTACATATGATGCATGTATTAAGAGGAAGAGACTAAAGGAACTGCACAATCCAATGGAGGAAAATTCCTATTAAATATGGGCCTGATTCATCATTTAAAAACACAAGGAAGTAGGAGGTTGGAAGGCTAGGAAATTGGCTAAGTGTTGGTCAGAGTTAGTCTGTAGAGCAATGAGATAGATAGAGATAGTGTAGAGGTTGCTCAAGCTTGAGAAAAACATTGTATTTCTTCTCTATTTTCTGACTAATGAAATATACAAATAGGAGGGGTTTTTAGCTATGAATTTCCCCTAGAAATCAGTGTGTAATGTGTTGATTGAATTATTTCTCTTGTATTCATAGTGATTTCATGATCGTTTAATTGTTTCAGCTGATGATTAGAGTAGATTGAATTCTATTATTTTAGTAAATTAAAATTAGAAGTTTGAATCTACAAGGAATTTCTACATGGTATTAGAGATGAAATCACTATAGAAGAGAAGAATACGAGTTTGTCCTTGTAGGAGGAACACATTTTGCACATCTATTCTCCAGAGCTAGCAGTAGGATGAGGATCACATTGTATGGTCTGAGGCTCGAGTATACCCTTGAGGGTAGCTCTAATTACATTTCTTGGAAGGACCGGATGGAAGCAATCATGCAAAAAAATAGATTGAAGGAATACATTAATAACAATGTTTCGAAACCAGCAACTGCAGATGCATAGGCTCTAGAAGAATGGAAGAAGAATGTAGCCAAGGAAAGAAGGATACTACTGGAAGGAGTTCAAGATCATATTGTCTCGAACCTACATGGGAAGGAGACTCCATATGCAATTTGGAAGGCCTTGACATAATTGCTTTAGAAGAACAATGACCACAATAAGCTGACATTGAAGGACAAGATTTAGAAAATCAAGATAGAAAAGGGTGACATAATACCACAGTACTTGAGCAAGTTAACCCAATTTTGGGATGAGCTTGGGAGTGTTGGTGTTACAATTTATGAAGATTATTTGGTCAGCCTAGCACTTCTAGGCCTTCCCAAGAGCTGTAACAACTACCAATATATGGTATATGGGAGGGAGACACTGCCAGAGTGGGAGAGTTTGTGGTCCGACTTGGTGCAAGAAGTTATTATGTAGAACACCAGAGACGAATCCTCATCTAAGCATGACAATGAGGAGAACTGTGCCTTATATGGAAAGAAAAATAAAGGGAAAGGGAAGAAATCCCAATCCAAAGGAGATTTTGGTCAGGAATTCAAGAATAAGGACTTATCGAATGTTAAATGTTTTCACTTTCATGAGCTCGGGCATTATGCCTCAAAATTTCCACGGAAGAAGGGAAGAAAGAAGGAGCCTGCAGTAGCAGTGGCAGGTGAATCTATTGCTTCAAAATTTGATCTTAATTTCACTCTCATCATATGCATGGAAATCACTGTAATGGGAAGCATGTGGTGTCTCAACAGTGGTTCCTCATTCTATATGACGAGGAATAGAGATCTCTTCAATGGCTTAGAGGAGAAAGACCTCAAGAAAAACATAGAGTTTGGAGATGATGGGGGGTATAGTGCGACCAATATCAATACAATTACTTTTGAGTGGGAGTCTAGCTCCCCTTTGAGACTCACAGATGTGATTTTTATACTGGGTCTAAATAAGAATTTGGTTTCCTTCGCGGTATTGTAAGATCGTGGCTATGATGTGATATTTAGCAAAGGAAAGGTTTTCCTTAGACACATCGTGATGGGACAAGTGAAGCAGATCAGAGTGCAAGTCAAGAACTTGTATGAAATTGAGGTTGAAGATGCAAGTAAATCCTTTAGGGGCAAGGAAAATTTTATAGACTTGGTGGTTGAGAGGGAGAATGAATTACCTCTCAACATGCAAACTCAGAAGTAATCCCAACAATTTTTGGAGCAACCATATATGGAGAAGAAGAGAGGAGGCTGAGTGAGGACATCCACTCAAGCAAAGAACTCCATTAAGGGTAAATTTTGAGCCAAGTGGGTAGGGGGAGCACATGCAACCATACCTCCAGGTGATAGGTGTGGAATTGTTAAGCAATAGTCCTAAGAGTGTAGAAATTTGGGCAGGTTCCATTGAGGTGTTTTTTGTCTCATTTATCATTACCTTGCTACGGGGGACCCACAATATTTAGTAGAAGGAGGATCAATGTCAGTCAGATACTGAGGAGTGTAGAGCAGTTTTGACAGAAGAGTAGGAGGATCAGTAGCAGAGTCAACAATGACATAGTTTTCCTAGTAGACAGTTGCAGACATAGTTGATTCAATTTGGTTTTTTAGATGCTTTTCAGTTGCAGATGTTGTAGTAGAAGCAACAATAGTGAGAAGTGTTGCATGCAAAAAATTCCAAAGGTACTTTATCCGGATAGATTCTAATCCATTTATTTTTGAGAGGGAGTGTTGAAAATGGTACCAAGAACGATTCGAATTTAATTTTCCCTTGAATTTAATTAGAATAAAATTGTAATTCCACATCTCATGATAGCTTGTATGGGTTAACTAAGTTAGTTTGAATTAGTTTCTTAAGTTAATTCGAGTTGAGGGTCTAACTTGAGTCATGTAGAGTGGCTCCTACTTTTTAGGATCCTTGGTTGAGCTTATTTTTAGTTGTAATTAATTAATTATATTTATCTAAGTCAAAGTGATTTTAAATAGTTCCCATCGTTGGTGGAACTAGTGGGAGTTCAAGTAGTGGGGTGGGTACTTAATGATCAACCAGTTAACTAAAAAATTATCCATAAATATCTCATGCATGTGTGATCTGAGAGTTACCCAGTTTATATTGGAGTTCAATGGTAGTGTACTATCAATTTTATAATTATCTAGGTTGTACAGATGGTGCATGAAGTTAGAGGAAGAGCCTAAATGAACTGCAAAATCCATGGAGGAAAATTCCTATTAAATAGGGGCCTAATTCCTCATTGAACAACGCAAGGAAGTAGGAGGTTGGAAGGATATGAAATTTTCTAAGTGTTTTCCAGATTTAGTTTTGTAGAGCAGTGAGATAGATAGAGATAGTGCAGAGGTTTCTTGGGCTTTAACAAAGCGTTGTATTTATTCTCTATTTTCTCACTAATTCAATATAAAAATATGAGGGGGTTTTAGCTATGGCTTTCCCCTAGAAATCATTGTGTAATGTGTTGATTGAATTATTTCTCTTATATGACTCATGATTTCACGATCATTTAATTGTTTTTGCTGTTGAGTAGAGTAGATTCAAGTCTATTGTTTTAGTAAATTACAATTAGCAGTTTGAATTTACAAGGAATTTCTACACACACAACAGGACTAGATCACCTTTCAAGAAGGAATGAGGCTTAAAATTCTTGTCATATTGTGCGTTAACACATTTATTACGGGCCTCATTAGCCATCACGATATCCCACTGAGTTTCATCTAAGCGTGTAAGATGTAAGAGACACTCTTCTTATGCGGAAGCAGCAGGGAGGAGTTTGACAACAAGTTTCAGAGATGGAATCTCGCACTTGATAGGAAGAATTTCTTCTAGACCATACACCAATTTAAAAGGTGTGAATCTAGTAGAAATCCGTACAGAGGTTCGATATGCCCAAAAATTTAGATATAGGATGAGGTTCCAATCTGTTTTGTGGATCCCTATCATGCATTGAAGCATTTTTTTCAAAACTTTGTTGATAGCTTCTATGCGTGGGTAATAGGGAGTTGAGATTTCATGGTGAAGGCCTAACTTGGCAGTAAGTTCAGACATCATGTGATTTTTGTAAATTATTCCCATGGTCTGTAACACTAGTATGTGGTATACCAAACCTTGCAATGATATGATCAAAGAGGAATAAAAAAGTTGTTTCTTCAGTGTTATTATATGTATGTATCACCTCAACCAACTTGGTAAAATAATCTATCGCCACAATTATGTAGCCATGGGCCTCGACCAAGTGAGGGTTTCATGTCATAAAGTCCATACCCCATTTAGCGAAAGTTCCAATGATGATAATAGGATGTAAAGGAGCAGGAGGAGAATGGGTTTGATGATCATAGATTTGGTGCATGTGACACTTTTGGACTGCAAGAATGCAATCATGAGACAAAGTAGGCCAAAATTAAACAGCGCAAAAAATCTTCTGTACGGTGGCATAACTAGAAATATTTCCACCACATGCCCCATCATGGAATTCATTTAAAGCTTTCTTAGTCTCCTCATGAGTGAGGTACCATCTAACAATGGTATCGATACCGCGATGATAAAGGGTGTCACTAAATATAATATAATTCTTATGCTAGTATCAGATAAGTCGCTGGTCAAAGCGAGACGTATCAGGCCGAAGAGTGTAGGTCTGGAGATATATGATGATATCCCCATACCATGAACCAAATGAATCAGTTATAAATAACGACTCGTCAATAATAGAATCTTCATATGTTGCCTTAGTTTCTAAATAGGGAAGGTTACAGATCAGTTTGACAAAGACTAAGAATTTCTTGGATTTGGACTTGATGAATTCCAAATCAAACTCCTGGAGAATGAAAATCCATTTGGAGTATTTCCCACCCAAAAATTGTAGTGATAGGATGTATTTCATGTGGTTGTAATAAAAAACAACCATATTCTTGTGAAGCAGAATGTAGTGGCGAAACCTTTAGAGAGTTTGGAAAACTTCCAAAGCTAACTTTTCAACATGAGTATATTTTATTTACATGTCATTTAAGTTCTGACACAAATAATAAATTTGATGTTCATCCCCTATTTCGTCCTCTTGGACCGATACCAAAACAATGGTAGTAACTGCACTAGTGAGGTACAAGAAGTAATCATGTTGATAATATGGGGGATACAAAAATGATGCCGAAACCACAACATCTTTCAAAGCATCAGGCACATTTTGGGAAATTTCATCCCAATGGAAGGGAACCCCTTTATTTGAAAATTCGGTAAATACTTTTGCCAATTCGACATAATTGGGAAAAAATATTCTTAGAACGTTAGCCTTCCCTTGGATTCGTGGTACTTGAGCAAGAGAGAAAGGAGCAGGGAAATCAAGGATTTCTTGGAATTTAAGTGGGTCAATAGAAATTCATTGCTTCGACACAACGAAGCCAAGAAGTCATTTGGATTGTACGCAAAACACACACTTATGCAGATTCAATATGATATTATAATGCCAACAACATAAAAATATAGCCCTAAGATGAATTGGATGATATGCACGATGTTTTGAATGGACATGTAGGTCATCCAAATATAGTTGTACAATATATTTAATGTCATGGAAATCATAATCCATTGTACTCTGAAAAGTTTCCCCAACATTTTTCAATCCGAAAGGGAGGTTTTGATGGGAAAATGTACCCATGGAAAAATAAATGTGGTTTTATGTTGGTCTGATGGGAGAATGTTGATTTGGTTGTAGCCAGAAAAAACATCCATAAAAGAAAATACTTCACTTCTAGCACAATCATCAATAATCTAGTCAATGAATGTGGTAGGATAGTTTTCCTTACGATAAGGACGGTAAATGTCCCAATCATCAATACACACATGAATTATGCATTGTTTCTTCATGAAAAAAACAATATTAAACACCCAATAACTTTGAGGAACTAGGTAGATGAAACCAGTACGGATAAGTTTTTCAACCTCTACCTTAATAGCAACAACTTTCTTAGGATGGATTGGACGTAAGCATTGCCGAATTGGCTTGGAATTTATATACATTTTGATTTTATGTACAACAATGTTCAGATCTATACTTGGAATCTATTCATATGACTAGGTGAAAATGTATTATAATTCCTGGAAAAGGGCTTTATAGATTTAAATCTCATCAGAAGAAGAAGATGCACCAATGTGTGCATTCTCAACAATTCTCGGCTTAATTGAAATATCAAGGGGAACAACCGCTTCAATATTCGATAAATTCTTCTCAGAATCAATATCATGGATAGATAGGGAATTTTTGTATATCTCAATGACATTGGGTGAATATATATCACTAACATTATCCTCGGAGGTATTAGGAAAGGAATACATATTATGATTATCGTCCAACGAAGCATCATTTTGCTTCATGATCTCTGCGATGCTTTGATCAATAGAAAATGTACCATAGAAAGGATCAAAATATGAGCCATAATTTAAGGAATGATCGACCCAATTGATCAAATAGGAGAAATAAAAATGTGCAGAACATGCCAAATATATAGCTTCATATTCGAGCTCAACAGGATTTAGAAGCACACAGTCACAAAATGTATCAATATTAGATGCATATGGTACTATCCAAGAATCATATGGAATATTACAAGAAGATATCATGTTGATAAAGGAAACCAAATTCGGGTTGTTGGGATGAGGAAGGGGAAAAATAAGTGGAGGAGGAAAGGACAAGGTTCCCATTAGGGAGGAATATTTAAGCAGTCCCACCCTGACATGTTGATAGGGATGTGGGGCTTCTCCAAAAAGAGGGATGCTTCTAGTAACTTGAAATTTAATGGAAAAGAAGGTGAGTTGATCAATGACTACAATTTCCCCCCGGTGAGGGAAATAAATCATTTTAAATTAAGTTGAAATGCCAGTGGCCATGGCGTAAACCCAAGTGCGACCCGATAGAAGGTTATAATCTAACGATCCATCTATAACTTCAACTTCTATTGACACCATGTTTCCATTTAATTTTATTTGGAGTGAAGTCAAAATACCATAAGGCTTGAAGCCTCTTCCATCAAAGGCTTTGAGAGTAGTGGATGATTTACTAAGTTGAGGAGAACCAATGGCCTTCCAGTAAGAAAGTGACATGATACAGGTCGAAGCTCCTTCATCCAAAATTATCCGATGGATGGTCTTATTTCGAACAATAACCTAAATCATAAAAGCTAATTGCGGTGGAAGCTTAGGTGTATGATTCTCATGATTAAAAACTACAAGGCTAGAATCCAAAGGATCGATGCCTCCAATCACAATAAGTAAATCCTTGTTCTGGGTGTGATAGATCTACAAAACCTTGAGAGTTAACATAGCTAAAGGAGCTAGAGCTAGAGCCTCAACTATGTTATAGATCTGTGCATATCTTGAATGAGGATTGAATGCAGATTTACGAATAACGCCCTTGGGAGGTTTAATTGTTAACTTATTTGGAACCAAATTTGGAGTAGTATCGAAAGTAGATGAGGTAGAAATGGTAAGTTTATTACTAGCCTTACTAGCTGAGGGTTTTAAATTACCGTAGTCCTTATTTCTCGTAGCCACCATAACGCCATTCTTCTATTTGGTGGAGGAAAGCATCATAACCAAGGAAGAGGAAGAAATATCCCATGAAACCATGTTTATATCTTGGTTAGGAAAGGGACTTGTTAACATAATAAGTGTGACAAATGAATTAAGGAATTCATTTACTTCAGCCCCATGTGGAAATTTTTGAGTGAAATTTTCCTCATTATAGATTAATTAAGGATAATGAGGTTTCCGTTTTTCTTCAGGAGACTGGTTATTTTATTTATCCTGCAAAGGAATATATTTCTTCTTATTTATTTTTCCTTTCTTATTAATTCATGGTTGCTGAGATTTTCCTTTCATGGATTGGACAACATTAATTTATGAATTAGTAGTCCCAGGTAGTGGAGGACGGGTTTTGGGCAACCGCATCAGGATATGAACCAAATAGTTTACTCATGGACTAATGGCTAGTAGAACCATTCACACCATCAACTGCATGTTATTCTTAACCGGGAGGCTGTGGAATAGTATTTTGAGGTCTCGAAGCATTGGGTATTTATTTTAGAGCATGTCAAATTGGGTATAAATGAGATCAAGATATTGGGCATGATCAATTACTTGCTCTTCAGTCACAACTCTACCTTTAGCAATGTCTTCAATTATGGGTGGTAACAAAGACTTAATAATTCATTCAACTAATAACTGATTGGGAACGAAGGTTTTAAAAAAATGACTTCCATGTCACCACTCATGAATATGATCAGAAAAGTGAGTCGCATCAAATTTTTTGAAGGAAGTCAAAAGTTCAGTTCTAGTTTCATAGCAAATGGGTAATAGAAAATAAGTTAATAACGTGGTTGATAAGGCACTAAAATTGTTGAAAAAATATCATGGTAACTCATATACCACTTTGTTTCCATACGAGTAAGTGTCAATTGGAAAAGTCATAGATGGATATAATCATCATTTAAAGAGTCCGAAAACACCATATATGATATGTCATAACATGTGTAGATGAGTCTTCTCTAGGATTTCCATTGAATTTAGGGATATCACAAGATAGTTTTGTAAGAATAACCGACCACCAAGGATAATGAAAAATGAGATCATATGTAATTCGGGTGAGATTTGGAAATTCAAGGGTTGGTACAAATGACAATTTCCTATTAAAGTTTGGTGGAGGGTATCTTGGGTAAGATGAGATAAATTGAGCAACATGTATCTCTGCTCCTGCATAAGGAGGATTTTGGTAGCCTGGATAAACATAACCCTATTGCCTAGCTCCTAGTTAACCTTGAAAGGGTTGAAATGGATGGGTTTGAATTTTATGACCTTGGTAAGGAATTTGAGGAATACCTTGATATAGTTTCCTCGAGGGATTTTGCAACATCCCTACATAAGGTTAACTATCTTGTGCCAGTTTCATGCAATATATAGGTTGATTCACTTGAATTTGAGGGATACTTTGATCAAGTGGTGGAGGCTCTACGGCACCTTGAAGGGGCTGGGTAAGTGGAAATTGGTAGGTTATAGATACCGATGGAAAGGGTTGAGTTAAAGGTGCAACCTGAAAAGGTTGACTTACATGACCTAAAGCTTGAGCAGGTTGAGATATAGGTTGGAAATTAGGAATATGAGATGTAGGTGGAATAGGTTGAGAAGTTTGAATTTGACACACAATATTTCTAGGTTGTACAAGAAATGTAGGATGCCAAGAGTTGACAACCATTCCAGGAAATTGGGGACTCGAATAGGGAAGACTACCAACTAGCAGTATTTGATCAAGAGATTGATACATTTTAGCAACAGTTCCCCCCCCCCCCCCCCCTAGCTAAAATATAAGGGGAATATGGAGGAAAATGAACTCCTGGAAGAGGGTACCCAGTGTAAGGTGGAGTGGGCTACTGTAAATGTCCATATCCACTGACATACATACCATATTGTTTCTCCACTGAAGGTTGGGATGGAGGAGGAAGAGAAAATTTTGTGGTGCTCATCAAAGAAGCACCAAATGGAATTATAAAATAGGAATACATTGGATAAGTCCATGGACTAGATGCTACACTAGAAAATGTATGAGATGATGCTTGGTAACCAGCTGGGACGGAGGAGACACCATAAAAATGTTTTTTTGGTGATGTTGCAAATATGGAAGTAGCTGCAACATTGGGTGTCTCGGTCATAGTAGCGGGTGTGGGTTGGGAAACCATAGCAGACTCAGTCATGGTTAAATTTCCCAAAGAGGATTGCTGAGGGAAACTCAAGAGTGAATTGGAAAGAGGAGAACTAGACAAAGGAGGTTGTATGAGAGTATCAGGATTAGGGACTTGATAGAGATGAATCCCTCTTAGGTGAAAAAGTGAAGAGGGTTGAGACTCTTATTGAGGGATCTCATTAATACTCATAAGAACAGGTGGAAGTTCTTCATATTCGGGTCCAAGATATATGGATTGTGGTTGAGCCAAAGATAGAGGAAGAAAAGAGGAAGCTCCTGAATTAACAAATGTAGTTAACTGAATTTCCCTACTTTGTATAACCTCTGGTTGTAATATGTCTGAGTTAAGAAAATCAATTTCAATAACCTCAGGTAATAAAGTTTCAGGTGCTTCTGTTTTGATTGTGTCAGACTCACCAGCTAAGTGAGAAGTGATCCTAGGTTTAGTACTCATAGGAAGGGAAAATTTTGGTTGGTTGATTTCAATTTTTGGTATAGAAGGGATAGCTTTCAGAGTACTGGATTCGGTAGTTTGTGTATTTTTGTTCTTTGACATCCAAGGGTTAACTCAGGTGGAAGAGGAGGCAATATTTTCATCCTATGCAAACTACAAGCTTGATGGGGTTTTTCTTCTATGATGGTTTAATAATTTTTGGAAATTAACAAAAAAAAAAAAAAATCAAAAGGGGCTAACTAGGAAAAATGGTTTATCAAGCAACTGTGAACTACAATATACCACCTTGGAGAACCAAGGATTTACGTATGGGTAGGAAATATCCTGAATTTTTTGTTTAGTGTATCACAATGTACAAGGTGACTGACTAAGTTACTTAAGGCGGGATAGAAACTTAGTGGGGAATTCCAAAATATACCCGAAGGTACGTGAAAACGAAGTCCGCAATAGTGCTATCGAATTTGTAATTGTACGATGAGAGAATTCCCATATACGTTTCATGCATGGAGCGCCATTTGATATACTCGATGGTATGTGGAGAACAGTCTGATACACTTACATACATGGAACAACATATCACCCCTATAAGAATGCAATGTTGGAAAAAATGACACTCCTACGCTTAAAGGCACTAGAACATGTCTTTGGCCTAGACCTATAGATCTTTGTGTTAATGTTCCAAATGGTCCTTAAGATTGATTCAATCAATTTTAAAGTCTATCTTGAATTAAGTTTCAATGTTTAAGGCTCACCACGAGTTTCACATGCAATCTATCATGATAATATAAAATATTTTGTTTTTCATTGAAAATCTATATAATGAGAAGGAATAGATTCAAACAATAATGAAACAAAAAAATGATGAAAGAAACAACACTTCCTAATCAAAATTTTCAAATGCAACTGTTCCAATTTCCAACTTTCACACAAAACCCTAAATGCAATGCAAAATGAAAAATGATGAGATTTTTCTTTTCTTTTCTCTTAATATTCAAATTCAAGAAAACTAAGAGGCAAATAAATCGCTGATGAAAGAAATCAAACAGAATTATCAATATAATATCAATTCCTTCAAATCATTGATCAAGTAATAGTTTTCCAAAAGATATAATTGACAAGAGCAAAAAAAAGTCCAAAGAAATTCTTATCAAAGGATAATAAAACCAAATTCAAACAAGGTGAAGGATTTTTAGAGACAAGGAAACAGTCAGAGACAGAAGGAAAGCCTGCTAGACCAAATCAAATGAGAGAGCAAGGCAAGAAAAATATTTAATTTGCATCTTACAGAGATCAACGCAGATCCAGAATAGGCACCAATTCTTTGCAATGCAGGTACAAAGAAGGAGAGAGTGCACTGAAGCATGCTATCTCCAGACCAGGGTATGCGCTGAGGAAGATTCAAACAAAATATGACAAAAAAAATCAAATCAATCTCAGTAATTTTTTTTCCTAAGGTCAATCAATTTCTGAATGAGTCCATCAAGGTCACTTCGAAGAGGTGAAAAAGATGTTAAGGTCAAGGAAACGACTAATGGAAAAATCGATCCCCATTGGAGTCGCCAATTTTTTATATATAATTTTCATGATTGCAGATAAAGGTGAATTCCCTAGACCTAGTGGTTTGGACTAGAACAAAAAACTAAAAAAATCATGAAGTTTTCCTTAGATATTTTAGAGTATGGGAAAGAAGCCTACCTAGAATCAGAAGTAAGCCTTTCTTTCCTCATCCCTTGTAAGCTCCAATTTTAGCTCCAAGTGTTATAATTAGAATCCGCACACAAAACTAAAATAATAAAAGGTTCCACAACATCCACGTAGCATAATATAAAATCTCTATTCAATGAATCAACATGGCATTGAAATACATGAGTGCAAACGTAACACAAACAATATAGGAAAACCATATACTCCTTATATTAATCAAATATGGGAGAGAGTTTACAACCATAAATAACATATGATTCTGTATATGTCTCCCTAAGTTGACTTGTCCTTGCTTTTCACAAAACATACCTCAATATCAACCATAAAAAATGCATATGATGAATCCTTTAAGTTCAAGGCAACAACATAAGGACACTATCAATCTCCAAAATCCAACCGTGATGCTATGGATGGTAGTAAATTTATAGGAGAAGTGTGGCAGTTTAGGATTACCATTTTAGCCTTGAGATCCACATATGATGGGAGGATGATCTCAAGGGATAAGATATGAGGTCTCCAAGATAGGATCAGATAGGATTCAAGCTCTTTATCTGTGGTAGATAGTTAAAGCTACCTTGGAAGCTTATAGAAAGGGAAGCTTTAGAATACTTTTTAATTTCCCCGAATTTATAGAATCAACATACCTACAGAAAAGAGCAACATGTGATGGCCAACGCAGGTGGAAAAACATGCAACAAGCATTGAACTTAGGTGGCCAAGGAGGCAAGGTGCGCTGGGGCTAGAAACAATGTTTTTTGAGCAATTTTTTCTAGAAACTCATACTTTTTGGAGAGGTCATGCTTAGGGCTTTGTGAAGGGATAATGAAAACATGTTCATGGATATTGATTGATCCGATTTGTAGGCCTATTGACAAGATGTGACAAAATGAACTATAACACAAATGAAAGTGTAATGACTCAAAGAGCTTAAAGTATTAAGTGAAAGTTCAAAGATACATTGATATAATGAACACCACTAGCTCCAATAGTGGGGCATTAGAGCTACCACTTTCTCCTCAAAAGAACTATCTTCCTATCTACTACCTAGTAAGAGGAGCCAAGGTGTAAAGTACCTTGCTTGAGATATGAGGGTGTATATATAACAAATTTGGTGACTCTCCACCTCCCTTGTGACTCTTGGACTACCCTCATGATTCTTGGGCTTCTATTTAGCCCTTTGACTTCTACATGAATTTTCACATTCTATAGGTGACTCTTGGACTTTCGCTTTACATTACATTTATAATATCATTGAAAATTACATAATGATATCAACAAATTATGTGGCACATGATGACTCATATGACACCTTGAAGTGACACCTTGAAAAGACATGGACTTGATGATGATGTGGGAATGTCAAGCCAATCTTTCTACTATTATCTTTGTGTCTTATTGAGAGATGATAAATGTCCTTCCTCTTCCTCCTCCATAAGGATTGAAGATAGGTAGTCTTCACTATGATCTTGATCTTCAAATTATTTCACAATCTAATGTCCTTTCATCTTCATGTTCAACGATAAACTTATCTTTCTGGCTTCATAAGTGTCTTCTAGTATAGTATACTTCTCCTTCTCTTCAATTATCATCATGACATTGAAAAAATATAGTACTTGCATCTAGAAATAACTCATGAAATTATGACATTAGCATGAAAAAATCCTAGTCTAACATGCTTCATGAAAAAAACTGATGGAGCTGGAACTGGGTATTGGACTGGGAGGGAGGTTAAGGGATTGTGTAGTGCATAGTATCAGAGGCCAGGAATAGAGAATTGGGGCTTGTGACTTTTTTATGGCTACATAGGAATAATGCGTAGTTGAGGAGCTCAATGAGGCAGGATTTCCCATTTAAACTGCACAATGCATAGTTCAGGTGAGACAGAGGCCAAGGGATTACACAGTTGTGCAATTCTAGGAGCCAGGGAGGCAGACTGTTTCTTTCCACTACATAATGTGAAGAAGGAGAATGAAACAGAGTCTTGATTGTGAATTTGTGAATCTCAGAAGGCCCAGATTGAGCACTGTGTGAAGTCCCTCAAGGTAGTTACTACACATTGCAGAGTTCGAGGAGGAAAGGGGCATGCATGAGGCTTGCCACTATGAAATGCATCGTTCAGGAGGGCAGAGTGAGCTCAATTTAGTCGGGAAGAAAATCTTCCAGAATTTGGTTAAGTGTTGGATCTGTGAAGTAGATATGAAAACGAGGTAGGAATTGAAGATGATCACACACTCAGAAAAATTTATGACAAGAAATTAAACACTCAACACTCATAAAAAACATGATCCCCTTGATGCGACGACAAGAAAACATTCTCATCCAACTATGACACTTAGGGTACACTTTGTGATGAAAGTGAAGAAACTTGGGCGGAAGTGCATGAAAATTTGGGAATGGGTCCAATACTTGTCGATACGATAAATAGGACCCATCGACATGAAAATTTCCCCTTGAAATGAACAATAACTCCAATTTTTTCAATGTGTAAAATTTCCCATGCCAAAAGAAGACACTTACTTTTTCATCGCAAATGGACTTAAAAACTTAGAGAATATTAATTGGGATTAATATTACTACTAAAGATGAAAATTTGCAAGGTCAAAGTAGACTCCAAAATTTGAATGTAGGCCAAAATTTGGGAGGGTGTTGTAGCAACGGAAAACACTTGGCGACACAGTGGTAGAACTCCAGCTTCTCTGCCTTGGTCTAATCTTTTGTGCAAGGTCTTGTTTTTCTGGAAGTATTGATTCAAGGTGTGGATTACTCCAATTTTCCCACTTAACTCGAATATAGATATAGTCCCCTCCATTCCTTTCTTGTTTAAACACATTCATAAGGCTAACCATATCACAATTGTTTCGATTAAGGAGAATGGTAATATATCTCACGAGCTTTAGATATTTAGAGTATGATTTTTCATCTCTGGTCTTGCTCTGCTACCATGAGGCCTAGATAGTACCCCGGTGGAGTCACTATAGGAACATAATTATCTCTTCACTTCTAGCAAGCTTGAGCACTACCCCAGCAAAGCTTCACCTCTCTGCACAGGAATATTTTCTCTTCTTTCACCATTTATCTATTTTATTTATAGAACTGTGCTTCGACACTTATTATTTGATGGGGGTGGAAGAGAGATCCTAAATTATTGAGAGAAGAAGAGGTTGTTTCTTGAAAGAAGCATATATATATACCTATGATATTAGTATGCTCATTAAAATTTTCCCATTTTCCTTATCTACTTGATTGGATCAACGATAAAAACACCGAAACATAAATAACCGAGCTTAGAAGTGAGGTTCCTAGAATAGATACAGGTATCATGGTTCTAGATAAAGCTCTCCTTATGCAAGGATTGTATTTTCCATCGAAACATCATCGAACAAAAGGTACAGAACAAGATGAAGAAGACAAACTAAAGGTTAGGCAAATGTTTTAGTGTCACGAGGCCATTTTCCATTTTTCCACATGCATTGGAACCAAACAAAACACTTCCACATAGATTTTATTCAAAAGAACAAAAAGAAACAATGGAAAATACTGAACATGATAAAAAAATAAAAAAATGCAAAGGAATATATACATTGGGTAGGGAAAACCCTAGAATAGTATTGTTTATTTTTTTCAAATCTTGGCCATTGATAGGTAGAGATTCCATATTCGAATCCAAATATTTGAGACGATAAGTATGGTGGTGAAGTTTTTCATGAACAACAAATGGTCTGATTCACAAGGACTAGAATTTAGTGTGCTTCCTTTCTCTTCATGGGCTTCATCCCACTTCAGTACTAAGTCGCCCACACCGAACTCCCTTTTCCCTGTAGACTCCCTATCAAACCATCACTTGACACGACTATGATGAATGGAAATTTTTTCTTTATATTTCCTCATTTCTTCCTGTAACTTCAAAAGAGTGTCTATCCTACTCTGAACCAAAAGACAAGGCTTACCTCGTGATGCTTGAGAAAGTTGAAGGGTTGGGAGATATATTTTCAAAGGTAGGATTTATTATTTCCCATGCACCAAAATGTAAGGGGAAGTTTTCAGAGAAAGTTTAGGCATAAATCAGTCAACGCATAGAACATTCACCAAAGTATTGTGCTAGTTACTTTGTTAAGAGTAAGAGATTTTATTGGTAATACAAATCAATTTTTTATTGGTTGACTTAGAAATATCGTTAACCTATGGATAATAGTTAGATGAATTTTTCAATATGATGGAATTTTCTAATCCAAAATCATAAAGTTAAGCAATGAGAAATAGGTTGCATTATATAAAAAAAAGTGATGTAGGAATGACAAACCTGGTGATGATACTTTTTCTAAGGAAATTGATGACTTCTTGATCACTCACTTTTTTGAGAGGAACTATATCTGTCCACTTTGTAAATTAATCTGCAATAGTGAGAATATAGTGGTGTTGATTCGATGAGTGTGGAAATATTTCACCGATGACATCCAATCCCAATTGTTGGAAAGGTTCTTCTACAACGATAAGATGAAATGGGGAACCTGGATTTCTATGTTAGCCAACGCATTTATAACAAACTAGAAATTTGTGAGCATAAGAATGAGCGTCGTTGAAAAATGTGGGCCAATAGAAACTAACCCACATAATCTTGTGTGCAGTAGTGTCACCCACATAATTTTCATCGACTAGTCCATCATGAAGATCGCACAATACCCTTTTTGAATCATGTGATTCTTGTCATCTGAGCAGGACCCCATTATGGTGCTTCTTGAAAAGCACTCCATGTACCAATTGATATGATAGAGCTTTAAGTTGAGTATCCCTCTTCTATCTTGCAAATAAGTGTTAGGGTAGGGTAGCATGTTTGAGATATTATCACACACCTGCATACCAAGAGGTGGATGCATTAGTGGGGGTAGCTTGTTCAATGTTATGCATTTCAATTTACTGATCCCATCCAGAAGAGTCATCTTCTAGTGCATTGGTTGATTCTACTACTAGCTGTAATAAACCATGACATTTTATCACGTGAATTGGTTTGAACTCAAGATCGTACTCTTGCAAGCTTGTCATCGGATTCAATATTCTTCACCCAGCTCTTGATGAGCAAACACCGATCTAACCATTGCGTGAGGTGCATAAATGATAACATGATTTTTCAAAAGGTATGGACTGAATTTTTTCACCGCCTTATACACTGCATAAGCTTGCTTATCAATGGCAGGATAGTTTAATTAAGGTCCTTGCAAGACAACACTTATGAATGATAAAGGTCGCTTGTTACCTTCATCATACTTTTGTGTGAGAATGGTTGCAAGAAAAGTATCAGAAGTGAAGGTATACAACAAGAAATATTTTATAAAATATGGAGTATATAATGTCAGAGCTTTGATGATTGATTGATTAATACCAGTGGAAGCATCATTTTCTATTTTATCCCATTTTTAGATTGCATCCTTCTTGATCATCTCCTTTAACTATTTTAATATTTGTGCGTAGTATGAGATGAACTTATGAAGGAAATTGATCTTACCAAAGAAGGATTGCATAGATTTCTTTTTTACCAGAAAGGGAATCTAAATGATAGCTTTGAACCTTTCTGGGTTCACTTTAATCCCACTCTTTGTGATGATATGGCCGAATCGATTTCCTCGGACACTTCGAAAATGATCTTCTTAGGTTTCAGAGATATCCCACATTTACTACATCGATCGAAGATTTTATTTAGATGACACAAATGATCATATCTTTTCTTTTAAAACATTGTCACATCATCTAAGTAAACCACAATGCTTCCTACATTGATAAGTCCAAACGGAATTATTTTGAAGGAAAAATTACTCCACTTTGTACTAAAAGTGGCTCTGTGTATGTCAAGTTCTACCACTAGAACATGGTTGTAACCAGAAAAACCATCTAGCAACGAGATCATTTCCAAGCCTGATATTGTTTGTATAATTTGTTTCATAGATGGAACTAGGTAATTATCTTTGTTCGAGCCACAGTTCAAATTACGAAAATCAATGCACAGGTGTATCTCCCCAGACTTATTTCTTATAGGAAGTAGATTGGAGACTCATGCTGAATGACAAACTTTAAATATGATCCAAACATCCAACAATTTTCTTAAGTCTTTCTGAATGAGGGTTTCATGCGTGGGATGAACTTTTCTCATCTTCTTCTAGAAATATTGACCCCTTCTTAATGGGAATTACATGTTATATTATTAGTGTATCGTAAGTCTTAAAATCATCATACATCCACACGAAGACGTCTTGATACTTCTTAAAGAGGTGGATAAAATCTTGCCGCTCTTGAGGCGTATAAAAAGCACTGCGATTTACATACTTCATATATTCTTCCATGCCAAGATTTACATGTTTGTGAGAAAGTGTATATCGATGAGCCTTTGCATTGACTGACCCCTAAACTGATTTTGCATCTTGTACAAATTTTCAAGTGATACAACACCATTGGGCATGGGTTTTCCTTTAATTTCTTGTGCTGACCCCTACAATGCCTTTTTGTGCTTATATTCATCGATAAATGCATCCTTGAATACATCAGCGTTTGCCATAAAGTCCAGTATCTGCTGTTTTTCATAAAAAATGTGAAAGATGGTAATATTATTAGGAACTAATGGCCTATATATAATTTCAATTGAAAATCCATCCATTAAAGGTGATAACCTAGTAGTAAAATTTTCTAATGTATCAACAATGACAATGTGAATTCGAGGAACAAAATTAATATTAAAATATTTGGAATTTGAAATTAAATGCCATACCTCTTGTTGATAATTTCTGAGATTAGATGAGACACAGTGTATTTTGTTTAGTACTTGTTATGTAATGATTTTGGAGTCATCTATTACTTTGATCACTTCAAATTTGAGGTTGGTGGATTTATTCAAACCCAAAATGATTTCTTCATATTCGAAAATGTTGTTGGTGCACTCAAATTCCAAGTACAAGAGATATAATTTTTTTTCTATTGTGGGTCTATTAAAATGCAACTAGCTCTAGATCCCTCTTACGTTTCGAACCATCGAAATACAATATCCAATTATTAGCAATACTAGAGCGATGTCCTATGCTACTACTATTTACATCTATTGTACAAGAGTCATTTTCACCAGTTGGATTGCAAGGAAGGATTTCCAATTGTGTATTTGGTGGAATGAGTGAACACTATGCTAGATAATGTCCATGATCTACTTCCAAAAAATAATTTCCGAAAATGAAAACTACAAAGCCTATCGGCTCTTTGTGTCTCTCAAGTTGTGTCATGATATGTTTCATAAAATGATTACTCTCTACTCAAATTTGGTTATTATTTCCCTTGTACGGAAGCCATAAATGTGTCCAGTCAGTTGAAAACTACCCTTGTAGTGTTGGACCAATATATGCTCAACAGTAAACTAGAGGCTTTGGGAATGTCCATAATCACATTGTTTGTACATTGATGAAATATATAGTCCGATGAAAATAAAATGATAACATTGTTGAGTTCACCAATGGCATGGACAAATGATTTGTCTAGTTGTATGATTCGTGCTCTAGTTTTATCCAATTTAATGTTAATTTTCTTAGCAACAGATAATGGCATGACATTCATGGATGCACAAAAATATACTAAACAATTATGGACATTATAATTAAATATTTCAAATGTTAAGAGAAATGGAGGGTAGAGTGTTAGAATTCAAATTGACAGCATTAACTATAGATTTGATAATACCACGAGAGTTACTCGACATTACCTGAGAATCATAAACTTCTTTACCTGCCGAAGAGTGTAATGAGAGTGCTTAGATAATAAATTCTCGTTGTCTCATTATCCTTGCAAGCTCAAAGATTGAAATTTTGGCCCAAACTCTTTTCATATTGTTGAAAATGTTGCAATCGATAATTTCCATCGTAACGGGTTGTGCTAACAGATCATGTGGTGTAGCTTTATTCAAAGAGTCAAGAGTGGTGGACTTGTTGTTACTATTGGTAGAATTTTTATTAGAAGAAGGAGCACTTACAAACTTTTTCTGTGAATTATGAGCTAAATTTGAAGGTGGTAGAATTCTTCGCAACAATTGCTTCTTAAGTTCTTGCTCAGAAACAGGTTCCTTGCTCCTCAAATTATAATGACCAGTTGATTGCTGGGGAAGGTCTTCACTCACTGATGGTTCATCAATGTTGTTTTTATTAGCATTTTATATAACATTAAACATATTCACTGAGTGTCCAACACATAAAATTTCTTCAGTTGCGACAAAGTTAATTTTCTTCTTCACTCTGCTCAAGTTTTTCTTTCGCGAAAAGGGTAAAAACTAGATTAGCCATCATAGTGTTCATGTTATGATTCCATTGTGGGCATGTTTTTTCTGAATGCTTCTCTTGGTGAAAATTACAAAAATTTTCCATGCCAAAACTTTCAACATTGTACGTTGCGTTAGAAATTTGATCATATTTATCCGATTCAGAGTTATTGATATTTTTAAAGAAAGGGAACCTAAAACAGTTGTCGCTAGTAGTGGAAGCCTCACTTAGGCTCATCTCTAATTATGATACTTCATTCATGGGAAACTTAAGATACTTGGTCAAGCTTTCCATATTGAAATGATATTTCTGCCTTGCTTTATTGGAAGAGGCTTGGGTTTTCTTACCAGTTTCCTTGGAGTCTTTAGGATCATTGGTGTCATCAATGACTCCAACAGAACACAAATCCTTTTCGACAACAAGAGTTTCTTTAAAATTTAAAGCTAAATTATCCTTTGCAAATCTTTTGATAAAGACATAAATTTTAGTTGGAAAGGAAGTTGTATAATAATAATTTTTAATGTCATTGTGTGGTTGCAACCCTGTGGGGGGCTTGTTCAAGAAATGAGTAAATATTTGGTTGAAATATTTGACTCTTTGTTTGTCCCCCATTTTCAGGTTCCCAAGTTATTTCAATAACATGGTGGGAGTCTTATCATAAGTGATTTTTTCCCAAAACAACTTCTTAAACTCCCTCCAACTATGGATTGAATTGGATGGAAGACTATGATACCATACAAATGTTCGACCTTCTAAAGTGTAAAAAAATAGTCTACAAGCAATGTCATCAAAAAGTACCTCAAGCATTTGTAAAAGCATGTAGAAATTGTCAATATGGTCTTTTGCTTTGGTCTTATTGTTAGGATAAAACTTTGACAACAACTTTTATGGATGTTTAAGCATGCGATGAAGATTAGATGGAAGAGTGAGTGGTCCTTGAACCATCTAATCGAAGTCTGCATTAACAATGTCTTCGTCTCCTTCCTCCTCTTCTTTTGAGTTTGAAGAGGCTTCTCCTTCACCATTAAATTCTACATTATAATCAGGATGTTCCTCATTAGAAAAATAAAAATATTCCTCTTCACTATCCAAATTCTTCTCAACCAGTGGAAATTCCCGTTGGTGACTTGTCCATTCTATAGGATTGACTAACTCCTCAAGGGTTGTGATAACCAAATATTCTACAAAAGAAACCAATATGCTGCTAGAGGTTGTTCATTTATGTACATGCTTATGAGATAGAATATAAGCAACATGGATTAAACCAATAGTTCTCACAAACTAACGAGTAATAGGTCAGATCATTCGAAGTTGATCACAAGTAACATCAAATTCTTGTCCCAGATTAGGCTGAGAATTTTCCTCTTTCTCAGGAGTATGAGTTGGAGTGGAAATGGGGATATTACTTCCTTGTGTGGAAGTTTTATTGTTAATGTGTGGTGAGTTATCAACCATAAAAGGGTGGTTTCCCTCCTTCTAGCGCCATAATGTTGATAGTGATAGAACTCACCAACATGAAAAGGGGTCTCCCTGGTGAAAGTTCTTAATTATACTTCACACCGTTTAGTATAGGAGCCCTTCCAGAAATAAGGGACGACTGCCATTTTTCTTAGAGATTTACCCTGTTTGTGATGGTTAGCACAAGAGAGTAATGTACATGTACTTTTGAATGAAAAAGTGAGTATACCTTGTGAAATGTTTATTTGTAGAATGTATTGAGGTTCTTTCACCAGAGGGAGACAAAAGCGAGCCTTTAAGAAAAGAGCAATAGAAATAATCTAATAAAGGAACACATGCACATATATATATATATATATATATATATATATATATATATATATATATATATATATATATATATATATATATATATATGTTTATATTGTTGAAGGTGTGTTGTACTTGTATTAATGATTGTTACTTCTACGTGAAATATTTTGCTAGTTGATTAATGATTCTTTCATATATATATATATATATATATATATGAAAGAATCATTAATCAAATAGCGAAATAGTTCACGTATAAGTAACAATCATTAATACAAGTACAACACACCTTCAACAATATAAACACCAAAGCTGTCGAAATAATTCAATTTATTTAGTACAAATGAAAGCAACATATATCGAAAACATTTAAAGAATAGTATTACAACATTTACGACATGCACATGAAAGTGTGGTTGATCAAAGAGATTCAAGTATTAAGTGAAAGTTCCAAGATACATCAATACAATGAGCACCACTAGCTCCAATAGTGTAGTGTTAGAGCTACCACTTGCTTCTAAAAAGAAATATATTCCTCTTTAATGCCTAGTTAGAGGATCCAAGGTGAAAATTCCCTTGCTTGAACTATGAGGGTGTATATATAACAAGTGAGGTGGTTCTCCACCTCCCTTGTGACTCTTAGAATACCCTCATGAATATTGAGCTTCCATTCAACCATTTGACTTCTACATGAATTTTCACATTCTATAGGTGAATCTTGGACTTCCACTTCACATTACATTTCTCACATTATTAAAAATTACATAATTACATCTACAAATAATGTGGCACATGATGACTAATATGACACCTTCCTCTCTAATTAAACCTATCGAAGGATGATCTTGGACTCATGAAGAAAGTGAAGACTTTGAATTTAGGTTCTCCCAATTACAAAAGAATGTTAATGAAATGGATGGTAGTATCTTGAGAAAGGTTGATTTATGATGTTCTCAAGGAAAAAGAGACGTGGATGAAATGCAAAAGAAGATGAATGAAATTATGGAAGAAGTACAAAATCCATGAGTTCCATGGAAAATATTCTCTTGGGGGAGGCTTCCTAAAAGGGATATTGAGATTCAAGGAAATCATGAAAATAAGGAGAACCATTGTTCCAAAATCAATCACCCATGGGAAATATTTTATCATAATTGAAGAGAAAAAATATTGAATCATATAACCATAATCATGAATTTTCAATCCAAGGTCCACATCATAAGGGCTTCAAGTCAACACCAAGGAAATACTACATTCTGAAGATAGATATGAGGAATTTTGATGGTAATAATCCTATAACATGGATGCTTAATATAGAAAAATACTTTTATCTAGACCAAAAGGAAGCCTTACAAAAGGTAAATATTGCATCCATGTTTTTAGAAGAAGACCAACATGTGTGGTACCAATGGAATTGTGAAAGGAAAAAGGATTATGTTATATCTTGGTCCATTTTTACATAGGAGTTGATATAATATTATGGCGATATTAATAGATATACATTATTTATCCAGTTACTAAATATTTGACAAAAGGTCCAGTTATAGATCACATTCAACGATTCCAAAAGTTGAGTCTTAGGGTAAATAATAATTCAGAGGATAATTTTCTAGACCTATTTATGGGAACTTTAAAGTTAAACATACAAAAACATGTGTATTATTTGAACCTAAATCTCTAAAGCGTAATTTTGGTTGGAAAGGAAAATTGAAAACAAAAATATGGCCAGTAGAAAATTGGTCATTAATAACTAAAGAGAAAATCATGTTTTCTCTCCTAAACCAATAATGTTTACCCCTTACAAAATGGATGAAAGAAGAGAAAAGAGACTATGTGTCAAATGTAACAAAAAATGCGGTAGGGCACATAAATGCAGTGAGAACAACTTATACTACATAGACTGTGAAGATGAAGAAGATAAAGAAATTGAACCGTCACATTATCTAGAGCTAGAAGAGACTACTCCAACAATCTCTTGTCATGCACTAGCTAGCTTCAATACTGCATAAACCCTCAAGATAGAAGGATATACCAAAAATAAAAAGGTAACAATATTGCTTAATTCGAGTAGTAACCATAACTTCATTAATTACAAATTGGAAAAAACTTCTTAATTTCTTTGTATATCCAACAACCAAATTTAAAGTAATTATTATAGATGGATGCACCGAAAATTGTTCAAGGAAGTTCCATAATATTAAGTTGATGGGGGATCATTTATTAGATAGGCCCATGATTTAATCCAATTGGCTGGTGTCGATGCCATATTAGGGGTTGAATGGTTAAAATCATTGGAAAAATGGCCATTAATTTTTCAAGATATTTTCAATATTTTCCTCAAAAGGAAAATAAATTGAGCTTAGTGGCATATGAAGGAATCCCAACAAAGTGATAAGCTCTAGTAGCATGAGAAAATTACTAAAAAAGGGACACCAAGGTGTAATTGCACAATTGTGTTCATTATATTTTCAAACATCTTTATCCTTTGATTTAGTGGATCTTCACAAAGTTATCAACAATAATTCCAAGGTATTTGGAGAGATGCCGAAGCATCTTCTAGCTACCCGAGATCATGACCATACTATTCATTTCCAACCTATAAGTGTACCATCTAAAATTATCCCTTATAGGTATCCACATGCACAAAATATTGAGATTGAGTGTATGGTTCAAGAAATGTTAGAGGTCGACATCATTTAACTTAATGGTCATGGTTATAAAAAAGCACAATTCATGGTGTATGTGTCAAAATTATAGACAATTCAAAAAAATGATAATCAAATATAAGTTTCATATTACTGTCATTAATGAATTATTAGAATAATTACATGAAGAAATTATGCATATTAAGTTGGATCTATGATATGGTTATCATCATATTAGAATGAGGCAAGAAAAAATTACCAAAACAACCTTTAGAACATGAAGGTCATGATGACTTTTTTCTTACGCCATTTGGACTTACAAATGTACCCTTAACATTTCAAAGCTTGATTAATTCTATTTGAAAACCCTTCCTTGGAAAATTTGTGTTAGTATTTTCGATGACATATTAATCTACAACAAATCTTGGGAAGAGCATGTACACCATGATGACATGGTATTAACACTATTGGAAGAGCAATAAATACATTCAAATCCTTCCAAGTGCACCTTTGGGGTTAAAGAAGTGGAATATTTGGGTCATATTGTATCACATGAGGGTGTAAAAAATCAAACCTATGAGGGAATAGCAAATCCCCAGTACCTTTAAATAACTAAGAGGACTATTAGAATTGATAGGATATTACCACAAGTTTGTTAATATGTATGGTCAAATAGAAGCATATCAAAGAAAATTATTGAAGAAGGAACAATTTTATTAGAGTAAATTTGAAGAGCTTAAAGAGTTTATGTGTATAACTCCCATCTTGGTGGAAATTTAATTCACACAACCTTCATTGTGGAATGTGATGCCTCAAGCCATGACATTAATGCATATTTCATGAAAGAAGGAAGGCTCCCTATCTTTGAATGTAGTAAAATTAATGGAAAGAAATTACTCAAACCCATCTATGAAAATGAAATGTTTTCCATATTAAATTCAATTAAGAAATGGAATATATACCTAATAGGAAGCTGACTTAAAGTAAAAATATATCATGATAGTTTGAAGTACCTCTTGTACCAAATAATTTCTTCAAAAGAGTAGATAAATTGGGTCATAAGGATGTTGGGTTATGACTTTGAAAATATCTACAAAATGGAGAAAAAAATATTGTGTTAGATGCACTGTCAAGTAAAGAGGAAGACACAAAGGGTTTACTATCCATTATTTCCATTCCACAATTTGTCTAGGTGGAAGAAGCAAGGATAGAATGGAATCAAGATGAGAGGGTAGGCAAGATCATTAAACAACTACAAGAGGACCCTGATGTAGTAGAAATATTTATGCGGACAAATGATTTATTGTGGTATTGATATTCCTTAAGTAGGTATTCTTGACTAAAAAAAAAAGATCCTTTTGGAATTACACACTTTTCCTGGAGGAGGAAATTTAGGGTTCTTAAAGACATACCATAAGATCAAGAAATATTTGTTTTAGGAAAGTATTCAAGTAGACATGCAAAATTTTGTGGCAGAATGCATGGTATGCCATCAAAATGAGGGAGAAGTAATCAAGACCCCAAGGATCCTTCAACCATTGGCCATACCAAGCAAACACTGGGATGACATTTCACTAGATTTTATTACAATTTTACTCAAATATGAAGGAAAAAATGTCATTATGGTAGTGGTATATCGAATGAAAAGGTATGCTCATTTTTTCTCTTTTTTCATTCTTTTAAAGCATGTACAATCATAGAAGAGTTCATGGAAACAATCCAAAAGGCACATGGAATACCAAATATTATTGTAAGTAATATAAATCCAATTTTCCTTGGAATTTTTTGGACCAGATTATTTTCTTGTAAGAAACTCAATTGGATCACAGTTCATATTACCATCCTCAATCTGATGGGAAAAATAATATTGTGAATAAATTTTTAGAAAGGTATATACGTTTTTTCCATTTGATAAATAGACACAATGGGTCAATTGGTCTCCCTTAGAAGAATTGTGATACAACACATCCTTCCATACTTCATCAAAATGTCACCATTTATGTGTAACATCGTCCTCCCATATTCACCCAAGATAACCAGTCCACTAGGGTAAACATGTGACAAGAGGCTACTATGATGTGATTCAAATCCCAATGTATAGTCAAGGAAGTGGAAATGACATAACGAAACCAAATTGGCCTTCCACACATGCTACAGAACCTTCAGGAGCCAACCAACCTTTCCGGGTGACCAACCCTTGAGGAAACTTGAAATTTCACTGATATGGACTGTCACCTGCTCCCATGAAAATCCATGCATGCGTCTAAGGCCTTCTGGTCAACCCCATAGTAAGGTATGACGATGATTGTAGAATTTTCCAGGAACTTTTGAGTCAGCGACCTTGAATTCTGTGCCACTTTTTCAGGGCCAGGTTTCAGGCCATTGTCCAAAACTTCATGAAACCTTTCGAACTGAATAATAAAAATGGAACAAAGATACTAATGCAATCACTAGTGTAAGTAATTTATATGACCCCTACTAGCCATCAAAATAATTTCATGAAACATGTCACAAATATGCAATATATAAGACATAACAACAGATCTAAGCATAGGGGTATCATAATTATCTGAGGCTCGTAAAGAAGCATTGTTGCCATATCAAAATTGTTGCATTATCATCCATTAGGTGATATATACATAGTACATTCATTTTCTAATAAAAAAATGATGAGAACCATACATCAAGTCTGTCATAAAACATAAATAACAAGGATATAATAACCATAAAACCACATATGAACTAGTACATTTACACATGAAATACCAAGGAGAGGAAGCTATTATTAATGAATTAAAAAGGCAACTGAGCCTGGTACTTCCACGAACCACTTGGCCATAGATTGGATTGAACTAAATCTTTATTTTAGCCAATCAACCCCATGCCATATTCCAAGCATGAATGTGGGACTCAAAACTAAACCAGTTCAGGTTTCCTTAGGCTTTATTACAATCCCCACTGAATCACTAGGCCCTATACATGCATGGATGCCTCTGAATTTATCCACCTACAACATGAGGAATATTTTTGTCTCCTAGTCTCTACGATTTACCGTATAATTCACCATTCACCAATTTAGGATTCATAGGCACAATTGAGATTACACCCTCTAGGATTTACCGTATATTCCTCCATACATCGGTCGAGGATTCCTAGGCCTGATCGATGGCACACACCTCTAGGATTTATCATATATCCTACCATTCATCAATCGAGGATTCCTAGGCCTACCAAGGTACACAAAATCTGAATTTACCACAATGCCACCTTCTCTGGTCTAAGGATTCCTAGGCCTTGTGTTCTTTCTTTCAGAGACCAACTCACTCAGTTTCGAAACCATCTGGAAATCCATCTCAACCAAATACAAGAGAACCCTCCACACCATGGCTATCGAGATATGGAAATGCAAGGATGAAGACCATTATCACACCTAGAAATTCCCATGCTAATGACATCAAGAGAACCAAATACACAAATTCATGTACTATGCATGCCAAATCTAGCAAGGAAATCACATATGAAATTCGATACCTGCAAGTAATCACTCTATAGTCGCTTGATCATGATCTTCCTTTATTGATATTTTCTTCCCTTTTCCACCCTTTTCCTTCCTTTTATTTGATTGATCCAATGCTAGAGTGCTCCAAGATTTCTATAAGTGCCCAAAAGTGTGTGTGTGTGTGTGAGAGAGAGAGAGAGAGAGAGAGAGAGAGAGAGAGAGAGAGAGAGAGAGAGAGAAAGAGAGAGAGAGAGAGAGAATAGAGAGAGAGAGCTCCAAAACTAAACTGGAAAAAGGTACCAACCGATCCTCAGAAGCATTTTTATTAATGAGTCCTCTAATTTCTTCAATTTTACATTATTTTCCTTCATTTTCCTCCTCACATGCAACCTGTGACCTTTCACCTTCATTTCCTCCCAATTTCCATTATTTTCATATATAAATTTCCGAAAATCCCATTTTTCCTTTCCAAATCCTTTTCCAACTTCCTTGGCCATAATAAACCAAATGAAGACCCACATTAGGATGTTTTCCCCAAAATTCAGCTTGGAATATGTGTTCCATGACCCTGACTATTATTTTCCTTTATTAACTTTATTTACATGAATTTTTTTACCAGGGTTGTTACAAAACCATCCCCCTTGGGGGAACACCGTCCTTGGTGTTCAATGACACCTACAACGAACAAGACTGCTGAAAACAAAACCTACTGCCCATGGAAATTTATAACTTAGCTCGTTGCAGTATTTACAATGATCAAACTACTGAGAAGAAAACCAATATGAAAACATAACAACATGACAACCATAATGACAAGACACCCATACTGCTTATTAGAGATTTATAAAAAATCTCATGGTGGTATTTACATCCATGTACATATATACATATACCAAAACATCACACCAAAACATATGCCAATTTTTTTTTCTCAACCAACGAATATAGAAGGATACATATCTTGCATCTAATCTGACATCTCCATTGTAGCTTCATCGGACCCAAAGTGCTTCCATTGCACTTTAACCTGCTCGATTTCTCGGTTATGGAGCATGAGCATCTTTATCTATAAAAGACACTAAGGTTCCGACTGGAATTATCCTTCTGGCCCCACCTGCAATACAGACAAGCCAATCAAATGATAAACATATTTAAGATACTTCTTAAGTAATGAAACATGGAAAACATCATATAATTTCGTTGTTGGTTCCAGTACAAGTAGATAAGCTACTAGTCCAATCCTTTCAAGAATATTGAAAGGTCCACAAAACCATGATGCGATTGTGGCATATGATCCAATCCTCAAGGAGTTGTTCTTGGGATTGATGCAAAAATACACCTGTTCCCTAACCTAAAACTCCTTGGATATCTTGTTCCAATTTGTATAAATTTTCTTCTTATCCTGTGCTACCTTTAGATTCTTCTTGATTAATTTCATTTCCTATTCCATATTTTACAACATATCCAGTCCTATCAACACCCTTTTCATTGGGTCACTCCAAATAATGGGAGTATTATAATTCTACGCATAGAGTGCCTCAAATTGACTTATCCTCAGTGAATCATGATAACCATTGTTGTAAGTAAACTCAACCAACAGAAGGTACTCTTCCCATCTCCTCTGTTGATGCATCACATAAATCCTCAACATTGCCTCAAAAATCCTTTTCACCCTCTCTGTCTGTCCATCTGTCTGCGAATGATAGGTTGTGCTAAAGGCCAAATCTGTCCCCAAACCTGCAAATAAATCCTTCCAAAACTTGGAAGTGAACTTGGCATCATGGAAAATTTTAGGGGCTAATATTCGTAGGTGGGCTAATTTTCCATGGTTTTTCCAAAAAAAATATTCGCCAATTTCCATTTTTTTATAAAAATGATTCGCCCAAATTTTACAATATAAAATTATTTTACATTAAAAATCACCAAAATTATATAGGAAATATATATAACATCATTATAATTTGAATAATTGTACAAATAGATCAATAAACATTTTATAGTTTTCATATTTGGGACTAGTAAGATTCGCCAATTTTTTAAACTTCAAGATAATTTTCCATCCTTAAAATTATCCCTGCTTGGCATCCCTGTTTGACACAATAATCCATGGAACACCATGTAACCTCACCACATATTTAATGAATACATGTGCCACATCAGAATTTGACTACGTATACTTCACTAGAATGAAGTGCACTACCTTTGTTAACCTATCTACCACGACCATTATGGAATCATGCTATCTAGATGTACTCAAAAAACATGTAATGAAATCCATGGAAATGCCCTCCCACTTCCACTTTGGAATCATAATCGGTTGTAGTAATCCACCTATATGCTTACACTCTGCTTTTACCTGCTCAAAATCCAAGCATCTAGCCACAAACACTACCATGTCCTCCTTCATATTTGGCCAATGATAAAAATGATTCAGTGTTGTCAGTGTCTTCTGGTATCCTAGGTGACCTAAATATAATTTTGCATGAAAATAAATCAAGATAAGCTTCTTTAGCTCACTATTGTCTAGCACATATATCCTGTCCCTAAATCTGACCAGACCATGTCTTGCAAGATGATAGTCCACATCCTGATCACATGTACCCTATTGTAACCTGTTTCTAAGCTCTCTATACATGTCATCCTTTTGTCTTGACTGTAAGATCCGATCCTATAATTATACCCCATAAGAACTCAGATGCTAAATGATTCACCTATATCCTTCTACTAAGAGCATCTGCAACCCTTTTCTCCTTACTGTTGTTGTACTTGTTCTCAAAGTTGAACTCAATTATCGTGGCCAACCATATAGCTTGTTTGGTATTCAGATTCAGTTGGTCAAATAAATACCTCAATGCACTGTGATCACTCATCAATACAAACCTCCTACCAAGAAGATAGTGCCTGCACATCTTCAATGCATGAATGATCACTGCCAACTCAAGATCATGTGTCGGATAATTCTTCTCGTTCTCATTTAGTTTCCATGACTCATAGCATACTACCTATCCTTCCTGCATAAGGAATCCCCCAAGTCCTCTCTTATAAGCATTTGTACACACCACAAACTCTTGGTCCGGATCTGCAATATTTAACAGTGGCGCATTTTTTCAACAATTGCTTGAAACTTGCTACACATTCCTCTATCCATTGAAATTTATTACCTTGCCTCTGCAATGAATTAATAGGATATGTGATCCGAGAGGATTTCCTGATAAACCTCATATAGTAACCTGCTAACCTCATAAATGATCTTACCTCATCCACATTTCTAGGAGCTACCCATTCCATTATATCCCTTATATTTTTGGATCAACTGTTATCCCTTCCTTGGAAAAAACATATCCCAAGTAATATACCTCTGTCTAAAAGAAAAATTATTTACTGAGAATAGACAACAATTTATGGTCTCTCAGAAATCTCAATACTGTTGCTAAGTGTTCGGCATGTTCTTTCTCATTCTTAGAATATATCAAGATGTCATCAATGAATACAACAAAAAAACTATCTAGATAAGGACACAACACACTATTTATCATGCACATAAAGGTAGATGGAGAATTAGTCAGACCAAATGGAACTACAAAAAACTCTTAATGCCCATACCTGGTTCGAAAATATGTCTTTTAAATGTCCTCTTTTTTATGCATACCTGATGGTATGTTGATCTCAAATCAATATTCGATAACACTGTTGCTCCCTTCAACTGATCAAACAAGTCACGAATCCTCGACAATGGATACTTTTTCTTGATGGTTACCTTGTTCACTAAGAGTACTATCATTCTTCTTCACAAAAAACACAGGTGCACCCCATGGTGATACACTTGGCCTAATGTATCCCTTGTCAAGAATTTCCTTCAACTGCAACTTTAACTCTACTAACTCTAGTGTTATCATCCTATATGGTGCCTTTCATGCTGGTGTTGCCCATGGTAGCAACTAAATATAATAATACACTTCTCTATGAGGAGGAAACTCTGAATCCCTTATGGAAACACATCCTGAAACTACTGTAAGATTTGGTACTTGCTTAATATATCTACATCCTCATCCTCCTTACATTTATCACTGGAAATATGCACTGCAAATAACACGCACCCTTTTCTGCGATTGCACTTTTCCTGCATAGTTTTCACCATTCTAACTGATGTTTCTCTCTTCTTACGATATAAGATTATATGTTCCCCATTTTTATCCAAGCACTCAATAGCCTTATCACAACAATCTACCTTAGTCTCGTGAAGATATAGCTAGTCCATACCCAATAGCATACTATATGATCCCAACAACAATATATTCAAATGTGTTGATGTAGGCATACCATTCAATTGAAATGCACAAGCTATTACTCAATGATGAGCTCTCTTCTTAGTAGTTATAACCAACTTCACTAACCAAGACTCTTCATGCAATTATTTATTCAAACTACATTTATCCACCGAGTTAGGGTTAACATAACTATAATTAGATCTAGGGTCAATCAAAATAGAAATGACTTGATCAAAAATATTACCATCCATATCAATAATAGATGCCTGGTGATATGCCTACCTGTTAACCAACGCTGCATAGATATGAGTAACGATCTTCCCAACATCCCCAACAGCCTAAGCTTCTTGTGCACTGTAATTATGAGGCCTGCCACCCCGATTCTGTGGAAAATATCTCTTAAGATTCTCCTTACGACATGTAAAATGCTGCAACCGTCTTGTACCATAAACTTTATTCTTCTACCCTCCAGGCTATTACCCATGTCCCTATCTAACTATATTGAACTTCTTTTGCATTTTGAAGTCTTGTTCTTTTTGGATGCCATTTACCTTTAGATTTATCATTCCCTTTAAAACCTTGCTACGATTATGTCTTATGCTTTGACTACTCATAACACACCGCCCATATATTCCAATGGGTGAACCATGCTATGATACCACTCGGTGGTATCAGACATCACACAAGGATAATGAAGACTAGACACCACCCAAAGAAAACAAAACTTGCTTTGATACCACTCCGTAACACCCTCCTCCAATATTTACCTAAGCTAACTATTCCATAGGGGTAAACATGTGACGAGAGTATACTATGATGTTATTAAACTCTCCATGTATAGTTAAGGAAGTGGAACTGACATAACGAAACCAAACTGACCTTCCACACATGCTATGAAACCTTCAGGAGCTAACCAACCCTTCTATGTGACTATCCCCTGAGGAAACTTGACATTTCATTGATATGGACCCCATAGACTCCCATGAAAATCCATGCATGTGACTGAGGCCTTCTAGTTTCTCAAACAACAAAGCATGCAATGACTATGTACTTTTCCTAGCAATTATGAGCTAACGACCCCAAATTCTGTGCCACTTTTTCAAGGCCACGTCAAAAGCCATTGCCCAGAACTTCATGAAAACTTCAGGTATGAATAATAAAAATGGAACAAAACTACTAATTCAATCACTGGTGCAAGTACTTTATGTGACCCCTAATAGCCATGACAGGAATTTTTTCAAACATGTCACAAATATACAATCTATAGGTCATCACAACATATCTGAGCATAGGGGTCTCATACTTATCTGAGATTCATAAAGAAGAATTTTTTCCATATCATAATAGATGTGTTATCATCTGTTAGGTCATATATCCATTGTACCATACATCAAGTCTGTCATAAAACATACTCATAACCAACATATAAATAACATAAATAAAAAGGATATAACATCCATAAAAACCACATATGAACTGGTACATTTATACATGAAATACCAAGGTGAAGAAGCTCTTATTAATGAATGCAAAAGTCAATTAGGTCTGGGACTTCCACGAACCACCCGATCATAGATTGGGCTGAACCAAATATTTATTTCATCCAATCACCCGCATGCCATATTCCAAGCATGAATGTGGGAATCAAAACCAAACCAATCCAGGTTTCCTCAGGCTTGAAAAAAATCACCATCGGATCACTAGGCCCTAAATAAGCATGGATGCCTCTAGATTTATCCACCTACACTGTGAGGAATTTAACTGCCTCCGAGTCTCTATGATTTATTGTATATCCCACCATTCACCGGTCAAAGATTCCTAGGCCTAATCGAGACTCCACCCTCCAGGATTTATTGTGTATACCTCCATACATCGGTCGAGGATTCCTAGGCCTGATCGAGGGAACACACCTCTAAGATTTACTGTATATCCCGCTATTCATCGGTTGAGGATTCCTAGGCCTACCAAGGTACAAAACATATGACTTTATCACAATCCCATCTTCTTCTATCCAGGGATTCCTAGGCCTTATTTTCTTTCTTTTAGATACCACCTCACTCAGTTTCAAAACTATACAGAAATATAGCTCAACCGAATACAAGAGAACCCACCACACCATGTGTTATGGAGGTAAATCCCCTCTGCAGACAGAGGCGATCCCTATTAGCCCAGACCGAGTCTAGCAACAATCATTCACGCTATAGTGCAGGTTCCTAATTGAAAATAAACCAACTAGCGATGAAGGCTTACCTGGAATCCAATGCTATCGCTTGTAGAGAAAGTAGCGCTCCCGTTCCTTAGCTCCGGTAGATCAAAATCCTCACGATCTCCGTGATCGGACACCTGTACATGCCAGAAACAAAACAAACGCAAGCGTAAAATCCAGTATATGCAACTATATGTTAGTCAGATAAGACATAACTCATCATCATAATCAACAACAAGAGTGGAACCATAACCAATAGTCGCTTATCAATCAATCAAATAAGAATACAACCATAGCCCTGACGCTGAATTCTCCTTCGGGGGGTCGCCAGCAGAACACGTCTCGAAAAAGCCTGTCGGGGATGGGACAAACCTCTCTCTTCGTATGTCTCGAAAATGATCTCCTTGCTTAGATTTGGCCTTAAGGGAATGAATCAAGGCTCTTGTAGCATAAGGCTCTGATGGCTCTTGGGAACTTGGAGACTCTACCATTCAGCCATTCAGCCCCTTCATTAATGGATGAAGGCTATATTTATAGAGGAGAGGAGGAGGTTGGGATCCCTACAATAGTGGAAGGGAGGCCTTATCCCTTGGGAGGTTCCCCATAAGGTGGAAACAAGAGGCCAAAGGAGGAAGGCCATGGTTATTTAGTCGAAACCACTCCTGATGACTCATCCACGAAGTTGTTGTAATCGAAACTTCGCCTCTTTTTTAAAAAAACTTTCCAAAAGAATATTGGCGCGGGTGCTTAACTGGGACATAGCGCCAATTGGCACGGGCTCAGTGTTAATTTTCCCCCATTGGCATGAGGACATAACGGGCTACCAACGCCAAGGCAAAAATAGGTTTTTTTAGGGGTCTGCTCAGGAAATGAGCAACAGAAGAAATGTTGTCCTCATGGAAAGGGATGCAATGATGGTATTTGCAAGGCATGACACTGCTTATTGGTCATAGAAACGACCCTCCAATGGGAGAGATGGGGATTGCAGGGACGGTGACAAATTACTGTGTAACAGATGCCCCCTAAAGCATGAGGCCCAAAAGAGAGAGAGGGGTGAAATGCTTTATGAGAACATGTCCAACTGAAAACACCACCATCGAAAAACCTGCGTAGAGAAGTACAACTAATATCTCAAATACATGATATATGTGGTATGGGTGCAGCCATCCATAACAAAGTATACAATAATTAGGATCCAAGGCATGGATGCAACCATCCAGTGAGGATCGATAAATAGACTCAGGTATGGTCGCAGCCATCCAATCAGTGAGTCACGTAACTAATCATAATAATCCACAAAATCACAGCCTGGATTATAACAGACAGGAATCTAGGGTCTTGCGCTCCATCTCGACCCTAAAAAAGTACAAGTTCAAGCATGCGAATGTGTGAGCTGAAGCCGAACATGCAAGAACATCGCTTGATTACCAGCCATTGACGAAAGTTGTTTACAGACGTGAGAGGTACCACCAATGATGACAATGGCCCTCAAGGTACTACAGGTACAATCTATGGCATGTGAATCAATGAACTGGCGTCAAACACTTGTAGAATCACTCGATCGGAGGCCAATGATGAGAACCTCACGTCGAACGCGAAGAACCTGCCATTGAGGCATACAAGCTCCAAGGTACCAGAAGGGAGTCTCTAGATCAACTTCCTGGATAATGAGCTGAAGTCGACAGGAAGTGACCTTGATCGAAGGTGGGCCATAGTGTTTCCCACATTATCGACACAAGACAGAGGAACATAATGTTTTTGTGAATCATGATCAGATGAGAATCAGAGGAAGGTTGGTACTTGCAGAGGTCAACTTCTCTTGAACATATAAACGACACGACACTGGGTTAGGCAGTATTTGACATCAACAAATCAGAGGTCATGATGACAAGGCAAAGAGGAGATGAGAGGTCAAAAGGGATCACCCAAACCCACGGAGGCAAGTCGAAAAAACGAGATGAGATATCCCCAACCCGACACGAATGAAAACAAGTGCCATGTTCAAAAGCGACATACTGCCGACACGACAATGATGTTGGTTCCATTTTTTCCATCATTTCTGGCAAGTACCTCATTATTTTTACACAAGATTGAAGAGGATACCATATTCTTATCATATAAATCCATCCTTCGGACGAACCCATCCTAGTACATTTAACAAGCCCTAGGAAGGAGAAACTTGAATACCATCATGATTGACAATTTCTGATGTCATTTAGGTTTAACGAGTCTAGAAAAGGAAGAAATCGGCATCTTTTCATGTTTAGAGAGTTATAAAAGACAGCAAAAAAGTAAACTCCAACAGTCCCTTTTCGTAAATAGTTCCTCAGATCTGAAAAGGTAGAAAACTATGTCTGAGAAAACCTCCTAGTCATGATAGGCTAGGGTATTCCATTTTCGTAAATAATCAATCCCAACCCAAAAAAGGGGTAAACGTATACTAGGTAGATGTCATTCCGTGTCCACTTTAACGAGATCAAAAACGAAAAGGGACTCGACAATCTTTTCATGTTTAGAGAGTCAGAAAAGAGCTGAAAGGTGACTCCTCCTGGAGGAACGAGTGGTATAAAGGGTAGCTACTGGTTCCGGTAATGGTGGAACTGCTCAAAAAAACTAAAGGTCAAGAGGCTGGCTAACAAGACCACTCATCGTAGTGGTTCCTTAGGAATGGGTAAAACAACCAAGTGAAGGCATATGATCGGCCAAGCAGATAGTGATGATGGAGTGAGAAAACCAAGGCTCATCTGGCAAAACAGGCTGATAAAATGGTAATCACAAGGGGTAGAATGCGAAAGGGTTTCATTTTTACACAAGCTTGAAATCAGGAAACTCTGCTTGAGGTTGGTTTCATTTTTACACAAGCTTGAAACGGAAATAAACTATGCTTGAAAAAGTAAGCATGCCCCAAGCATGATGACTCAATTCGAGGTACATGCCCCCCAAGATTCAGTCCATATGAAAGGAAGATGGAGTGAAGGTTCAAGTTATGAGATCAAAAGAAAGACTCGACTGGGATTTTATGAGATCTGATCAAAGACTCGAATTGAACAAGAATGTGTTTCATTATTTTAACGAGGTTGACACATTAAAAGAACTATCCTCAGAACACCTTGTTTCATGGTTTAAGGAGCTTGACACAAGAAAACGAACTATGCTCTGACAACCTTGTTTCATTTTTTAAGGAGCTTGACACAAGACAAGGAACTCTGCTCCGACCAGCTTGTTTCATTTTTTAAGGAGCTTGACACAAGAAAACGAACTCTGCTCCGACCAGCTTGTTTAATTTTTTAAGGAGCTTGACACAAGACAAGGAACTGTGCTCCGACAACCTTGTTTCATTTTCTAAGGAGCTTGATACAAAAGAAAAACTATCCTTGGGACACCTTGTTTCATGGTTTAAGGAGCTTGACACAAGAAAACAAACTATGCTCCGACAACCTTGTTTCATTTTTTAAGGAGCTTGACACAAGACAAGGAACTCTGCTCCGACCAGCTTGTTTCATTTTTTAAGGAGCTTGACACAAGAAAACGAACTGTGCTTGGACTGTCTTGTTTCATTTTTTAAGGAGCTTGACGCAAGGAAACGAACTCTACTCCGACAACCTTGTTTCATTTTTTAAGGAGCTTGACACAAGAAAATGAATTCTGCTCCGACGACCTCATCATAATGAACAAGAAGTCATCGCTTCCAAGATTTCCACTCCCGATGGAAGGAAAAAATCCTGGAAGTCAGGACCCAATGCCCCCAGCACCTGATGCATGACAGCACTATCATTGAGTACAGGCATGGGGTAGGTAGCCACATAGTTGACCTGCGGTCAGGAAGATACAATGGGTGGATAAAAACCAAGAAGGGATGATGGTGGGCCAGTTTCCACATCAGGACCAAAGAATGAAAGTTGATCAATGGTCACGATCCATCCTTCATGCGGAAAAAAGACCACACGAAAAAGAGAGGAGACAAGTGCTCCCATGGCATAGGTGTAATCGTTCCCTAAGAGCAGATCGAAAGCCAAGGGGCTTGGAATAACCATCACGTCCATATGGACAGTTTTACCTCCCAAAGTAACAGGTAACCTTGGAAGGATCCCTAATGGCTGACTCGTTCTTCTGTTAAACACCAATAGATTTTGTGTAACAGGCGCAAGCGGTGGCGAACCAAAAGCTTGCCAAGTAGTTGAGGATAGAACACTAACAGACGCGCCTTCGTCTATAATGGTGCTGGGTACGACCAGACCAAAAGCTTGTACTATGATCTCGAAAGGCACATAAGACGGAAGGCGGTATCCTGTAAATCAATTCCAATCAAAGGAAGCGACCAAACTACTCATAGGGGCTACCATCGAACCGAGATGGTCTTCCCCTAGTGTTACGGAAGAAGAAGGAGAATCCTCCACAAACTCCATCTCGAAGGTGGGAGGAGTATCCTCTGGGACCTCTATTATGAGAGGCAGAGGAGCAACTTCTTGAGGTACAGGGATAGGAGAATCTTTCTCCAAGTCTGAAGAATCTGAAGAAAGAAGAAGAACATGAGGGGTGTGAGATCCACTCCCCACGGAAAATACCTGGTCCACCATAGGCGGGGCCAGTTCAACTGATCCAGAGACTAATGGTTGTTCGGGGATGGATTACTGAATTTGAATTTCCAAGAGAGCGGGATCGACCAAGGATGACTCTTGACCAATCGTAGGATCAGTTGGTGGAGGACTCAAACATAGCTGCTTATAACCAACCAGGAGGCATGGTGTAGAAATAGCTAAGTTGTCCAAAACTCGCTTGGCTTCATCCATATACAGACAAAGGTGAATGGCATGGTTCCCTTCACACAACCTATAGGGATTGGTAATCTTACCCTGCTTCTTAGGAGCCTTACTAGCAGCAGCTGAAGATGTGCCCCCAACTTGACTCCCGGAAGCCAAAGGCAACGGCGGGTGACCATTGGACCATACTTCGAGTACCTTGGGAATGCCAGGGCAATCTCGAAGAAGATGGTCTCCCGTGCACAACATGCAAGGGAACTTGAATTTCCATAGAGGGTTGGGAGGTTTATCAAGAGGAGACTTCTTAGGCACAATAGCCGCTGAGCTAGCCTCTCCTTTATCAGACTTCTTCTTCTTTGTCTTCTTCTTCTTCTTCTTAGCCACCTGGTTACTCGAATCCAGACTTTCACAAGGCAAAGTAGAAGAGGGGGATGCAGAAATAGGCGAAGAAGGGGAGAGGTCCACCTTGGAATCAACATGATGTTGTTCAGGTGAAGGAACTGATTGAACAGTAGCTGAGACATTCGGGACCACAGAGGTTGAGAACAACCAAACAGGCAACCCAACAGTTAACCCAATAAGGGACAACGTTGCCATATAAGGAGCACCAACATTCCCAAAAGGAGGAAAATGACCCGGATTCCCATCAGAGGGGATTCCTTGGTTGGTGAACTCCGGAAAAGTTTCCATTGGAAACGACCCAAAACAACACCCTAAGGAAACTAACTTTAACCAGGAATATTTAATGGGCAGTTAATTTTTAAAACATTGAAACAAAACTCCGCTGTTTCATCTTTTAAGAGTCGAGAAATAGGCAAAAGGTGACTCTATCACTTTCAGATTGGAAACAAGCGTGAAAGGACAAGTGCTTGATGAAATTTTCAAATTTAATGAGTCAGAAAATATCGAAATGACTGCTCAGTAATTCTAGGCAAAGGGTGTACCAAATAACCGTGAACTGCAATATACACCTTGGTTTCAAAAATGAAAGAGAAATCAACCAAGGACTTGACGTATGTGCAGGCAATCTCCCCGAATGTTGTGTCCGGTGTATCACGGGTATAGGGCGGCAGACTCGGCTTCCTATGGATAAAGGATGGCAACCTAGTGGGGTCTCCCTTTATATAAGCGACGGTACGAGGAGCACAAGTCCGTACTAGTGCTTTCTAAAGCCAAGAGGCGAACGACAGCTACTAGGTTTAAAGACACTGGAACACGTCTCTAGCCTAGACCACTAAATGTTGCGTTAATGTTTCAATGCTGCCTTAGTGTAAATTGAATAAATATTAATGTTTATCTTCAATTACGTTTCAGTTTTCAGGCCCTAGCGAGTGTCATATGACAATCTCCTATATGCAGCTATATGAGAAAAGAAATATTTCAATTCGATGAATGCTATCTAGTTAAGGGAAGATTTTCAAACAATGATGCAACAAACAACAACACTGTAAACGAATTTTTTCCAAACTAGATGACTTTCACTATCCAAAAGTAATTTCAAACATTCAACGATGCGAATAATGAAATGTAATCTATGCAAAATCCTCTTTTCATTTTCAAATGATATGAATGCACTCAATGCATTTTTCGATGAAATGAAAATCTACTTAATGCATGCTTTTAATGAGAGAGAATGCACTTGATGCGATGTTTAGTTTTCAATCATTAAACAATGTAATCTAAGCTCAATGATGGATCTAAAAAAACACTTTTCAATGCAATGTGATCTAATGCATTTTAACAAAAGAAAAATTTGAGATGAAAACTACATAAACGCAGATCTTCTTAATGAAGGATGAAGGAAAAAGGGATGAAAAAAACCACACTAAGAATGCAATCGTTGCTTCAAACACTTTGTAACGAAATCCCTCAAAAGGCGACAAGACATATGAGGTCAAACACAAAGAGGACTTCCAAAGCAAGAGATCAAAACAAGGCATTCATTCCCTTTTACATCAAACAATCATGGAGAGAAGACATTTCAAACAATGAGCAATGTAATCTATGCTCATATGGAGAAAAGACCGGAAGGGAAAGACACACTGGTGAAGGATTCAGGGAAAAAGTCTCAATTTTCACACACCCTGAAATTGGCCTAACTTTGTCATTGACAACTAGCGCCAACTGGCGCGACTTGCTCACTGACAACTAGCGCCAATGCCCAATTGGAATGGGTTTCTAACTGACAACAAGCGCCAACACCTGAAAATGAAAAAAAAAATAATTTCTCCCAACCAAGACCAGACTCACCACTTCAAGCAGAATCTAAAACAAAACCAGAAGCAAAGTACTGACCAAAATAAACTTCCAAACAAGGGTAAACCCTAGCACCTATAGGATATGGCGCAACTGTTTGGCTGTAATCCGCGCCAAACAGGGGATGACGCGAGTGATGAACTGGTAACCCGCGTCAATTGGCGTGACTGTCAGGGATAAACTCGCGCCAATCAAGCCAACTATGAAAAGGTGAAAATTCGGAAAAGCAGAGGTCAGATCTGATCCTCTGGGGCTGAACCAAAAGCCAAACACAAAAAGAGCCTGCCAAAAGAGCCGATCAAGCAAGCAGAATCGAGAAACAACAGAAAAGACAAGACAATACTCCAAGTGTTCAGTTCATAAAATAAACCGGAGATTGACTGAAGCAGCTTTGATCTACTTCGCTAATGCAGAGGAATAGAGTTTTGAAGGTTATCTGGCTAACTTCAGGCTCCATCTATAGCTTATAAAATAGAACAACAACAAGCTAGATGTTCCCCAGCGGAGTCACCAATTTGTTGTGGAGGTAAATACCCTCTGCGGACAGAGGCGATCCCTACTAGCCTAGACCGGGTCTAGCAACAATCGTTCACGCTATAGTGCAGGTTCCTAATTGCAAATAAACCAACTAGCGATGAAGGCTTACCTGGAATCCAACGCTGTCGCTTGTAGAGAAATTAGCGCTCTCGTTCCTTAGCTTCGACAGATCACAATCCTCACGATCTCCGTGATCGGACACCTGCACATGCCAGAAACAAAACAAACGCAAGCGTAAAATCCAGTATATGCAACTATATGTCAGTCAGAGAAGACATAACTCATCATCATAATCAACAACAAGAGTGGAACCATAGCCAATAGTCGCTTATCATTAATCAATCAAAGAAGAATACAACCATAGCTCTGACACTGAATTATCCTTCGGGGGGTCGCCAGCGGAACACGTCTCGAAAAAGCTTGTCAAGGATGGGACAAACCTCTCTCTTCGGATGTCTCGACAATGATCTCCTTGCTTAGATTTTTCCTTAAGGGAATGAATCAAGGCTCTTGCAGCATAAGGCTTTGATGGCTCTTGGGAACTTGAAGACTCTACCATTCAGCCATTCAGCCCCTTCATTAATGGATGAAGGCTATATTTATAGAGGAGAGGAGGAGGTTGGGATCCCTACAATAGTGGAAGGGAGGCCTTATCCCTTGGGAGGTTCCCCATAAGGTGGAAACAAGAGGCCAAAGGAGGAAGGCCGTGGTTATTCAGTCGAAACCACTCCTGATGACTCATCCACGAAGTTGTTGTAATCGAAACTTTGCCTCTTTTTTTAAAAAACTTTCCAAAAGCATATTGGTGCGGGTGCTTAACTAGGACAGAGCACCAATTGGCACGGGCTCAGTGTTAATTTTCCCCCATTGGCGCGAGGACATAACGTGCTACCAGCGCCAAGGCAAAAACAGGTGTTTTTAGGGGTCTGCTCAGGAAATGATCAATAGAAGAAATGTTTTCCTCATGGAAAGGGATGCAATGATGGTATTTGCAAGGCATGACACTACTTATTGGTCACAGAAATGACCCTCCAATGGGCGAGATGGGGATTGCAGGGACGGTGACAAATTACTGTGTAACACCATGGCTATCCAAAAAAGGAAAATCAAGGCCGAAGAACACTATCACACCTGGAAATCACATGCCAATCACAACAAGAGAACCAAATACACACATGCATGTACTTTGCATTCCAAATCTAGCAAGGAATTCACACATGCAATTTGATACCTACAAGTAATCATGTTGTAACTGCTTGATCTCGCTCTTTCTTTCTTGATATTGTATTCCATTTTCCTTCATTTTCCTTCCTTTTCTTTCCTTGATCCAATGCTAGAGTGATCCAAGAATGATCTAAGTGTCCAAGAGTAAGTGAGAGAGAGAGAGAATAAAGAGAGAGCTCCAAAAATGAATTGAAAAAGGTACCAACTGATCCCCAGAATCCTTTTTATTAATGACGCCTCTTTTTTCTTCAATTTTCCATTATTTTCCTTCATTTTCATCCTCACATGCAACCCATGACCTTTCAGCTTCCTTTTCTCATAATTTCCATTATTTTCATAAATAAATTGCCAAAAATGCCATTTTGTATTTCCAAGGCCATTGCAATTTCTTTTTCCAATTTCCTTAGCCATAATAAACCAAATGAGAACCCACATTAGGATTTTTTTCCCAACATTCATCTTGGAATACGTGTCCCATGAACTTGGTTATTATTTTCCTTTATTAACTTTATTTACATGATTTTTTTTAGCAGGGTTGTTGCATTATGACACTTTATGGATATCATTCTCCATCCATCACATATCCCTTGAAGGGAATATAAAATATCAAGAGTAGAGTATCACATATGTCACCATGAATAGGTTCTCAAACTATTTACGGTCAACTTGATTATGGAACAAAATTGGATGAAACAACAATTAGATCAACATCAAAATGAAAGGGAATTTGAAATGGGGAATTGGGTATTTGTGAGAATACAACCGTATAAACATATGTACCTCAAGGAAAAATATGCCCAAAAAATTAGCATCAAGGTATTATGGCCCATATAAGGTGTTGCATAGGAGACAAAACACTGCTCAGACTAAAGTGTCCCAATGTTCCTGCAAGGAAGGTTTGACAACACCCCGTAGTGCCAATACCATAATCCACATATAAACTAACATTATTGGAACCAAATAGAGAGTGAGAATAAAAAATAGAGATTCTAAAGGGCTACTTTAATACCTAAGGATAGGTGACCATCAAGCATTGAGTGTTGTAATCCAACAAAGGTTTCCTCGCACCATGGGAAATTTTAGGGGCTAATATTCACAGGTGGGCTAATTTTCCATGCTTTTCCCAGAAAAAAGATTCGCCGATTTCCATTTTTTTTAAAATTGAGTAGCCCAAATTTTATAGTATAAAAATATTTTACCCTAAAAATCACCAAAAATTTATATATACTAATATAAAATGATTATAAAACTAAATATTTTTACAAAAATAACATCAAAATTTTTATAATTTAAATATTGGGACTACTAAGATTCGCCAAGCTTTTAAACTTTAAGATAAACGTCCATCCTTAAAATTTTCCCTGCTTCGCACCATAACCGCTAAGAACAACCAAGCCTCATTATTTTATTGTTTGCTTGTGACTTGATTTCCAAACTCCTTTTCTTAGCACTGTAGCATGAAGATTCAGAACATAAATATCCTTGATGCAACTAACACAAAGTTTCTCTCTAGTGTTATGATATATTAGAATTGTTCACCTGGTTTCTCATATGTCAGAATTACAAATTAGACTTGAACCATTATCTCGCCCAGGCCCAAAACCCACCTGAAATTCGGGCCATATCTCACTTCCATATGAAATAAGCAGTTTCTTTACGGGGATTTTGTATAGGCATGCTTATTGTGCCCCTCTCCTCTTGCATATGACATTCCTCATGGGTATCACAGAATGATATAATCCCATGCATTTGCATGCACAGGGGTGGCCATGCCACCCCCTCCACTTAAATATCTCATGGTCACAAGGTGGTGTGCACATGACCCCAAGCCACCACACTCATCGGATCTTGCCCCATCGATGGATTTTAAAATTATTATTATTTTTTTTATTATAAAATTTCTAAATATAAAAGAATTTTCCAAATTTCAATAAATATAGAAGTATTTGTCAAAATTCACAAAGGATATCTAATTTGAGTTTTAGATTATTCATTTTATATTTTTTATGGAAAAAAGTATTTTGAATCATACATTCATCGAGTTGTTAATCCTTTCTTATTTTCTTTTTAATCTAATTTTTATTCATAATTTGTAATATATATTTTTTGAATTATTAAATTTTTAATAACTTTGGCTAATCTTTTTCATTTTTTTTTTCAATCTAATTTTATTGGTAGTTTTTAATGTGTTTTTTTTAATTATGAAGTCTTTAATAAATTTATTTTTATTATGCTATTTAATTTATTAGATATTTTAATTTTAATTTTAAATTTTAAATTTAATTATTTAAAATAAATATAAAAAAAACTCATCGTCTTATTATTTGATCACTAACAACAGATGAGTAATAATCATCATAATGAGGATGTTCTTGTATTATATTAATTGCTATGTCAAAAAAATCCTACTACGAGGAGGAAATGAATACTTACAATAATCATTGATTCTAAGTCATCTTAGTATTTCATTATTTTCACTCCATATTTATGATAATAAATTTTTTAGTGTAAACTTATAATTCCTTTACTAATTTGTTAGAAAAATCATTACCATTAGATAAGTAGGAAAGTATCTATGCTCAAAGAAAATTCCAAAACAAGAGTAATAGCTGCAACATATCATAGTCCTTCCCTCTACCACTAATTAATTGATTAAGGTCATGCTTCTTTCTTCGGGGTCCGCATTTTATTGTTATTCGAGAATACCCACATTTCCACAATCTTCAATTATTTATACATTCAGATCTCCATATTTTTCACAATGAAAGTAAACTTCGCATAGCTTTTGTCTGCACCTTCGTATTTCGCATAATGAAAGCCATCTTCTCATAGCTTCATCCATTTATACAATTACACTAGGAGATGTGGAGACAAATTTTATTTTTGGTAGCTAGATCTAATGAATTGTAATTGTGAATCTAGGTGTTGAAGGTTAAAAAACTAAGGTAGTGGGGGGCTGAACATATATGCGGAGGGAGGAGAAAGGGTGTGCGGAAAGTGTGGGAAAAGTAGAGTGTGGATGGGAAGTGAACATTTTCATTGTACATAGTGTATAGGTGGAGTCAAAGTTTTTATTGTGCAAAGTGCTTATCCATATTCCCTTATCTCTGCACATACCCCTTCTTCGCACACCCTTTCTCCCACGCTTACTTTAAAAATTGTAGCGATTTCATATTAAATTAATATTTCGAAGCTACTTCTGGATATTATACCTGGTCTAATAATACCAGGCATCAACACAAATGCACACAATATTTATGTAATTGAAACTTTTTACGCCCTAAAATTTAATAAGCCTAAATTGCTAATTAATTGATTAATATTTAACATGAAAAAATGTATACGAAAATAATCACAGGTATAAAAATTAGAATTTTTTGTCCATGCCTTGACTTTTCATATTAAATTAGCTTTATGCACACTGCGAAGGAAAAAATCTCGACTCGATATAGTCCCTGGTTCTTAACAAACTCCCCGAAACTCAATTTATTCACACACCCTTTTTTAAGCAGAGTGCATATGGATAAATATTGAATCGATATAGTGCTCGCTCTTTAATCAAATCCCCGCACAAAGTTGATTTTCACATCCTTTCCCCCACACTTCTCGCACACGCTCTCTCCACACAAAAAAAATAGTAGCAGTTAGCCCCCCCACTCTCATTTCTAGCATCATTGGACAAAGAAATGTCTTGTAACTAATCAATAGTCAACGAAGTTTGACCACGAGGTATAAAAATAAATAAATAATTAGATGCTTTGATGCTTTATATCGTACAAAATAATTATAATTAACACAAATCATTTTTCCTTGTAGGTCATTTACTTAGGATTTTGTCTCACTTTATTGAGTTCATTTATGAATTTAGATATTATTGAATCCTTTGAATCATCAAATCTTGAACTAAACTTTTCCTTTTTTATGGATTTGGCACAAAGAGGAAGGTAAAATGATAGTGGAGGAAGGTTTCATTGTGCAGAGTGCAGAGATTTCCTTATAGACGTGGTACTCTAGATCTTACATAGCACCTCAATCCCACACAATGAAAGCCATTTTTGCATACATATCCCTCGAAGCTCTGTAAATCACATAATGAGAGGCATTCTCACATAGCTTCGTTCAAACTTGTGCACTCCACAATGAAAGCTTGATGCACATCTCCACATTAAGAATGTTTGCATTTCCAAAAAGTAGCAAAATTACAACTTAGTAGAGCACATAGAAAATCACTTTGAGAAAATCCATTCGTAACAAGCCCACTCGAGAATTAATTGAGTATGCGTTCGAAACATGCATGTCAAAAAATGCATGATGAACACTTAGTTATTGAAACTATGGACATGTTACTTGTTAAATTAGATTTATGTTCATGAAAGCTTCACTTATTTTCCAACAATAAAAGAAATGTTCTTTTAATTTGTGATTTGTGTTATAGAAAAAGTGTGTGAAACAACAAACCAAATTTTTCCACCACAATGTTCTGCACACATTCTCCCTCTGCACGGTTCTCCCACACACTTCCCTTCCACACAATACTAGTTTTTAAATGATTGAAGCCACCGAAACCTTATTTTTTGTCAAAACACATTAGCACATTGAAGATTGTGCATCATGTCAAAGTGAAGAGTGTTGAGACAAAGAAATCCATTACTGTGTGGAGCTTTCTTTGATTGTATGAGTCTCTTCACATTATCAAATGCACTAAACACTAAATATTTCACTTCCACATAATGCATTATTAAGGATATGCCTCCTTATTAATTGAAGAAATAGTGCAAATGTTTATCCAATTAACACACATCACTATTAGAGCGACCAAACACAAGCATGGTGTCCATATCATTTGTACACATAAAATCATATATTGAAAAAAACAGGGATTATTGGTAAACATTAGTGTTTATAACATATTACATTACACAAAATTTGTAATGATAATAGGTAAAACACAAATTGTTGAAAGTATTTAGTACTAGAGCATGTGAGAAAGGACAAGTCTGCACGGTAGCCATAATGGAAAAAACAACATCGAGACAATTTTTTTTGGAAAAATATGGTAACTTGCAATGAAAGACACTGATTATGGTGCATACGACTCTATACTTAGAATTGAAGAATTAATTAAGGCTTAACAGTAATTGAACAATACGTATAAATCACGTCGTCACTTAAGTTCTTAATAACATTTACTCTGATGTATTGTGTAATGATTACTGGATGAAAACATATAAATAAAATCGTAAATATTGATATTATAAAATAATATTTTTAGAATTGATTCTATGAATCAATGGGTTATCAACGGATCGTTCGAGTGCTTACTAGCATTTACTATTTGTAAAAAAATCAAGAGTATGCACAAGTCTTCAACACAATGGAAGCTTCCTTCACATCTTCACACTCCACACATGTATAATTATTATTCATCACAAACATATCAAGAAGATCATATTTATCGATATTAGAAGTCAAGAAGATGCACATGGATTTGCAGTCAGTATCTGTTATAGCAAATTAAAATGATAAGATTCACACAATTCTTGCACACATTTTCTTATTTTCTAGCAACATTGTGGTGACTATCGGATATAAAAGAATAATCGATACGTAATCATGACATTGTAAAAACCTAATTAAGGCTTAATTCTATGATTAATATTTATCTTTTCAGATATTAATGGGAAGTACTATTGAGATCATAAGCATTTTTAGAAGAGTAATGGTAAAATCCTTATATATTTAGAGCTCATGTGAATTCAAGCCTATTGAATTTTGATAATGGTTCTTGTTTCTTGATTTTTCTTTATTCATATTACATATTTTTGCATTTTAACATTTTTTAGAGTAAGAAAAAATTAACATATACCTCTCGTATAAAGGTTTTCCAGGTCAAAATGAACATGGGAACACAAGAAAATGAAATATGGACAATTGTTCATAATCTAGAAATGAAATGGAGGACGAAGTTTAAGTATTTTTGTTTCAGCATTGCAAAACGTAGCATGGAGAAATATACATAACTCAGTAAACCCATAATATTTACGATATCAGGGAGCAAAGTTTAGTATGCATAAATGAATGAAGAAAAAAGTCTAATTGACATTTTTGAGAAACTCATAGCTTATATATGTACTCTTTATGAAAAGATCATTTATAGTATTGTTTGTCTTCTCTTCTCAATTATCATTTTTTTGTGAAAGAGGATGATGAATAATATGAAAAACCTCTATAATTCAATACAAAAGGAGGGAAATATTTCTAATTACGAGTTTAATCAATGCTCAAAGATATTAACCATTAAAGATAAGAAATTAGAAAATGGGCTGACAACAACTCCAGGATTTGTCATGAAAAATACATATGTGTAAAGGACTTAGTATATGATTTGTGTTTAGTTAGGTTATTTACATATGAAACGAGCTATCAAAAAAAATGTACCATGTGTAGCTCTCTATTTTCTACATTGGTTACTTAGACAAAATAACATTGAATATAATAAAGCATCAACTATTATGAATCCAAATTGCATGAATTATGGAATTTTTTATGATTGCATGTAATCTAGTTACTTCTTACTAATTTTTTTATTAACAACCAAATGTGAATTCCACATTTGATTTAATCAATTAATCCCACATCTCTCCACTTTCCAAATTAAAATGTGAGGAATAACTATTTCATTATTAACCATAATTACATTTTTTTTAATATCTGCCAATCCATGCTCCAAAAATTCGATATGTACGGAGGGGTAACATATACAAAAGTGTAAAAAAGAGGGAATGAATTTTTGTTGCACATATTGGTTTCAGCACATCCTTCCAATCTTATATAACGAATACTAGTTGCAGAGCCATGTTTATGCATGCATTCACTGAATAAATGCCAAAAATACCATTTTATAATATCGATCGATTTGTTAAAAATAAATAATCCTTATAAAATGTGTTAGAATAAGTGTTATTAAGCATTGAAGTGATCTCCTAATTACGTGTCAATTCATCAAATAAATTCTTACATTAACTAGAAAGCGAAATAGACAAACACACACATTAAGTTAGGGAATTATTTTAAAAATGGGGAAATATTTTTTGGTTTGTGGAAAGATGGGGAAAATAAAATTTTACACCCAAAGCAGAGAAACGACTAAACCAATGACAATCTACATTGACGTAAGGTATAGCCAACAAATTAAAGAGAGGCATTTAGATAAATGTTACCCATGGAAATTAAACGTTACTTATTTGGAGAATTTTATTATAAGATATTCTGTTTTTTTCGAATTCGATAACGAAGTAACGTAGAATTCTTCTATGCTCCATTTGTATTATTTTGTGTTATTATTAGCTATAATTATGTAAATTTTCTTTTGCAGTATGTGACTATTCATTTAAATAGTTTCTTTTATGACTAGGTCCTAGTTAATTGTAGTGCAAGTCTAAGTGGGTTGTTGTTGTTATTAGCTAAGTTGTTGTTTTGTTTAATGTAAAATATTTCATTATTTTATCTCGTACATATTATTATTGTATTCGAGTCTTTTTTGTTTTCTATTGAAATACAAGATGCCATGTGAACCAGGAAGAGTGAGGCATGGAGTTGGTGAATGAACAGAGTCTAGTCGACGTCACCTGGAGAGGATTGGTTAGGGTTAGGCTATAGATCCTAGTGATGTCAATAGACTTGATTTTAACGAATTTTAATTTGAACAAAAAAAAGTTGGTAATGAGCTTCCATATATCAAAATTCTTCTGAAATAGATCCTAATAAACAAATATGATGACTGGAATACTACCATATCATTCAGGAATGATATCAAATGAAACCACAGGAAGATGTAGGACATACTAGAAAATATGCAGATTGGTTAGGAGCGTTTATAGGAAAAACTAAATCACTTTGAAGGAAAATTGACTCACATGGAGAAACATGTATACTGTGAGTCTCAACTTACACTGTCAACGAGTTTAGGAATATTGAGTCAAGTTCCATAAATACCCCTCATAGTTAATAACTTTTGGGTATGCACTGATCCTGAAAGTTTTCTAGATCTATGTTTATTTTCCTTTTGGGAAATGAAGCAATTTTTTGTAAATATGTTATCAAGACTAATATATATATATATATAAACTAAAAATTAGTTTCATTTACAAATGCTTCTAACATTGTTGATTGTTCAAGCTTTCTATTTTCCTGCTATGACATTACCATGCTATTTTTTCCTTATTTGTGTTTATTTTTATTTAAAATTCGATCAGATGTTTGTTTTGTTTCATTGGGACGTGGTATCATAATCCCCAGGTGCTGGAATTCATTTTTAGTCTTAAATATGTTATGTTTTACACTTTATTTATATTTAGAGATTGTTTTGATGCTTTACAAATATTTATATTTATCTCATCGCACATAATCGTGATCAAATGCAGAGCGTTTTCCTCAAGTTTCGTCACCTTTTGGAAAATTGAAAACAATGCTAAAATTCACGAACAAATGGATAAATAGTTTTAAAACCATGTTTATTTGGATATATTAAATCAATTTATTTAATTAAATAATTCAATATATTGATAAAAAAATTTATTAAATTTTGGGAAAATCCCAAAAATTTTAAAAGATATATGCAAAATACTAATGAAGCCTTTATTCTGCTTCATTTGCATTCCCATACGTCCACATTGTGCAAATTGCAATGTGAAGCATAACCATATCATTATTAAAATAATGTAGGCACAGTTATGAAAGCAATATACATAGATAAGTAATTTCTATATTTGTTTTACCAATAAAAATATTGTTGTCAAACGAGAAAAATATGTGTATCAAATAATGTAAAAATTGACGATTTTCAGTTTGTAGAAAGAAATGCATGGAAGAGGAATTTGATTTTGAATATATTTATTCTGGATTTTACGATGTTTTATCTGTTGGGAAAAATACTGAGAGGGGGGGGGGGGGGTGAATCAGTATTTACAGCATATTCAAAACTTTTTACTTTTTCATTCCTTAAAACCCATACGCTACTTTCCTTCAGTAAACCGGCGTATATACGCGGATCCCCTTTATGAAACTCGCGTATACACAGAGATCTAGATATGTAATTAACTCTTCACTTAGATCATTCCATCATTCATTCATTAGATGTTCAATAAACTGTAAACATGTGCAGTAATAACAGAATAAGCCATCACACAAAGCATCACACATGAACACCAGGATTTTTAGGTGGAAACCCAAATCGGGAGAAAACCACCGCTGCAGTTGCTCAGCCTTCAATATTTTATTATAGAGAAAACATCTTACAACATATGTGCTGGCGCAGACTTGACCAGCACGCAGGCACCCACCTGCGCTCGTTTACCAGCCTCTCCTGGAAGGGAGCTCCAACCCCCTGACTCGTTTACCGGCCTCTCCTGGAAGGGAGCTACGACCCCCCGATCTCGTTTACCAGCCTCACCTGGAAGGGAGCTACGACCCCCTGACTGAAGGCTACAACCTTCAGCACCACCTTGGACCACGTTTCATCAATTTTCACACTAGATCCAACAACTTCAATAGAACACCACTTGCAGGCCACATTTCATCATATTTCCAGACTTGACCCTTTCCAAACTTTTAAGCACAAACATACATCACTAACAGATACTTAACAACACAGATCAGATAGCAGAAACACATCAGAATAGATCAGATATTTCATACCCTTTGCTTCAGCAAACCCTAGTTTGCATACGCGCTTTCACTTCACTGATGTCGCGTATATACGCACTTCCGTCCACACAAACCAGCGTATACCTCAGTGTATATTTTATTGCGCATACGCGCTTTCTCTTCGCTGAAGCCGCGTATATACGCGCTTCCTCCGCGGCGCAGTAGCGTATAGATCTTCAATCATTACAGAGCAGCATACTTCATCAGATCAGATATTCAGTTCAGATCTACCCTTTTGCTTCAGACAGATGTTCGCCTGGATGCTCGCCTTATCACGAATCTAAGCCTTCCATAATCAGATCTAGCAAATACAAGGGCAATTCAGATCTAGATCCCCTTCTTCATCATTGGTGCATCATACATTCAGATTTATCATTCAAGTGTAACCCTTTCCATTCAGATATACTTCAGAGAGAAGTATTCATTCAAGCTCGGACATCTTGCCCCCACACTTCTGATTTGCACAATGAATTTCTTCTCCTTATATAGGTTTATCCTTTTTCAATACCACGGGCCCCCTTTTTCAATACCACGAGCCAAACCAATACCACGAGCCCAAAACTACCTGGACGGGGTCAATTAGGCGGATCATTACCCAATACAATGGGTCAATACCATGGTGGTTACCCTTGGTTTTGCACTTTTTGAGCGCTTTAGCCCATACGCGACTTGGAACGTTCTTTTCCGCGTGCATACGCGACTTCACTTAGGAATATCCGCGTATACAAAGAGACATACTCTTTTCATCATGCTTTGAGCACATTCTGAATTCTTTTCTTCATTGCCTTCTGTACACACTGTAGATACATCATATTTTCTTCATCAGGAACATATTCTCTCAAGCACAACTTCATCAAGTAAGTTGTCATCATCTTCATCAAATGGGTTGCCTTTCAAGGACAACACTCAGCATCATATTGTCAACAAACATCAGATTTACATCATTTACCAAGTCCATCAAGTCAAGCATAACTTCATCAGGTGGATTGCCATCAAGGACAACACATGTCAACAGTCGCATGTCTTCATCTTCATTCCGTGGGTTGCCATCAAGGACAACACTCCGCATCATATTTCCAACAATCTCCCCCTTTGGACTTGATGGCAACCATGATGGTGTTTGGTTACCACAGCAGATAGATATCATGTCACTCTCCCAAATATGTCACATCATTATCTTCTTTTTATTCAAACACCATGTTACTCTCCCCCTTTGACATCAAGGGCAAAGGGCGGATAAAAAAAAAACAACATTCTCCCCCTCATGTGGAAGAAACATTATGCAGATCTGATATGTGCTGAAGTGGCCATGCTCCCCCTGAGTTCATGCTGAATCTTCAAACATATTTTTCAATAAAGTACATGATTCAAAGACTTTCCTATCACCAATGACTCATACTTACAACAAATATCCAACCAAGTGGACTTACATATGAGACTCAAGTACCCAACCAAGTGGGTTTACACAATTGACTCAGCTACCCAACCAAGTGGGTTTACAAATTTGACAAGTCCTTACATGACTGAATATTACAATTTTACAACATGGGTCTCAACAAGACCTTTTCATCAAACTACAAATATAGCTTTTAAGACCAACACCAGAAAGTCCTCAAGAAAGAGAACATATTTCAGAACCATCATAATGCCAACACTGCATTATACTCAGCAAAGCTAATGCTCCCCCTAAATCTGTGCAACCAAGCAATCTTTCCAAATGACTAAGGCTCCCCCTTAGTTTGTGCATCCTAAAAACTTCCACCAACAAATCATCAAGGCATCTTCATCAACATTAGAAACAGAATTATGAGAACTGGAACACCACCAGAGAAACCAAACAGTATCAGAGATACCAGACAGCATTGCAGCTGTGCTGAAGAATGCTGAACCAACCAAAAAATTGTCAGCAACCAAACATACGCGGTTTTATGTGCAGGAACTCGCGTACATACGCGACTGTGTTTCAGGAAACCCGCGTATCCCAAGCCATCTTCTAAAACTTATGCAGATTTTTTCTTTTGACTGGCAGAGACCACTCCCAGCTTCTGTCTTAGATGCTCGAACGCTTCCTTGGGCAGAGGTTTGGTAAAGATATCAGCAACTTGTTCTTTGGAGGTAACATACTCCAACTTCACCTTTTGTTCAAGCACTTGTTCACGTAAGAAATGATACTTTATGGGAATGTGCTTGGTCTTTGAATGCATAACAGGATTCTTTGAGATACTGATGGCACTTGTATTATCACACATAATGGAGATAGGAGTTGCACATTTGATTTGAAAATCTTGCAAGGTTTGCATCATCCATAGGAGTTGAGTGCAACAAGATGCGGCAGCTACATACTCTGCTTCAGCTATTGATAAGGCAATAGAATTTTGCTTCTTGCTGAACCAAGATACTAACCGGGGCCCCATGTAAAATGCACCACCACTAGTGCTTTTCCGATCATCAACACTTCCAGCCCAATCTGCATCGGTGTAAGCATGAAGAGTAAGATCAGCATCCTTTGGATACCATAGACCAAAGTCTTGAGTTCCTTGTAGATATTTGAATATCCTTTTGACAGCCTGAAGGTGAGACTCTTTTGGATTAGCTTGGAATCGTCCAACAATCCCAACAGCATGCATAATGTCTGGTCTGGTCCCGGTGAGATAAAGTAGACTTCCAATCATCGATCTGTATTCTGGTTGATTCACAGTGGGAGAATCATCATTAGAACTGAGACTGCATCCGGTTATCATTGGTGTACTTACAGGTTTGCATTCTTCCATGCCATACTTCTTTAGAATTTGCTTAAGATATTTTTCTTGTGATAGAAATATACCATCTGCAGATTGATGCACTTGCAAGCCAAGAAAGAATGTTAGTTCCCCAAGTAAAGACATTTCAAATTCTTGCTGCATGACAGAAGCAAATTTTTGACTCATAGATTCTTCATTACTCCCAAAAATGATATCATCAACATATACAACTACAATCAATAGTTTATCATTTTCAACTTTTGTGTATAAGTTTCTATCAGCAGACCCCTTTGAAAATCGTTGTTGATGAAGATATTTGTCAAGACGATAATACCAAGCCCTTGGAGCTTGTTTGAGTCCATACAGAGCCTTTTTAAGTCTACAAACAAGATTTGCATCATTTCCCAAAATGAATCCTTCCGGTTCTAGATCACCATTAAGAAAAGCAGACTTAACATCCATTTGATAAACTTTGATTCGTTGATAGCTTGAGAAAGCAAGAAACATTCTTATGGCTTCAAGTCTAGCTACAGGAGCAAAAGTTTCTTCAAAGTCTATACCTTCTTGTTGAGTATACCCTTTGCAAACAAGTCTAGCTTTGTTTCTTACAACATCCCCATTCTCATTTAACTTGTTCTTGAAGATCCATTTAGTTCCAATGACATTTTTATCATGAGGTCTTGGTACCAAATCCCAAGTGTCATTATTTTCAATTTGCTCAATTTCTTCATCCATGGCATTATTCCAACATTCATATTTGCTAGCTTCATTGACATTGTGTGGTTCAATTGTGGACAGAAGTGCTTGATGACTAGAAGATCCCACAAGAGTCCTCCTTGTTCGTACACCTGATTCCTTGTCTCCCAAAATCTGAGATTCAGGATGATTCTTTTGAACGTATCTGGATGGAGCTTTTTCAGATAGATCATTTTCAGGTTCTTCATTTGATTCATTGTCTATATCACTTCCATCTGATGTAGAAGGCCATATGTCATCATCATCTTCTTCTGTTGTTTGTTTTTCTTCTTTGGGAGCTGCAGGAGACTCGTCAATAACAACATCAATACATTCAACAACCTTTTGAAGCCTCTTATTGTAACATGTGAAAGCTTTTCTTGAAGATGTGTAGCCAAGAAGTATCCCTTCATCTGATCTAGGGTCAATCTTGCCAAGTTTTTCATCATTATTTTTGATAAAGCATCTACTTCCAAAAACTTTAAAATGCTTTACAGTGGGAGATTTGCCATACTGAGAGTTCATATGGAGTTTTATCACTTGTTTACCGGACATGAGCCTTGTTGAGAATGTTAAGCTGCGCACGTCTTTGCTTCACTCCATTTATGTTAGGAACATTAGAGTCGAGAAAGCATGGCTACGGCCATTTGAACAATTGTTCTATTCATTCTTTACCCTTTCTGGTTTTGTTATTAGGTGCACCTTTCTGACATCTTTTAATTCCCTGTTGTTCACAAAAAATTCAAAGAATTCATTTGACGAATATTCTCCTCCTCTATCAGATCTGAGACACTTGATTTTTAGATCTAACTCATTCTCAACTAGTGCTTTGAAGATCTGAAATTTCTCAAATGCTTCATCTTTGTGTTTAAGCAGCGCAATCCAACACATTCTAGAGAAATCATCAATGAACAAGATATATTATTCTTCACCACGTGGTGAATTTTTCCTCATAGGTCCACAAATGTCGGTATGAATGAGTTCAAGAGGCTTGCTTGATGATCCTTCTTTAGCTTTCGTCGGACTACGAATGCTTACCAAATTTACATGATTTGCATATGGTACTTTCTGGAAGATTGATCTTGGGAAGATCACGAACAGCTTGAAGTTTGCTTGCTTTCTTGATTTGGGAGAAACTCAGATGTCCCAGTCTTCGATGCCATAGCCAATTTTCTGAAGATTTGCTTAAGTAACATTGTTCTATGCCGTTGAGTCCATACAGGTTGCTTGGATTCCTTTTTCCTTTTATAATGATTTTACCTGTATCAAGATCACGAACCACACATTCTTTGGGCGAAGACCACTTCTGCTCCTTGATCACACATTTGACTAACACTCAATAGGTTATGCCTTAATCCATCCACATCCATGACATCTTTAGCCTTCACCTTTTCTTTTAGAAATATTGACCCTTTTCCTTTAATAACAGCAGGAGTATCATTTCCAAAAGTAACTTTCTTTTCCTTCTCTAGAGCATTATAAGTATGCATTTTTCTTTTGTCACCTGTCATGTGTCTTGAACACCCGCTATCAATGTACCATTGATTCTCTTCACCCTCTGCAAATAACGCTATCCCACAATTTTCAACCGGTATTTCTTTATTTTTCCACACTTTAGAGCTTGAGGAAACATGCTCTTTTGGCTGGACCTTGCTCTGGCATTCGGAATCTTCATGACCAAAGTTATTGCAATAAGTACATTCAACTTCATTTTGAAGAGGAGAAAAATTGTTATAGGTGTTCTTCTTTGGTTCATCATCCATCCTTACCTTTCTTGCTTCTCTGGTCATGATGGTTTTATATGCAACACATTGAACAGCTTTATGACCAAAGTTGTGACATGTGAAACATTGTCCATTGAAGTAGAAATTTCTGTGATCATGAAATCTTCTATTAGACTTTACCTGTTGGTTGTAGCCATTTTGAAAGATATCCCTGTTTGTGTTTCTTGAATTGAGGTGATCTTGCTTTACCTGTAAAGATCAATTGTTCCCTTGCTGAGTAGCTGAATGTAGAGAACCAGCGGTGGCTGCTTTTAGAGAATTTGGTGCTGATGTCTGAGAAGATTCCCCAGTATATCCAAGACCTGTTTTTATAAGGGGAGACCGTTGTACCTTGATAATTTCATCCAAGGTTCCCAGACTTTTAGCAAATCTGAGATTGAGAGAATTCAAATTCTCATTATCCTTCCTTAGACTTACTACTTCACATTCTAGATCCTCCATGCGCTTTTCTCTTGCTTCAAGCTGATTTTTAAAAGTCTCAATGATTATGTTCTTTTCTTCTAGGCTTACTTTGAGTTGAATGTTTTCTTCAAGAAGATTATTGTCTTCTAAAGAATCCACAACGGTACCCTTTTCTTCATCACATTCTTTTGCGAGTGCCCATACTTTTGCACCAAAATTCAACAAAACTTTTGTTTGTATACTTCCCATTGTGACGGATCTCCTTCAAGCGATCAAGCTTCTGCAGAAGAACCTCCTCTGATACCAATTGTTGGGAAAAATACTGAGAGGGGGGGTGAATCAGTATTTACAGTATATTCAAAACTTTTTACTTTTCTTTACTTCAAAACCCATACGCTACTTTCCTGAAGAATACTAGCGTATACACGCGAATATCCTTCATAAAACTCGCGTATACACAGAGATCTAATTATGCCATTAGTTCTTCACTTATATCATTCCATCATTCATTCATTAGATGTTATATAAACAGTAAACATGTGCAGTAAGAACAGAATAAAGCATCACACAAAGCATCACACATGAACACCAGGATTTTTAGGTGGAAACCCAAGTCGAGATAAAACCACTGCTGCAGTTGCTCAGCCTTCAATATTTTATTATAGAGAAAACATCTTACAACATATGTGCTGGCGCAGACTTGACCAGCACGCAGGCACCCACCTGTGCTCGTTTACTAGCCTCTCCTGGAAGGGAGCTCCAACCCCATGACTCGTTTACCAGCCTCTCCTGGAAGGGAGCTACGACCCCCTGATCTCGTTTACCAGCCTCACCTGGAAGGGAGCTTCAACCCCCTAACTGAAGGCTACAACCCTCGGCACCTCTATGGACCACGTTTCATCAATTTTCACACTGGATCCAAAGCATCCTTTAGGACACAACTTGCAGGCCATGTTTCATCATATTTTCAGACTGGACCCACTCCATACTTTTAAGCACAAACCTATACATCATCAACGGATACATATCAACACGGATCAGATGGCAAACACGGTAGAGCAGATCGAGATGTTCATAACCTTGCTTCAGCAAAACCTAGTTTGCATACGCGCCTCCCTTTCACTGATGTTCCTTCCTTTGATGTCGCGTATATACGCGCTTAGTCCACACAAACCACATACCTCGGTGTATATTTCATTGCGCATACGCGCTTTTACTTCATAGAAGCCGCGTGTATACGCGCTTCCACCGCGGCGAAGTAGCGTATAGATCTTCGATGATTACAGAGCTTCATACTTCATCAGATCAGATATTCAGTTCAGATCTACCCTTTTGCTTCAGACAAATGTTCGCCTAGATGTTCGCCTCATCACAGATCTAGACCTTCCATAATCATATCTAGCAAATACAAGAGCAATTCAGATCTAGATCCCCTTCTTCATCATTGGTGCATCATACATTCAGATTTATCATTCAAGTGTAACCCTTTCCATTCAGATCTACTTCAGAGAGAAGTCTTCATCCAAGCTCAAACATCTTGCACCCACACCCATGATTTGCACAATGAATTTCTTCTCCTTATATAGGTTTACCCTTTTCAATACCATGAGCCCCCTTTTTCAATACCATGGGCCAAAGCAATACCATAAGCCCAAAAACTACCTAGACGGGGTCAATTAGGCGGATCATTACCCAATACAATGGGTCAATACCATGGTGGTTACCCTTGGTTTTGCACTTTTTGAGCGCTTTAGCCCATACGCGACTTGGCACGTTCTTTTCCGCATGCATACGCGACTTCACCTAGGAATATCCGCGTATACAAAGAGACATACTCTTTTCATCATGCTTTGAGCACATTCAGAATTCTTTTCTTCATTGCCTTCTGTACACACTGTAGATACATCATATTTTCTTCATCAGGAACATATTCTCTCAAGCACAACTTCATCAAGTAAGTTGTCATCATCTTCATCAAGTGGGTTGCCTTTCAAGGACAACACTCAGCATCATATTGTCAACAAACACCAGATTTACATCATTTACCAAGTCCATCAAGTCAAGCATAACTTCATCAGGTGGATTGCCATCAAGGACAACACATGTCAACAGTCGCATGTCTTCATCTTCATTCCGTGGGTTGCCATCAAGGACAACACTCTGCATCATATTTCCAACATTATCTATTGTACAGAGTTGAGTGGCCTAATATATATTATGTACATATTTTATAGTTGTGCAAAGTTCTGCACCTCCACACTTATTTTGTATCAAGCCTCAAGTCTGAGTATTGGGGCCAAAAATTATATAATTATACCTAGTCAAATTATACTAGGTATTAGCAAAAATGCACTCAATATTTATGCACCCAAAAATATTTATGCCCCAAACTTTAATAACCCAAACTAATTATTTATTGATTAATATTTAACATGTGGAAATGTATATGGAAATATGAGACATTGCAGGGAAGGTGTACATTCCTTGCTTCACATAGTCATTTTCCCACACAACTGTTTCACTATATGGATAAAATCTCTGTGACGATTGTCACAGGAATTGTTTGTGGGAATGCACTAGAGAGTGTGCACTAAGAGTGTGTGTGTGAAGCAAGGAACACAAACAACTCTGCATATGCCACCTTCACACAATATTTCTTCGCAAAACAAAATCTATGATATTTATGTGCAAAGAGGGAAAGTTTTATGTTACTTGGTTCACAAACTAAAAATATAAAATATTCAAACTTAGATGTTGGACAATATTATATTTATATGTGTAAATAAAAATTTTAAGTTATATTTATAGAAGCCTTTAGGTCTGATAAATGGTGAAATATTGTAATTAATTTGTTTGAGTATGTAAATACACAATTGCATAAATCGATGGTGTTTAAATTTATAAATATTGATTTTTATATGATTTATATTTGTAAATCGATATAACTTCAATGCAAATTGATAAATCATATACACCCTTTGGGTGATTGGGCATGATTAACACCATTATTGTGCTCCAAGAAAACACACATTAGTTACAATGTAAATTATAGTTGCAATGTTCAATTTCAAAAATTCTTAATGTCTAATCCATTTAGAATATTAAACTTTCTCAATTTGATTTTCAAATTTATGCTTTTTTATATATCAAGTTATTTTAATAATTAATATTACCCTATATCTCTTATGTTGTTATCTTTTGCGAAATATTTTCTCATTATGCAGAATGTAGAGGTGTACGGAAAACTCAATACAATGACCATCATATATTGGAGAATAGTAAAATTATTTTTGTAACGATAATAACTTTGAAATGATAGTTTTTAGCTTAGTGTAAAGTGGTAGAAACCATATTGAGACAAGACATAAAATTGTCTTGCAATTATAGTGAATCCTTTATACTTATTCCAGATCTAATATAGACATAAACCAAACTTTTCATGCTATAAACTTAAACAAGCCAAACCTGCTACTTAATTGATTTATCTATAGTATGCTCCGCATATTTGTTCTCCCACACAATACTTCTTCCTCACATGGATTAAAAACACAGTTCATTTAATATTGGATAATATTTGTTCAATTGACAAATGTGACTCTCATAATGCACTTAGTATTCGACAAACATCAATACCAAGGTTTTTTCACTCTATTTTGGTAGAAAAAAATTGGCTAATAGGAAAACAAGCTAACAGAGTAAATGTCGTGAATACATGTTGGTTCACTGAATAAATGTCGAAAAGACTTATATTTATTGGACAAAGAGCTTTAGTTAACAAAAATATAATGAAATTTAGGATATTAATAAAACAATATGTTGATATTGATTTCTAAAGTGTGCCAAATGGAGAAATTGTGAAACACAATCCTATAAATTGGACTATCTCGATTTGGAATTTGAGAAAAACGAATATGGTTCAAAGTAACTTATTTTGAAACAATATTTTATGATTGCAAATCATGAATATCAGTACTAGCCAAATTGATGATGATCACTGGTTAATGAATACCATTAAAATAGATAGTAGTTAAATGTCCTTTCAGAACTTTGATGTCAATTCATGATTTAAATAACTTATTTCCTCTAACGCATTATATGTAGGCATGTTGGCTTTTAATTGGTTTATAATAGTTTTGGGAAAGCAATTTTCCAATGTTCATCTTGTTGTAGACCCGTTAGCACTAAAATCGCCTCTAAAAGTTCTAGGCAATTGATTTGTTTCGTTTCTTCTAAAACAGATAAGTGTTAGTAGGATTTTATTTATAAAATTTCTATTTTTTTTCGAATTTTCTAAATCTTGTTGGTACCTTCGTTGGTGAAGGAGCCGAGGGACACAGGTGGGGGGGGGGGCACCGCTCTACCACTAAGAATATTGTGGTTTGATGTTACTATTGTAATACCAACAACAAGCCAAATTTTGAAAGAAGTAATGGCAAAAGCATACATGAAGAGATATATGCATAGAGCCAAGAGATCTTAATGCTCAACCAAGATATATTAATGCATAGAAAAGGTATTTTAATGCTAATGAATAACATATTGGAACTTCAACAAATTCCTAGGTGGATTGAATATGAATTGGACGTCGTAACAACATTATTAGAAGAGATCTTACAAAACATGGATGGAGAAATCAGATCTCCATTCTCGTAACATTAGAAGCATGAACCTCCAAGAACTATGGTTCATTAATAAAGAATTCATTGCCAAATTTTTCTACTTGCTCAACTGATTTTGAAATTTAGTATATTCTAAAGGCTTTATATTGTAATTTTCTCAACACAATAAAAAAAACATATTGCAATATTGTGGAATATACACGTATGTATAAATGATTTTTTTTTTAAAGTTATTTCATACTCTTCCATACATTGTTTCTTCGAATAAGAATTCAATTTAAAAATTTGTTTGAGTTATGTATGATAATTATTAGTTTCAAATTTTTTTTGAGTTATGTGTGATAATGATTGGCTTGGAAATTTGTTTAAATTTTTCATGAAATACCCTTTTTGATAGAAATTAGTTATAACAAGTTATTAAAAATATGTAAATGTATTACAAATAAATGAAGAAATGTATGTCAAGAAACATATAGTAGAATAATCAAATAGCATTGCATCACCTATACTTTGATCTAATCATGTTCATGGAACAAATATTTTGTAAGTTATGCCAATTTGGATCATGAGAATAATGTAAATGTTATGTGTGAAATTGTTTGCTTTTGTTTTCTAACCTAATCAAACTTTAAAATTTAAAACATGTACATAAATACGTCTTCTAATATTGTTTGAATAATTATGGGAGTTGCAAATTTGATAAATCAACAAAACAATGTAAGAAATCACATTGCAAAAAATGTTAGTAAATAGCATAGTAAAAAAATCAATACTCGAAGAGGGGAAGGGGGGGCATTGTGCAGAGTGTGGAGGAAAAAATCACTTATGCATGATGTATTAACATTAATAGTTCCACTGACTATGCCAGGGTATCGAAACGAGAAAAAATATTTTCTAACTTGACATGAATGAAGCTTGAATTTTTTTTTATTCTTCCTTGGAAATGTAAAACCCATGTTTTAAACACAGTTAACTACAACAAATTGTACACTTTATTTACACAATTTTTGTTTTTAAATTTTGGGAAACTGAAAACGAAATAACAATGTAACATTGGTAGCTCTAATTTTTCCATGTGAATTTTAGAAACTTTGAATTAAACTTAAAAGTACGACGATCATTGCCAAATATTATCAAACACAACTTTTTCTTTCTAGAAATGTTAAAGAACTATTAAGGATCCATATAATCTTTAAATATTCAAATATAGAGATTCCTCACATAGTTTTTTGCTAACATAAACTATGTGCAGAGGAAATACATTTTGTAATATTTTTTGACAAATTATAGAATTTGCAAATTTGATAAATCAATAAGCCAATCTAAGAAATAATAGTGCAAAAAAGCACACACGACATAGCATAATGAACCAGCTAAACATTACAATCAAAACATAGTAAATAATCTTAGAAAATAACATAGTACAAAACATAGAACTTGAACAAATGAATTCATTGAAATAAAATTTTGTACAATGTTAATAGCTATAGATTACGTAATCAGAAGATGAAATCAAATGCCAACTATCCAATGAACAAAAAGGACTCTTCGATAATGAAATTCTTGAACTAGAAATTAGAAGATGATGTTAAGATTGGAAGTATGGATATATGAAAGCATGAAAATTTATATGAAGCCCTACCGCTCGCCAATATTCCATGGGAATTCAATGTTACTAGTTACCAGTAAGAGAGATATCCACACATTCTGCAAAACACCTCTTTATTTTGACAAATAATACTATATTTAGAATACCAATAGTATATTTATTGAAAATGAAAGCAAAGAGAATAGTGGATCATCTAACCATAACATGAAATCAGATCCCAATCATCCAACAAACCGAAAAAGCTTTCCATCAATAATCAAACTCTTCAGGAAAAAATTATAAGGTCAATTTAATATTGGTAGTGTGGATATGTGAATGTGCAGAAATGAAAAAACTTCCCCTACTCCTTTCCAACTACAAATCAGGTAACCAAAAGATGAAATAAGATTGGAATCATCCAACAATCCAAAAAATATGTTCGGAAATGCTCACTTTCTTCAAGCAATAAGTAAATCATAGTGTGAGGATATGCGGAAGTGAAAAACCATTAATAGATTGTTTGAAAATGCAAACAAATAGAACCATAATACCATCACTATTTTACTTAACAATGTAAACAAAGAGAACGAGAATACCATCATTATATTCTTGACAATGCAAGCAATGAGAATTGTATTGTCACCAAATTCCTTGACAATGTAAACAAAGAGAACCGTCATTGTATTCATATAATCACATTTTGATGGCTTAATGTAAATGTGTCACGTACCTTGAAACTGGAGAAAAAATCAATAAAAAATGATATTTCCACACAATATTGCTCATAGGAAACTTTTTGTAGATCAGGTAACACTTTCTCTAGTTCCACGCCTCTCAGAACACAAGACATTGCTGTCTTATTATTTGCATGTATGATACAATTTAATGGATGGAAATAAATGAAGCATAATTCTTTGTTGTAAATGGTATAATAATCCATAGTTCCATTCATAGTTCTAGTAGTTCTAATTGGTCTACTGCATTTGACATATACAATCTCAAATGAATTCATAAATGCACTAGTCAACGTTAGTTATCTTTACAAGTGTTGTAAAATTGATATAAAAAACCGAGACTTAGAAAGTTGAAATCAAATATATATATATCTATATATATATATATATATATATATATATATATATATATATATATATATATATATATATATATATATATATATATATATATATATATATATATAGCTACAAAATAATGAAGTTTATTGTGCATATACCACTCGCCGAAGAAAGAAGTTTTCTTAGATTTTTGACCTTTTTTTTTCTCTTTTCAATGAACATATGAATGTGGATTGTGAAGTTTAGAAAAATCTTTCTTGTTTTCTAGCTATATTTTTTAGCAAAATGAGCAGAAAAACACTTTCTTGCAATTGTCTTTCAATTGAAAGTTATGTTGAAAGAAGTTTGTCATGTACTTAAACCTATCACATATGCAGTATTTGTAAAACAATACATGTAAACCATATAAGAGACAGACAATAACTTTGTAGCATTGGAACATTCAAATAAATCAAATCTTACTATTGTCTTGTCCTATTATAAATTTCCGCCTTTGATTTCTGGTACACATTGCATTTATGTTTGTGTTGCTGAAGTTACAATGACATCGATTATGCCAACTAGAAACAGATCTTGACTATGAGACAAATTTGTAATTGTCATATTTGGAAAGAATTGGTACTCTACAGAAACATGAAATTTTTTTTGTACAATGCTAAAGCTATTTAGACAAATAGTTTTCTCAAAGTCACCACTATCATATTTGTGCTTTAGAATTATTTCAAAATTTCTAATAGAAACACCAACATATGTAATAATTTTTTCCTCATGTTGTTCGACAAACTGTGTTGGCACAAGAAATATTAATGTCATTTCAAATTTCTTATCCATCAAATCTACATGGAGTATTATTTTTTTCTCTTTGTCCATAAAATTTTGGTATATAACTAAGGCAACGCCATGGAAAACGCTTCATGTTATACTGTTACTAATATATTTGATCAATAATGGCATATAATCGATCTCTTTTTAACTAGTCATGAACATTGAATTGAAATTAATTTAAGAAAACCAAAAAGAAATCTAATACATAGTTAACTAAACCCAAACATAACTACTTTTTTTCTTTTGTTTCTTCCCTGTTTTTTTTCCTTTTACTTTGTCTCCTGCAATATCTACTTCTATAATAGTTCTCATTTCTACCTTTGCTTCCTTGTCTATGTCTACTATTTTATAATCCGAATATGATATTTTTGGTTCTTCATAAATAATGCATTCAAATCACTGCTTAAAAGGACATTATGATTGGTACTAGTTAAGAAATGGCTCATGAAGATAGAATCAGATAGTGCAAACTCGTCGCTAATGTATATTATAATATCAATTTCATAGTTACTAGATATAATCTGAGTTCAACAAATATAGGTAAAATAACAAATAGATTTTAGTTTCGATAGATTCTAATTTATAGTTCCTTGCTACATATATTAAAATGAAAAATTAACAAATGAAAATACGCACAAATGTTTTATAGAAATATTCAAATTACCTTTTCCCTTGTAATTGTTGTCTTGGATTCAAATCTATAAGTGTTATATGTTTCCTGAAAATTGAAAATGCCATGATTTTAGTTAGAGCACATAAAAAATATAGCGAAAAAACACAAAGCTATATAATTAAATAATACTAAAATGAAAATAAATAAAACAAAAACACACCTCTTAGAAAATTTATCATTGTCTTTAATTGTATTTGTTCTACTTGTGTTCATCTTACCTGCTTTGATGATATGAATTAGATCAAATATATACTAAAATAAGAGGGAAAAAGGTTCTAATTTCATAGCATGAAAACAATTCATACGTAACAACTATAGGAACATAACATACATTTCATAAATGTGTTTATCACTCTCATATTATCCACTTCTTGAAATTTTCACCTCATTAATATAGGGTTGTGTTGGCAGGGAGAAATTTCCGGCCAATGGTAAGGGATCTCCCTAGTATAAAGTCCCAACTAGACTCTAAACCGTTTGTGATAGGGATCCCGTCCGGGGTGTGGGTTCGGCTATCGCTGAATATTTCTCTTCTTGGACACAAACGAGCTATGCAGACCTATGAACACATGATTATTTGAATAATACAAGACAAATGGTTGATGAGTCTCAATGTACATAAAACACTACAAATAGCAAAAAGTGAGTTAAAACGTGTAGCCAAAGGAAATGCTGTTAGCAGCAGATCATTAGGGTCATGCCTGTAAAATCTATCCAAACCACAGAAGAAATAATCCTTTATGGTCAAAACACCCTTCAATCCCTTGAGTATTTACGAAAGATGAGATAATGTTAGTGACAAAGCTGCTAGCAATATACTCGGTTAAGTATCACTATACCATTTACACATTAAGTAAGCTGAAACGTAAAAAATAGTAGAAGCAGCAAACACATATCATAAAAAAGATATTCGATGCATGAGACAAAGTATTCATAATGTTAACAGCCGAGTCCTCATCAGATCCAATAGTGGAATCAAAAAATTTGTTGTATTCGTTCCCAAAAATATGTGTCCAATGCTATACAATTCTCTTTGCTCCTTTGGAGTAAAAAAAAAAGGATCTTTTACAATTCCCCGGAGGGAGTATTAATAGAAAAAAATTGATCCTTGGGTGTCCCTGACTTTTCGCCTTCCTCACTGTTGACATACTCTGTGACCCGAAGGGAATTTGTGACTTGCGACCTTGGTTTTGACTGCGACCTGTGACTCCTCTTATCTGTTGCGACCTGAAACCCCTCCTGTTTGCTGCGACCTGCGACTTGGTCATGGGAGCAATTGGGTGATTGTGAGATCAGGGACGTCTACCTGTTGCTGTTCTTTGAGGTAATTTTTCCATGCTTGATAATCTGCAGCAACTGGGGAGACCTAAGGATTATCTTCTCTCAATCTATGAAGGCACTCGAGAGCGTTCAAGATCAAAGTCCCTCTCTTGATCGTGATCTGATTAGACAAGGAGGCCAGCTTCGTATAGATCCGGACCAGTGTTATGATGAATTGAACAAGATTTTCTTGTGATGCCGGAAGGTCTTGAGAAGTAGCTGCTTGCCTTTTGGGTTGTATAAATGCTTGAATGTCTTGGGAAACTTCTTCCCATGCTTTTTCTCCGTCTAGTACACCCAGAGAAGGAATGTGATGTACTTCAGCCATTGAATCAATGACTCTAATTAGATGTTCATATGCGGACATTACTTTCTCTAGATCCTTGACTAGTTTCTCTTTCAATTGTACCTTTATCCAGATTTGAATTTTTTCATTTTGGGTCCAAATCCAATATTTTCTAGGCAAGGTGTCTGGAGTCTGCGGATATATGTTTGACCATTCTAGCATTATGTCGAAGGCAGTGGAAGCTTCCTTCAGCTATGCGGTCCTCTTCTTGGTTTCTGCTTATGCTTTTAGTAGTGGCGCGACTGTCTATTTTATTGTAAACATTTCTTCATATAATTGCTTCATGGTGGCTTCCAAAGTGACCAAATCTCTTTTAATAATAAGTGGCACTTCGATGGATTGTAGATTTCTGTGGTGTAGATTTTTAGAATCAGAGAACTGTGGAGATTTTTTTTGACTGAAAAATGAGAACTGTGGAGATTCCGAGCTCTGATTCTAAAAAATTGGCACTTCATTAGTTGGGGAATTCTTAACCTGAAGTTGTTGGATTTCTTCTTCTAGATCCTTCTTTTCTTGTTTCGACTGAGCTGTCTTTGTTCAGAGGCCTGTAGTATATTTTGCAAGGACAAAATTTCTCTACTCATTCTGCTAACATTCTCCTCTGTGGCTGCTGCAAAGGCGGTCCTAGCCGATGCAATCATAATTGGATTGGTCATGGTATCCAAGACTATATCCTTTTCCGTTGTGGCCGTGAGAGGCGCTGCAGGGTTCCGCGCTAAACATCTTCTTTTTTCTTGCATGATCTTCTACGTGAACTGATCATAGGTTAGTATTGTTAGATCGAAGACTTCCTCATCCTGATCCTCAGAGGCACCAATTTCCGAGAGAGTAAACCACACACTGGTAATAGGAGTTGTCTGAGGCATCTCAATGTGTGGTAGCTCTATCTGTTTCCCTGTCTTTGTAGGAGGTGTCTTGTTGCCTTCTGCTTCCTTGGAGGAATATTCCTTTGACTTCTAACTTTCTTCCTCCCTCCTTATTTTCTCAGCTTCTGCTTCATCCTACTTTTCTTTTAGATGGTGTTCAACTTTTGCTTCATCCTGCTTTTCCTTTAGCTGGCCTTCAACTTCTGCTTTATCTTGTTTTTCCTTTAACTGGCGCTCAGCTTCTACTTTATCTTGATTTTCCTTTAATTGGCACTCAGCTTCTACTTTATCTTCCTCTTCTTTCCTTCTTTGTTCCTCTTCCTCTTTCCTACGGGTTTCCTCCACCCGCTTCTTCTTTTGTTCTTCCTTTAGTTGTTTCTTTCATTTATCCTCCTTTTATTTCACCTTCTCCTCAGCTTCTTGTTGCGCTTTAGCCTCCTTTTCTCTTTTCTATTTAGAAGGGTTATCGCCTGTATCATTCCTTTGATTCTTGGCTTTGGAAGATGAGGCTCCTCCTAGCATGTGGATTATTTCCTCTAAAGTTTGATTATGTTGTTCCTCTTGATCGGTTGATTCTTTTGGAGCAGCCTCCTCGTCTTTTTTGTACCAGTTCTTCATTCAATCTTTGGCTGGGCATTCCATGTGCTGGTAACTCCATTTAAATTTGGCCCATTTGCAATGTGCGGGGATGATTCTTTCAGGATCATATGTCCGGTGTGTTACGGGAGGTAAATAAAAACCCTTGGTTTCCTCAACCTCTGCCTCTACTTCCCTGAAATATTTAGGCATCAAAAGTAAGCAGAAGAGTAGGCCACGAATTTTTCTTGCCCTTGGTGAGAACCTTTGAAAAACCACCTGTCATCTGGTAACATACTTCTTGAAGGAGTAATTTGTCAGTGACGAATTGGGGCAGTGTGTGGGGTGCCTTGAGTGACTCGAAGACTTGGATGAAAGTGCTATCCATGACAGGAAACCAGTTGGCCACTCGGTTTATTGTCTCCATGGCTCACCCGGACATGCACTGGGTATCTTTTCCAAACAACTTTTTGTAGAGCGCGGGGATGAAGATGTGCGAGATTGACTCTATATCCTGCTTATACTTGGAGTCCCAGAACATTTGCAACTCCTTGTGGATTGGTCTGCCATGCTCCGCATCCCAGTTGTGTGCCCATCCCTCAAAATAATACCTTATGCATACTGCATCCAACAGGTATGAAGCCATATAAAATTCAAATGTCCATCCCTCGTCAGGTGCTTGTGCTACATCAATGTTTGATCTGAAGGATGCTATTATCAGGTTTCCCCAATTGAAATGAGTACCATATGTAGTGACAACATACATGAGGGGAATCTAGGTACCATTGAACATAGTGGCATCTACTCGGCCATATATTTTGCACATCATGGCTGCCACCAGCTTATAAGCTCTCCTTAGACCTTATGTCTTATATTCCTGATCCTTCTTATACTTGAACTTTTCGGGGTCCTCCCACCATCCTTTCAGATATTTTTCTATGGGAACTATGTGAGTGGCTACCCAGTCGGTGTTGAAGGTCTGTTCCCGAGTGGGGAGTGCATAGTATACTTCCGCATCCCCTCCCTTTAGGTTAGCAAATGTTTTCCCTGAGTGATCTCAAATGACCCACAATCTAGAGTCGACCTTTTGGAGGATCCATTGAATAATCTCTGTGCACAGAAATATGGGTGGATGGGCGCCTACATAGTGGAGTTTGGACCTTTTGACCTGAACGTACACCTACCAGTCTGGAAGATCTTTTGGGAAATCAGGCTTGGTGAACTCCTGATATATTTGGTACCAACTCATCTTGTCCCCCTTTCCGAGCACACAGCTGGTGTCTCTATATGTGGGGGGTGGGGAAGGGGACATGCCTTCTTCTGATATTTCTATTTCTGGACTCTTCTTCCTCTTCCGAATAGCTGGGGGTCCCATCTCGCTTGAGGCCGAAGAGATGGACACACACTCGAGCTCAGCTTCGATGTTCCCTGGCATGTTCATAAAACAATCCCACGATAAGGTGACATAATTATAACTATGTCAAGACCAATAAAATTTGAAAATGACTCTTGCCAAACATTATATGAAGAAAATATTAGTCCTGTGACTTGGAAAAATAACGACCAGGTTTCTGGGTCGCTGGGTCGCGTCAATTCAAATTTTCAAAGAGCCGCAACTTGGCAACCTTGCGACTAGGGCACTGGGTCGCTGGGTTGTGTTGGCCAAGACTTTCAAGGAAGCGCGACCTGGCGACTTGGTGACCTTGTGACTGGGTCGTTGGGTCGCTTTGGTTAAAATCTTAATGAAGTGCAACCTGGTGACTTGGTGACCTTGCGACTAGGTCGCTGGGTTGCTGGGTCGCTGGGTTGCGCTAAGGCTTCCTTACGGGTTACGTGACTGAAAATAGGTGAAATAAAAAAAATAATGATCATAAGATCTCATCCGGGCCTTTGAAGCTTTCTATGGGTGAGTTAGGAAAGGTCCTTGAGGCAGATAATGGGGCAGATAGGCTTCAGAGAAAATACAAGGAAATAAATGGGTACATGTCATGAGGGAGGTAGGTAGGTTTTGCAAAAGGGGTTGTAGGGAGCTTGAGTGAGGTCAAAGCAGGGCTAAAAAGGTTAGGGGCAAGAGTAGGATTGGAAACAATTAACCAAGAAGGAAAAAACAGGAGGATTAGGCAACTTACCCGGGAAAAACGTGCTCCAGCTAGCTTGTCAGAGGCGTTACTCGATCTGTCGCGCAGGTCAAAGGCAACCTGCGTGACCCTTTTATTTATAAAGGGGTTGCACGTGTGGATAATAAATGAGGGTTGCAGGGTCGCAACTTAGGTAAGGTTGATGCGATGTGCGACCTTGCGACCTAGTGACCTGGAGTTCGCAAGGTCGCACGGTCGCATGGTCGCAATTCTCAGGTGTTAGACTTACATGCGACCTTGTGACTTAGCGAATTGAGGGTTCGCAAGGTCGCAAGGTCACAAGAATTTGTTTTTATCAGTTTTGTGACTTTGTGACTTAGCAGTTTACAAGAGTGGGCCTGGATTAGACTCTATCTTTACCAAGAGGTTAGGGGCTCAAAAATTTAAAAAGGGGAAAAATTTTGGAGGGTGTTGTAGCGGCTACAACAGGTTGTAACATATATTTTATAAATTCTCTAAGTACTCACATATAGAATAAATGATGCACTATAAACCTGACAAAAATGCTACATGTTTTGCACCTTCATTTGAAATGAGTCTGTAGAGAAACTCCCCCAAGCCATGCAACTACCAGAACGACCACAACACAACTTGGACACGAAAACTATTTATAGCTTGCTCCTCTAAAAAGCAATCAAACATGCGTTCACAACATGTATGCTAAAAAACTACACGATAAACACCTCGCCAATGCTCCTACGGACAATATAACTAGAATTAATGGTTACAATTATCACATTACCTTTTAAATTTTCAACGTACTTATTAGATACTAATTAAATACAAACCTCATTCAGCAAATGGAAAATTAGAAATAAGATTTCCTGAAATTAGAAAATGTTTTTTATATTTACAGGAAAATATGATTTTTTATCATTTTCCTAAAATTATGGTTAAAATTTCAAAAACTCAACAAAACACTCGATAGTGAACATAATCATCAACACACTTCAACCATGAAGTGAGTGTTGTATTCCCCGAGGAGGCAACACCTAATCATAATAATAATAATAATAATAATAATAATAACAATAAATTTAACATGATTATTAATTAGAATTTTCATATTAGGTTTCAAAATTTCATGATATGTTTTAGATGCTAAGTATTATTAATAATAGTAATTAATAGTCAATGGATTTTGAACACAAGGAGAACACTATAGTCCCTGGCGAGGCATGAACTAATAACTGAAATTTTGCATTGATCATAATGACACTTTGGTCATTGGCATAAACTTGTAATTCGATTTAAATATCACACTTTATTTGTCGTTTTCTTAATGTAAGAAATTATTCCCATAGTTTGAATGCACAAAATATATTATTTTGAAATAATAAAAGATAAATTATAAACCAGACACAAAAAGTAAGGTTTTGTTCTCAACATGAACACCTCCTATTTAATATTGGGATGCAACAACATTTTTGTGAGGTGAATAGTGCATGCTTTCTTCTATATATGATTATTTAGAGCGTTTATACAATAGATGTTACAACATTGTAGCAATGAGATGTGAAGTTCAAAAACTGGATAGTATGGAAGTGCTAATACAATTTAAATACAATGATAACTTTTCTAAGATGTGCACTACTGTTTAATTTATTGTCATTTGATTATTATTATATTATACAAGTCTACGTTTTTTTTTTCCATATTTTTTTTTTATGTATTTTGCGATATTTAATGTTGTATAGAAAAATGTATAAGAAAATGTATGCATACATATGAAGCATTGTGGAAAAATATTTATGTTCCATTTTCCACACAACCATTCTTCCGCACAAAACATCACTTCACTTAATATTGCATAAAATTGTGAATAAGTTCCACTCTTGAAAAAAAATAGAAAATGTAAATTTTTCAATAGCCTTGTGAAATTCTCGTCAAGAAACCGGTTCCAACTTCAATGCCTCTTGAACAGTTCCTCATGAGTACTTCTTTGAAAGTATTGCCACTCCATAACTTGCCCCATCTCCTTCGAATATGCTATTAGTATTAGTTAATTATGCATATTCATATTAATTAAATATGTTTCCTGAAAATTATAAAAAGTCTTGCCACTCCAGAACTTGCCCTATCTCTTTCGAATATAATATATCCATCCGCTTTGCATATATCGAACAAAACATATAGCTAATTAAATTTAAGAAATTAAATGTTCCCACATATTCTCATACAATGTAATATTCCAAATTCGAAACAGCTAGCAAGGCATGACTGGAAAATGCATTTTCCATTAATGGCTACTACAGAAATTAAAACCAAGACTTGGATCCCTTAGAACAATGTGCCTAAGTGCTAAATCCAAGATGAGGCTCTAAAGAAATCCTTCTAAGTGGGTTAAACAGATCTCCCACACTTAGATGTCCTAAAAAGGTTCCCGATGAGGGACTGCAGTAATACATGAACATAAAATGGAATGACATCATTATTATGGTAAGCCTGAGTACATGAAGGTGAAAATAGCCAACAAGTGTATAATATAGCAGCAAAGAGTACAATGCTTTGAGGAATCAATCACTCAAGCTAGGCAATGAGAGCCTCAATAGAACATGTACAAGGAAATGAATAAACACTGCTACATATGAAAAGCCCTGGCTAAAATAGCGCAGTTTATAAGAGATACTGCAACATAAAAAATGATAATAGGATGATATGACAATATCCGGCTCAAGAAATAAGGGGGAGAAAGCTCTCAACCCATGAAAATAACAATACAACAATTCTCAGGAGGATTGGCTACAATATAGATACAAATGGAAACTATGCAAAAATATCGGAGTTGCTGGGTAGCAGCTACAACTCAGAAATAACTGGAGATGGCTGAAGATGATGTGCAATCTGAAATAAACCTCCTCCAATAGATCTCTTAAGTGATAGGTTGATCCTATCCCTAAATATCTCTTCCTCCAAGATGATGGTGCAAGCCCCCACTGTAGGTATTCACTGAAATAGCGAAGTATGGAGAATGGAATGCGCTGTCTATGATGGGAGATGCTTGGCCTAATGCCAAGATATGCAATAAAGCCCTGGAAACCTTCCTCACTAACCTTCCCGAGGAATAGAAGTTCCCTCCTCTGAAAGATGAGACAAGGAATGGTGTTATGGAACCCCTCCACTGCAACACCTACAACACAACGTTACACTTGAACAGAGATAACGCTGTAGCTGAAGGAATGGCTTTGGCCTTGAGCCAAGATGTGGAGAAAATGAAGTTTAATCCTTCAAGAGGCCTCTCAAGAAGGAGAGGAAATCCTAAACAGGAATCCCTCATGCTAAACAGCACTGCAACTCAGCTAAACAGTTGGAGACTGCAAATAGTCTAATCAGACAAATGATCAAATGCTCAAAGATGTCTCGCTATGGCTTCCTCTTCCTCCTTTTATGCAAGTGAATGTCTCTTTGCCCTGGACCCCACACATTAGGGTTTCTTCCACAAAGAATATTCCTCCCTCTCAAACTGCGATGTCTTCTCATGCAAGCTACACCCTCTTAGGCAGTGCTGTTGACTTGGTCAAACTTGACCTTATCCTCATGCATTTGCCCCTTTCACATTGGAAGGTGAAAAATCAAGCTACTCCATAGATTCCTTTCACACTATGAGGGATTTTATTCCTACTCATGGGCCTTTTACCCATTTTATTCATCTCCTAGATGATATAAGCAAAAATTAATATTCCAATTTGCTGCTTGCAAATTTTGGAATATTACAGTCCTCCCCTCTCAAAGATTTCTTGTCCTCAAGCAAGTGCAAGGATATCCTGAATTCTTTTCTCCTCCTCTCCTTATAGCATCCATGTATGATGATCTCCTCCAAGGAAGATGATGCTATCTCATCAATCAAGCCTCCACATTGCTCCTCCTCAACATGCAAGTAAGTTATCAAGCCATCATCATGTAAAGGTGAAATACTCAAGAGGATAGCAAAGTGATGTCTAGAGGTCCCTTTGAGGAAAAGGATCTGAAATCTGATGGGAATTATTTATCCCATATGGATCCTCCATTCCCAATCTATAAGCCATGCAAAATTAGTCACCTCTCAACTGAGCAACTCCTGGAAACTGTCATCCACCTTTGGCTCCGGAAAAGTAGGTGGGATGAAAATATACACATGGTAGATAATGTAGCCTACCCCACACTATCCATATATCCACTCATGATAAGTGTAGAGTGTTGGTTGTCCTTGGGCTGCAATAATTTTTCCCTCAAGTGGAAAAATGAGGACTATATCTCCAAACATCTCTCCCCCAATGCTACAAATCAAGCTGGCCCAAATATCCCCATATATGATGAGTTGGAAGTCATCATCATATGGCATCATATCTATCATATGGCTCACCTCATAAGGAAACAAATGTGTTGTTCTAGTGGCCATATCATCTCCCATGCTCCCATTAGAACATGTAGTGCAAAAAGTGTGAATAATTTCTTCCTCAAAGCACACATTCACCCAATGTGTCTCTCTCCCAAGCATGCCCCTCCTAAAGACAGAAACAATAGAACCATAGGGAGAAAAAATGAGAATCATGCTTGCTGCCATGTGTAACAAGTGAGAAGGGAAATGGTCCCTCAAATGCAACCAACACAACTTGACCCTCAACTGCAATAGAGACTGATAAAAAGTGTGGCTTCTCAACTACTTGCCTGTTGCTCTAATCTCATCATAAGTATGGAGGAAGTGAATGATGCAAGGTGTACAATGAGCATGTCCTCCATAATATGTCTCTTCCCTAAGTCCTCCTAGGGAATCGCCATCAATCATGCCCATGGCCTAAACTAATCCATGAGGTCTAGAAAAAATAATGATCCTCCTTCGAGCATCGTCCTTCACATGTATGGTTAAGGGATGCATATATATATTATAAAAATAATCATGTAAACAATAATGAATACCCTTACCATATCTCCTTCTCATACAAATGGAGTGGCTCATAGATGAGTCTCCTCTCTTCCTCAAAGAGAAAATAGGTGGATGTGCTAACTCCTCCAAAGAGTTATGTCTCTCCTCCATCTCCATCTATTCCATGCATCTCCTCATATGCTGATATATCTCCTCCTCAAAACCCTCCCAAAAATACCCCTCCATGATGGTGTGGTATGCTTTCATAGAACAAGTGGGGCTGAAAAGGAAATCCTTATGAGTTGCTTGTAGAAACTTCTCCTTGAGCTTGGAAGATCCAAATAATAATATCCTACCATGATAAAAGATGACCCCATCTATGACTGAATACTCCTCCTCATGCAACTGGTCATCCAAGATCATGCAAGTGAAAAGATCCTTGGAATACTCCACCAACAGCTGGGAGCTCCAATATGGATCTATCTTCCATAGTGACAACACTGATGATCTCTCATGAAGAACATATGTCATATGGTCATCCTCCTCTTTGACACCTCCCATGCCAAAGATGCAAGTTGGAAGGATTTTTTCCTTCCTTTGCTGCTTCTGCCACATTGTAGAATCTGAAATGGAAGTGGGTACTGATGATGTTGAGAGAATGCTCTCTCTCTTCTTGAGTCCACCCAAGACTCCCAGCACTATATCAAGCTCTCCCAAGGTTCCCACTCCTTTGAAATCAATGAATGGTTCCCCAACATGTGAAGCATCCATCCTCCTTTACTGATCCAGTGGTCTCCCTGGAAAAATGTCTCCATGCAATGAGAAATCCTCAACAAGATATGACTGAATATATGAATGGATAGAACTCTCCATGCTTCCACTGCACAATCCAATCACCTTCTTAGGTGCATCAACCTCCAAGAATGAATAGGGATGTGTACTCCTCATCTCATGATGCTGGGTCTCCTCCCTACCTCCTCCTTGTGTCTCCATGGTTCCACACCTCCTCAACAATGGCACATTTAGATCATGAGTTGTGCCTTGATCTCCACATATGAGATCATGGGGACTTCCTTGCAAAGATGCAAGAATCCCTCTATTTGGAGCAAGAGCTCCTCCTTCGTCTGCATGAGGCAGTAGATACTCTCTAGATGAAACAACGTTGTTTCCCTCAATCTCTGCAACATGAATGGGAAAACCTCCAATGATTGGATCCCTTTTTGAAAAAGAGATCTCCATGCTCTCTTGCTCAGGAGTGTGAGAAGAAAGTCTTTCTTCCCGCAAGGTATGGTGCAAGTTTTCAGCCTTCTCCATGGTTTTCTGCCATGGTACTGTGTTCTCATGAAAGGGATTTGTTTGAGTTCCCTTGTTTAGCTCTACCATATGTGTCTCATGAAGCCTTCTATCAAATATTTTTACTAATGCCTAAGTGAAATTTGCATAATATGAAATGTTTACATTTTTCAAATAAAATGACTCAAAGATCCACCAGGCATAAGCCTTACCTCTCAAATGCAGCGCTGCAACTTTGATGGATTCATCTTCAAGAATGTGGTGCTTCTGCAAGAAGGTCTTTAACTCCTCCACCCAAGCTTTCGATGAACATGTAGGTGAACCCTCAATGAAAGATAGAAGAAATCTATCCTGTTGCTCTCTTCCATTCATCTTCATCTTGCAAAACTCTGGAAAACTGAGATGATCTTGGAATTTCTGAGTTTGAAACTCATACTCTCTCAACAAATTACTAAGGGTTTCCCTCCTAACAACCCTTTCTTCTCTTTCCATCTCTCTTTCGGCAATCCTGGGCATGTGACTGCACTGTGTGTTAGAGTGTGTAGTTGCTTGCTCACACTTCTCATGTGAAAATCTACAGTTTTCTTTAGATTCAAACTTTCTTAGAGATTATTAATACATCTCCCTCCTGATCTTCTTGAATTCTTTATGAATAATATGTACAGATTTAGGAAGAAACTTTGTAAGCTTATCCCCTCTTTCTCCTCTAGAAGATGGAGTCTTTTTCCTGCTAATATCTCTATCTCCTTGATGAGAATAGGAAGTGCAGGGTTTTTCCTCTTCTTTATGCTTATCCTCCTTGGGGAGGTTATTCATGGATCTGAAGTATGATGAGATAAAATCCATCCTCTTCAATCTTCTACTCTCTTGGGCTTAGACTCACAGGCTGAGCCAAGACTATGCTTTGATACCACTGTAATATTCCAAATTCAAAACAGCTAGCAAGGCATGAATGGAAAATTCATTTTCCAGTAATGGATGCTACAAGAATTGAAACCAAGACCTGTATCCCTTATAAAAATGTGTCTAAGTGCTAAATCCAAGAGGAGGCTCCAAATAAATCCTTCTAAGTGGGTTAAATAGATCTCCCACACTTAGATGTCATGAAAAGGTGCCCAATGAGGGACTGCCGCAATACATGAACATAAAAGGGAATGATAGCGCTATTATGGTTAGCCTGAGTACATGAAGGAGAAAATAGCCAATAAGTGTATAATATAGCAACAAAGAGTACAATTCTTTGAGGAATGAATCACTCAAGCTAGGCAATGAGAGCCTCAATAGAACATGTACAAGGAAATGAATAAACACTGCTACATATGAAAAGCCATGGCTAAAATAACGCAGTTTATAGGAGATACTGCAACATTAAAAATGATAATAGGATGATATGAAAATATCAGGCTCAAGAAAGAAGGGGGAGAAAGCTCTCAACCCCTAAAAATAACAATACAACAATCCTCAAGAGGATTGGCTACAATATAGATACAAATGGAAATTCTGCAGAAATGTCGGAGTTATTAGGTAGTAGCTGCAACTCAGAAATAACTGGAGATGGCTGAAGATGATCTGAAATATAAAATAAACCTCCTCCAATAGACATCTTAAGTGATAGGTTGATCCTATCCCTAAAGATCTCTTCCTCCAAGATGTTGGTGCAAGCCCCCACTGCAGGTACTCATTGAAATAACGAAGTATGGAGAATGGATTGTGTTGTCTATGATGGGAGATGCTTGGCCTGATGCAAAGATATGCAATAAAGCCTTGGAAGCCTTCCCCAATAACCTTCGTGAGGAATATAATCTCCCTCCTCTGAAAGATGAGACAATGAATGGTGTTGTGGAACCCCTCCATTGCAACACCTGCAACACAACGTTGCACTTGAACAGAGATAACGTTGTAGCTGAAGGAATGGATTTTTCCTTGAGCAAATATGTGGAGAAAATGAAATGAAATCCTTCAAGAGGCCTCTCAAGAAGGAGAGGAAATCCTAAATAGGAATCCCTTATGCTAAACAACACTGCAGCTCAGTTGAACAGCCGGAGACTGCAAATAGTCTAATTAGACAAATGATCAAATTCTCAAAGATGTCTCACTATGGCTGCCTCTTCCTCCTTTTATGCAAGTTAATGTCTCTTTGCCCTAGACCTCACACATTAGGGTTTCTTCCACAAAGAATATTCATCCCTCTCAAACTGCATTGTCTTCTCATGCAAGCTACACCCTCTTAGGCAACGTTGTTGACTTGGTCAAACTTGAACTTGTCCTCATGCATTTTCCCCTTTTCACATTGGAAGGTGCAAAATCAAGATACTCCATAGATCCCTTTCACATTATGAGGGATTTTATTCCTACTCATGGGCCTTTTACCAATTTTATTCATCTTCTAGATGATATAAGCAAAAATTAATATTCCAATTTGCTGCTTGCAAATTTTGGAATATTACGTACAATCCTTGTCGAGGTTCAGAGTTTCTTCACCGCACTTCCTTACCTCCTCACAATTATTCATTTTGCACAAATTTATGACTCTATGCATTTGTTCTCCCCCACAACTAAATTTATAAAATTTTAAGACGGGAAAAAAATTTAAAATTAAATAAGAGCGAAACACACTAGTAGTAGCTATAATAGTTTCAATGTCAATGTTAGTGCTCTAAAATCTTCTTTTGCACCTCTGCACTCAGCTTTGGCATCATTGGACAGAGAAGTAGCAATCTCAGGCATAATGGTGTTAGAGCACTCACTAATGAAATGACCACTCACAAAATTAGCCTTTTTTGTCCATGCCTCGACACTGCATACTAAATTAAATTTATTTGCAATGTAGAGGAAGAAAACATGACTTGATATAGTCCTTACTCCATAAACAACTCCCCCACACCCAATTTCTCTGCACACCCTTTCTGTTGCACTCCACCCACAACCTTTCTCCTTCCTCTACATATAACAAAATTTGTCTTTTTGGTCCATGCCTCGACTCCACATATTAAATTAGCCTTATGTGGAGTACGAAGGAAGAAAAATTGACTCGATGTAGTCCCTGATCTTTAACAAATTTCCCCGCACACAATTTCTCTGCACACCGTTTCTCTTAGGAAGATGAACACAAGAAGAATAGATACATTTAAATACAATGATAACTATGCTAATAGGTGTGTTTCAGTTCAATTTATTGTCACTTGATTATTATTACATTATATAGGTATGTGTTTTATTTTTCTATATCTTTTATGTACACTATGATATGTAATGTTGTATAGAGGAAGGTATACATAAATGTATGTAGACATACAAAACATTGTAGAACAATGTTTTTGTTTCCTACTCCACACAACCATTTTTACACACAAAAAGTACACTTACACTTAACATTGCATAAAATTTTGAATAAAGGCACCACAATTCCACTCTTGACAAGTAATAGAAAATGTAAAGTTTTCAATAGCATTGCAAAACTCTTGTTCAGAAACAAACTACAACCCTAACATCTCCTGAACAGTTCTCCAGGGGTGCTTCCTCTTTTGAAAGTATTGTCACTCCTCAACTTGTCTTGTCTCCTTCGAATATTCTATTAGTATTAATTAATTATGCACATTGGATCATAAGTGTTACATGTTTCCTAAAACCTAAAAAAAAAAATTCCACTCCAAATTTGTCCTATCTCCTTCAAATTCGCTATATATACCTACTTTGTATATATACAACAAAACAAGAAACTGATTAAAGTTAAGAAACTGCATTTTCTCACATATTCACATACAACCCCTATCCAAGTGTGGAGGTGCTTCACCGCACTTCCTTACCTCTACACAATCCTTCATTCCACACAAATTCACGAATCTATGTACCTATTCTCCCGCACAACTAAATATATAAAAGTTTAAGATAAACAAATAGTGTAAAATTAAATAAGAGAGAAACACACTAGTAGTAGCTATGATAGTGTCAATTCCAATGTTAGTGCTTTGAAAGCTTCTTCTACACCTCCACACTCAAATTTGGCATCATTGGACAGAGCAGTAGCAATTTTAGGCATAACAATGTCAGAGCACTCATTAACGAAATCACCACTCACAAAACTAGCCTTCTTTGTCCATGTCTTGACTCTGCATACTAAATTAGGTTTATGTGCACTACGTAGGAATAAAGCATGACTTGATATAGTCCTTACTCCTGAAAAAACTCCCTCGCACTCAATTTATTTTCACACCCTTTCTTCTGCACTTTCCACACACCCTTTCTCCGCATAAAAAAATCGTAGTAGTTTCATATTAAATTAATACTTCAAAGCTACTTCCACATACTTCTTCCCAATTTCTCTACGCACCTTTTATGCCGTACTTCTCCCACAGCCTTTCTCCTTCCTCCACATTTCACAAACTTAGCCTCTCTGCATATTAAATTATCCTTATGCATTGTGCAGATGAAGAACTTGCTCTTTAACAAACTCCACTACACACCATTTCTCCTATACTACCCGTAAGGGGCCTACAACCCTGTCGGTTTTGGCATCATTGGAAAAATCAATAACATTGTTAGGAATAACAATGTCATAGCACTCATCGACGAAATGGCCAGTCAAAAAATTAGTCCTTTCCCTTGTCCATGCTTCAACTTCGCATATTAAATTAGCCATATGCAGAGTGAAAATGAAGAAATATTGACTTAGTATAGTCCTTGCTCTTTAAAAAACTCCCCCAAACAAAATTTCTTTACACAGCCTTTCTCTTGTACATCCTACACACCCTTTCTCTGCACACCAAAATTGTAGCAGTTTCATATTAAAATAATATTTCAAAGCTACTTCACATATTTATTCTCAATTTCTCTGCACAACCTTTCTATTGCACTTCCCCCACAACCTTTCTCCTTCCTCCACATATGACAGAATTAGCCTTTTTTTCCATGCCTTAACTCTGAATATAAAATTAGCCTTATACAGAGTGCAAATCTTGACTCAATATAGTCCCTGCTCTTTAATAAACTTCAATGCACACCCCCTCTCCCACACTTCTCGTACACCCTTTCTCTGCACAACAAAATACAAGAAATTAGCCCCCTCCCCCCTCCCCCCTACCCCCTTCACTTATGTAATGGATCTGAAACCCTGTTAGTTTTGGCATCATCATATGAATCAAATCAATAACACTATGAGAGAACTCATCAAAAAAATTACCACTCACAAAATTAGCCTTTTTTTAAATTTTAAAATGGTTTTGTTAGGCACTGAAAAATAGATAAAATAAATCATCCTCCAACAGAGGATTTATGTCACATCAAGCCTCACTGAACCATTGGAAAATTAGAAATAATATTTCCAGAAATTAGGAAATGATTTTTGAATTTACAACAAAATAGGAATGTTCAACATTTTCCCAAAATTTTGGTTAAAATTGCAAAAATTCAGAAAAATAATCTATAGTCAACGGACTTTAACCAAAAGGAAAGGACTAATAAAGAACAATGTATTCATAGTTTAATATTTTTATGGAATCTAATATAATTAAAAAATATCCTAATTCAAACCAATGAAAAGGAAAATTTGAATATTAATAGATGAAAAATAAATTTGAGAATTGATAAAGGTTAAACCATTTTCATATTTAGATATACCTAATATTCCAATATTAAAAAAGCAAACATAACCTTCTCGCCTATGTTAAGTAAAAAAGTTTTAATATAAATTAAAGCATGACTCCCAAATCCTCATAAAGTGTGCCACATTTCCCATGAACGATGGGCCTTCTTAGCAAGTACCAATATATTAATTATAAAGATCCATTCCTACATAAAGAGGTCCTATAAGCATGGTTGGACCACCACCATTTCTTTTAGACCATCCTAGATCCATTTTAACCCCGGATCTATCAAGCACCGATAGGGATCAAATCTCTCAAGGTGCAAACCTCTATTTTGAGTGAAAAACTTGAGGAAAGGTTTTCACCTCGAGAAATTCGATCCCTCTTTGTGTTTGATATATCTGGGGTTAAGATGGATCTATGCTAGTTTCAGCCGTGTGTGTTCATACACAATTTTTTGAACATCTAATTATTTTGATCATTTTAAATATGGAAAATATGTCTCAAATTAATTTGGTGAATTTAATTTTAAATTTTCTTAGTACCTGAGTTTGTTGAGATGAGAGAGATCATTAGTAACTTGAATGATGAAAAATGATGAAATAAAAACTTTGAGTGCAAAGTGACGATGTAACAATGTTGAATGATAGAAACCATGAATAATAAGAATATAGTCAATTACAAACAATCTTCATTGCGATCAATCTAAAACTATTTTCTTCTACTATTCTTATTGTCACAAATATTAGTTTTTCCATTTTCTCATATCATTCATATGAAAAGTTAAATTGAAATCATAGACCATTCAAATTTTTAACTTGAGCTATTATAGTAAACAACATACCTTGTCTATGTTGCTATCCAATATTAATAGTAGTTTTCTCCAAAGTCAATCATTGTGACTTATGGAGTGTTAAACCCCAAATATTTTCAATGGTATTTATTTTATATTACCGCATTTGAATGCAAAGTGATTAACAATGCTGAATGATGGAAAATGGGAATAATAAGAATGTAGCCAAATACAAATAGTTTACAGTTTCAAGAAGCAAACATTTTGGGTAAGTGAACATTTTATTTAGGATGAAAATTCAAGTATTGTATTTATGGTTGAATTACTATAACACATAATTCAATGCATGTGAAGAATAACTTATATGTGCTTACATTGAGAGGGAGTGTGTATGTTTTGGGGGTGAGAAGGAGAGACAAGGGGAGATAAGGATATAGATGGACAGGTGGAGAGAGGGAAGAAGAGAGAGGAAAATATAGGGAGGTAGGAGAGATATAGATATGGAGAGAAGTGTTAGAGAGAGAGAGAGAGAGAGAGAGAGAGAGAGAGAGAGGGGGGGGGGGGAGAGAGAGAGAGGGATAGATATGGAGAGAGAGAGGGATAGATATGGAGAGAGAGAGTGTGTATGTTTGCGAAGTGAGACAGAGAGATGAAAAAGGAGAGACAATGGGAGATAGAGATATATATGGAGGGGGAAGAGATGTGCTTACACTGAAATCAATACATACTATTCATATAATTACTTTGAAATTAATGTACATCATACATCTAGTTGCATCAATTTAGAAATCAATCTCTACACTGAAATCAATGAATCTAGTGTAAACAATCAAATATGATTAGAAATCAACATCTACACTAAAAACAAATAATCTAGTGTAAGCAATCAAATAGGATTAGAAATCAGTATCTACACTGAAACCAATGCATCCAATGAAAGCAATCAAATAGGATTAGAAATCAATATCTACACTGAAATCAATGCATTTAGTGTAAGGTATTAAATAGGATTAGAAATCAACATATACACTAAAATCAATGCATCTAGTGCAAGCAATGAAATAGGAGCATAAATCACCATCTACATTGAAATCAATGCATCTAGTGTAAGGTATTAAATAGGATTGGAAATTGACATCTACACTGAAATCAATGAATCTAATGCAATCGATCAAATAGGATTATAAATAAACAACTACATTGAAATCAATACATATATTTAGTGAAAAACTAGAATATTCATGAATTTATAGACCTAAATTCTATGTTTGTATTTGTATCTGTGTGTCTCTTTCTTCTTGCCTCTCTCTCCACCTTCCATTTTGTGTCTATCTCCATCCTTCTCTCCTTCTCTCTCTTCACCTCCCTCTCTCCCCCATCTCTCTCCCTCTGCCTCTCCCTCCCTTTATATATCTTTCTCTTCTTCCTTCTCTCCCCTTGACATCTATATCTATACCTCCCTCCATCTCTCCTTATTTGTCTCTCTATCTCAATCCCCTAAACACGTGTCACTCTATCTCTCTATATCTCTCTCTATCTCTCTCCATATCTATCTCTCTTCCTCCCTCCCTCTCTTTGTATCTCTCTTCTTCCCTCTCAACCCCTCCATCTATATCTCTATCTCCCTATGTCTCCCCTTCTTTATCTCTGTATATCATCCCACAAACATACACATTATCTCTCCATATCTATCTATCTATTTATCTCTCCCTCTTCCTCTCCCTCTCTATCTCTTCCCCCTATCTCTCTATCTCTCTCTCTCTCTCTCTCTCTTCCACTTCTGTCTCCATATATATCTCTCTTCCTCCATCCCTCTCTTTTCCTCTCTCTTCTGCCCTCACTCCCCCCTCCATATATATATTTGTCTCTCATTCCCTTTCCTTCTCACCCGCAAAACATACACACTCTCTCTCCATATATATATATATATATATATATATATATATATATATATATATCCCTCACTCTTCCTCTCCTTGTCTCTCTGGCCCTTCTATCTCTCTCTCTTCCCCTTGCCTCCCTCTCTCTCTCTCTCTTCCCTTTTTCTCTCCTCTCTCTCTCACTATCTCTTCGTCTCTCCCTTGTCACTTCCTCTCTCTCAAGTCCTCTCTCTCTTCCTTCCTCTCTCCCCCTTTCTCTCCTGCCTCCCTATGTCTCCCCCCCATCACACACACACTCTCTCTCCACCCTCCAACTCTGTCACTATCTCCCTCCCTCTCTCCTTCTCACTCTCCCCCTCCATAGCTATGCCTTCCTGTCTCTCTCTTCCCCTTCTTTCCCTATCTCTATCCTCTTCTTTTCTCTCTCTTCCCTCATCTCCTCTCTACCTAATTCCATCTTCGTCTCTCCATTGTCACTCCCTCTCTCTCTCTCTCTCTCCACCTCTATCTCTCAATGTGTTTTTTCTTCCCTCCCTCTCTTTCCCCCTCCAAATCCACCCCTCTCTTCCTCCCTCTCTCCTCCTCTCTCCCCCCTCCTCTCTCTCTTCTTTATACTATTTTATATTATATAAATTTCACATATGTATATATAAAAGTATTATCTTTTTAATTCATTAAAACCTCGATTTAATCTCTATGAGAATATTTTTAGTAATCATGAAGATGGAGGGTTTAGATATACCTCAAAAGTAATTATAACCTTTTTTCTTTTAGATTTTATTAAAAAATATTATAAAACTAAATTAAAATAAAGTATTTGTAAAATATTTTGATTTTGAAATAAGTTATGGTTTTTGGGCATATGGTATTGATAAGCCATGGTATTGGCCCACGGAATTGTAACAAAATAGTTAAAAACATAGATCCGTAACATAATAATCAAAAGCCTAGATCCATAACATAATAATCAAAAGGCTAGATGGCCCATGGTATTGATAAACTATGTTATTAGCCCCTAGTATTATGATTTTCTTCCCTCCTCTCCTTCTCTCCCTCCCTCTCACTATCTTTATCTTTTTTCTTGTGGGTATTGGCCCATGGTATTGTAAAAAAAGCTATTTAGAAGTTAATAATATCCATTGTAAATATTCATGATTAAAAATCTTGCTATATTGTAAATATTAAATTTTTATCCGATTATCAATTAAATTTAAAAATGATTATAGAATCATTACTTTAATTTATATGATAAAATGGATGTTAATTTATAACTACTATTTATATGTTATATATTTAATGTGATGTGTATATTATATTTTCTTTTATCTAAAAAATGTTCGTAATTTATTAATAAAAAACAAAATTACAATATAAAAATATTGAATTTAAGAAACATCTCACATCTCACGTCTACATATATACCCCATCTCAAGTCTACACACATACCCTATCTTACATCTTACATCTACACATATACCCTATACTACTTAGAGAACGCAACACAAAAAAAAATTATGCTTTAAAATTTTAAACTTAAATTTTTTTAAATTTAAATGATATATTTTATCTATATTTCAATATATCTATATATTATTCAAGTAAATAGTTATATATATATATATATATATATATATATATATATATATATATATATATAAAATCTATTTTATAATTTTTGAAATATCTCATTTCTACTTCTCCATTTAGAATAAACACCAAAAACATGGCAGCAATAAAAAATTAAAATATAAAGCTTAAAAAAAATCCAAAACAAACTTAACCTTATGCCATGCCATTGAAAAATGATCCTTTAAGTTGGGAAGTAATTGAAATAAACTTTACCAAAAATGAAAACCTTGAAGAGCCACGAAGTACATGGTAAGATGATGAGATGGGGCCATCGCCCTCTAACCACAACATAGAGATGCATTGATGCCCGCGACAGATCGCACTCACAATCATATTTCGCTGTCATTGTTAAAGCAAATCTCCATGATTTATAGTGTTATAATTTTTCCCCTTGTTATAGGAAAGTCAATTACCTTGTTATGATCAAATTCTCTTTGTTGGTAGGTGATCAACAATTTTTTTTTTTCGGTGATCAACTTACTTTTTGACTTTTGGTAATTCGGGTTCCATGTTGTACATGATGAATAAAAGGGTGACCCTTTGAGCTTAGAGGGGATATATCACGTGGGACATTTTGTACGCTAAAAGTCCACGATTGAGATGCACGTCATTTCTTATCCCTGTACATAAAATTGACGATTATGCGTATTATATAGAATATTTGAGATTTAAATTCATTACGGAATAACTTCACAATAAACTGGTTTCGGTATTTTATTTATTATTATTAATTTTTTTTTTTTAATTTAAACCAACTTAATTCCAGAACAATATAATTTAGAATATGGTAAATTAATATAATTTATATCATCGAAGCCAAGATCTATGGTTTTTATAAGGTTTTTTAAATGTAAATCCCTCATTAAAAAGCATTCAATAACATTACATAGTTACATACTTTAGGTTCAAGCATAGACCAACATCATTACATGCACGCAGTTAGGTAGCTTTGAGCTTAATGTTGTAACATGTCATTTTTAGAGATATATTTTAGATTTAATATGTAGTTTTTATTGTTCGAAATTTAAATTGGGGTTAAAGGCTCAAAAGGTTATATTGAAAAGTGGTTATTGTGCCGAGAGGTGCTTTACAACTCAATATAGGGGAGATGTGTGTAATGTGAGATTTGTTGAGAGTAAAACCACCCACAACTCAAAAGTCTGACCAGACCCCAAATTATGGAGGAAGAGAACAAAGAACATTTTCCCCTCCACTCCAACCTAAGTAGAACTCGCAGGTCACCACCTTAACACAATTGTTTCGCCACCCTGCTTCCATGACCATGCAGATATGAGGAGCCAAGGATGTGAGGGATGGAGCGTGCGAACTGAGATAATGAAATGAGACGCTCTTCATTGCAAGCCATATGTTATGCGATATCCTGTATTTCCTACTTTCAATACCTTCTCGCATTATTTGCTCATAAATGAGCTTACCACTTATGTTAGAGGTGATGGTGCTCCCAACCAATTTGCCACATTATGGGCAATGGAGCTGCAGAGGGGCATAAAGAATTTTCCTGCCTGAAGAATTAATGTAACTCAAAAAAACACCTCCCACCTGCACGTAAATAAGTCGATACGACTAATTAAGATTTTCAGAGCCTAGGGATTCCATGTCTTGCCACGTGAAGGGCATGCGACTCCAGGTGTGGAGCATAAAACTCTCATCGAGGTCCACCACCCTTCTAACCAAACATTTCCCCTGCATGCTAATAGTTATGATCTCGTCATTTGATTTCCTATGTAATACCATATTACCATTTAACCACACTTCTGACGATGTTTCCCTAATGTTCTTCATTGCGAAAATTTTTGTGCAATCACCCCCATTAGGGATTTCTCTCGCTTTGTTTTTATTATGTTCCAATCATTGTGTTAAGTATGTAAGTATGTCAACATTTTTTAAATGTTGGGAAATGTGTGTGTGTGTGTGTGTGTGTGTGTGTGTGTTGGGGTGAGGGGGGGTGGGGGGGATGAGTAGGTGTAATGTAAGTAAGTAAGATGTAAGATGTAAAATGATAAATGATAAATGCAAAATGAAATGTAAAATATAAGAGGGAGATAGTGACAAAGTTAAAGGGTGGAGAGACAAACAATATGATGGGGAGAGAGGCAGAGGGATGGGGGATAGAAAGGGAGAGAGAGGATGGAATATAGAGAGGACTTGAGAGAGAGAAGGAGAGAGGAATGGAGAGACAGATGGATTTGGAGGGGGAGGGAAGAAGAAACACATATAGACAAATGTGGAAAGAGAGAGGGAGTGTCAAGGGAGATATGGAGAGAGAGTTAAGGAGAGAGGAGAGGGGGAGGGAAGAGAGAGAGAGAAAGAGAGAGAGGGAGAGGGTGAGGAATAGGAAGGGAGATAGAGATAGATAAATATGGAAAGAGAGTGTGTATGTTTGTGGGTGAGATAGAGAGATAAAGAAGGAGATACAGAGGGAGATAAAGATATAGATGGAGGGGGGAGAGAGGGAAGAAGAGAGAGACATAGAGAGGGAAGAAGCGAGAGAGAGAGAGAGAGCATGTGTGTTTGGGGGATGAGATAGAGAGACAAAGAAGGAGTTATTTCTAGAGATAGATATATATGGTGTGTGTGTGTGAGAGAGAGAGAGAGAGAGAGAGAGAGAGAGGGAGATACAATGGCATTCATTGAAATAAATGCATTGATTTCAATGTAGATGATGATTCCTAGTCCTATAAATTGATTGATTACATTGGATGCATTGATTTCAGTGTAGGTTTTTTATTTCTTATCTTATTTGATTACTTGTACTAGATGCATTGATTTCAGCGTATATGTTGACTAATAGTCCTATTTGATTTCTTGCACTAGATGCATTTATTTTAGTGTACATTTTGATTTCTAATCCTATTTGATTGCTTGCACAAGATGTATTGATTTCAATGTAGATGCTAATTTCTAATTCCATTTGAATGTTTGCACTAGATGCATTTATTTTAGTTTAGATTTTGATTTCTGATTTGATGTAGCTATATGTATGATGCACATTAATTTCAAAGTAATTATATTACTAGTGTGCATTAATTTCTGTGTAAGTAAAAAAATATATATGACATGCATTGACATAAGAGAGAGAGAAGGAGAGAGAGGGAGAGAAGGGGGAGAGAGATAGAGAGGGGTAGAGGAAAATGGAGGGAGAGAGAAATAGATAGATATGGAGAGAGAGTGTGTATGTTTGGGGGTGAGATAGAGAGACAAAGAAGGAGAGCTGGAGGGAGATAGATATATAAATGGAGAGGGGAGAGAGGGAAGAAAAAGGAGATACAAAGATGGAGGAGGGAGAGAGAGATATATATGGAGAGAGAGAGAATGCGTGTTTGGAGGGTTAGATAGAGACATGAAGAAGGAGAGATGGAGGGAGATATAGATATAGATGGAGAGAGCGAGAGAGAGAGAGAGAGAGAGAGAGAGAGAGACAGAGAGAGAGAGAGAGAGATAATGTTATATATTCATTGATTTAAGTGTATATGTTGATCCCTAATCCCATTTTATTGATTACACTCGATGCATTGATTTCAGTGTAGTTGTTGATTTCTAATGTTATTTGATTGCTTGCACTAAATGCATTGATTTCAGTGTAGATGTTGATTTCTAATCCTATTTGATTTCTTGCACTAGATGTATTGGTTTTAGCGTCGATGTTGATTTCTAATCCTATTTTATTGATTGCACTAGATGCATTGATTTCAATGTAGATGTTGATTTCTAATTCTATTTGAATTCTTTCATTAGATGCATTGGTTACAATGTAAATGTTGATTTCTGATTTGATGTAGCTAGATGTATGATGTAAATTAATTTTAAAGTAATTAGATTAATAGTGCAGATTTATTTTAGTGTAAGTAAAAAATAATTTATTGATGACGTGCATTAATTTCTATGTTACAATAATTCAACGATAAATAAAATACTTGAGTTTTCATCTTAAATAAAAGGTCCACTTACCTAAAATGTTTGCTTCTTGAAACTATAAACTATTTGTAACTACATTCTTATTATTCTCATTTTCCACCATTCAACATTGTTAGTCACTTTGCATTCAAATTAAGTAATAGAAATAAAGTACCATTGAAACTTATTTGGGGCTTAACACTCCATAAGTAATTGTTAGCATTGGTTTTGATTCCTTTCAAAGCTACCCTCTCCATCATTTTTTCTTGGCCTCTATCTCCTTATGATTCAATTCATTTGTATCCTTTTTGCCATTTTCTCCATTTCTCTTCAATCCTTCCCTCATTTTCCAAAAAACCCAAAGTCCAGCCTTTCATTTCTTCCAAAACTCCCTTTTAACTAATAAAATCCAATTTTTATAGTTAAAAAGAAGCTCTGCACACCCTCTAATAGCCATATCATATTTCCTTTTAAACTTACCATATATTTCTTTTATCACAGCTTTTACCTGCACTACAAAAAACCTTGGTAATATCATATATCATATGATATAACTTACCGCACTTAATAAACATTGTGGACCCCTTACCTTTCATCACAACTGACTCTTTACATTTTTAATTTCTATTCACGTACAATTGTCATCTCCTACAAAACCCCCAAAATGCGATTTGCGGTACGTTCCAGGGCCCATATTTTCCTTCGATACACCTTGAATTCTCTATAAACCCTTTTATTATCATTATGGCATCTTTTTATCATATTACCATAACTTAACGAAGTTTTCACTTCCTTCTTTGAAAAGCGGTTTAAAGGGCCCCACGTACCTTTCTACATCACATTTTTGCAAATTTAACTCACTGCATTCACTTCCACTCCCTCAAAACTTTTGATGTGCGATTTGTGGGCAACCCCACTGTTTGTTATGCCACGTCACCCTCCCCTCTCATCGCACATCGCACTTCGCCAGTTTCAATGTTTAACTTTCGTGTCTCATATCAAAACATGCGATGTGCGATTTGTGGTATTGTCTGGGCCCCACCTTCTGTCTCATCGCACATCACACTTTGCCAGTTCCAAAATTTAACTCCTGTGTTTCATAATAAAACTTCTGAAATTCGATCTGCAATTGGCCCTCCTTCCTTGCCACTTCATCACCCCATCGCAAATCGCATTTATTTCTACTTGTGTCTTAAGTTTAAAATGTTTTGACCCTGATCTGCGGATGCGATATGTGTCTAAAGGGTTTTCTCCTCCTTCTTATCATTCATTTAATAATCCCTCTCACTAATTCCGCTCCATGTCTCCCCTACCAATTAAACCTTTTTCAAAGGCCTTCTTTGTAATATCTCATAAAATGAACCTTCGCCATTCTATCCAAAAAGTTTTGTTTTTTTCGCCATTACAAAGGGTTTTCCATCAAAGAAGGAAAGGAACAGTGGAATAGCGACCGAGTTTCTCTGAAACAGTTTTCTACCACTACTCTCAACACCAACACATTTCTATAAGGCACCTGGCAGCATTCAAGGAACAACCACATGCCATTTTCACTGTTATTTACACTTTTTGTGGAGTTGGTTGCACCAGAATAGAAGAGGAGTCTTCCCATAGACTGCCACATCATACAAAATACTTCGAATTGTTAGCCTTGATGCTGTTTATTTTCATTATGCCATAGCACTTTGTATTAAAGTTTTAGGATAAGCCTCATCTCTTGCACCAGATCGTAATAACTTTTGTGAACATGTTTACTTCTTTTGTGGAAATGACAGTTTATTATTTTTGTATATATGTGATAAAATACTATGTAAAAGAGGTTGGTTGGCGATTTTAGAATCTTGGCTCATATGATCAGTACTCTTTTCAGTGAATAAAATTGAAGAAAAATTTGAGGACTTATTATCAATCTGGTGTGTGTATTGTTAATCTTCTCTTGTGTTTCCATATCTTATTAACTTCAGTGGTAGCTTGCAATCCCTCATACTATTATGTGTTTTGATTAGTCCCTTGACATGTTCATGTGTTTTATAAAATTTTATTAGTCCCACACAGTGATATTTCTTGATGAAATATACATGATTACAGTGTAAAGAGAATCACTTATAACAGTTATCTTAGTTGATATTTCAGTGAGAATATTGTAAGTCTAGAAATAGCTTTCTCTTGTTGAAATATTGACAAATTTTTACTTGTGTTATTTTCTACCAAAAGAAGTGGATTTCTATGTTACAAACCCACTGTTTCTTCTTCCATTTCACCTTCTCTCCCCCTCATAGGCTACAAACTCACTATTTTTCTACCACATCAGACCCAACACCCTCATTAGTAAAACAATGGACTTGACTGAAATCTCTTTTTAGTGAATATGAGTTTAAACCACCTACCAATCTCATAAACCAAATCATTAAATTGCCTTATAGTTTAGGATGTGTCTAGTCAAGCACTTGAAGCAGTCCAAGTGTTGATTCCAGTGCCAACATGTTTTGGTGCTTTTGCCGGGAGACGAAGGCCTTGAAACAAGGTATTCTCCCAAGTCTCTTGTTTTGAATTTTCGATAATCAATTCTTGATGGTGAACAAGAATTGGTGACTTGAAGAAGACTGCAAATTAGTTCACCTCGTGACTCCAAAAAGAGGAAGAGGGGTTTCAAGACCTCCTTCTACAAGGAGGAATCGGAAATCACCTACTGTGACTCCAGTTGCTGACCTAGAGAAGATCAAATTTAGTTTTTATGGTGAACAAAGACTAAACACTAAAGAATATTGTGATCTTTCACCTGGTGACTCCATGACAAAGAATCCAGAGGCAACTCCACGGTTTTCAAATCCAACACTTTGATGGAAGCGATCCTTGCTAAAATATATTCCTTCTGCAATTTTTCAAAGATAGATGGTTTTCCTAATCCTTTGCCAGCTAGAAGTGAATGATAATTTTCTCTTCTAAGGTTTAGTGGAGATGATTGGGAAGTACCAGCTGAGTTTTTATGGGATTTTCATGTCTGGATTCATACGCTGCATTTTTTCCATGAAGACGTAAAGATTAAGTTGTTTAGATATTCTTTGGAGGGTGCCGCCCTTGATTGGTGTGGAAATACTCCTAAAAATATCATCACTTGTTTGAAAGAGTTACATGATGCTTTAATTTCCTTTTATAAATATATCTATCCGATCTAATGTTTCGCTCGAGAATGTTGCTATTAATTTGATAAGAAAGTTGAAATTGATGGTGAACAAAATAAATGTAAAGAAAACATGGTTACATAGGAAGGTCTTCAACAATCCTTTTGTTCTGATAATTTTCTTCAATCTCCTATCATTCAAGAAAAGGGTAAACAATGGATTATTGAGCAACATGATGAGATATTAGGTGACCATAGTGAAAACTTCATAAATCAGCCTTTGTTTGATAATTATCCTAATGATGAAGAGCATGTTTTTATGTCACCTTGTTTTAAATTTTACAGTGATGATGCAATCTATGACAATTATGAATCTAAATCCAGGGAAGAAGATGATGCTCATCTCATACAAATTGCCGATGAATTATCACCTTTGCTGAGAATTGATGATAAGAAAAACAATTATGAGCCTATGTTTGAAATGTATAAAATTAAGTTGCAAGGATACAATGTCGAAGAAGAAATTTGTCAAAAAAAATGAATAACAATCTCTTCATCAAGGCATTGTTCTATCAGAGGTAAGTATGTGCAGCCTATCCTTGAACTCAAAGCTATTTTGAGTAAGTATCCTTGTCGATTTGTTGATCCTATTTCTGATTATATGGAGTTTAGTTTTATGAAAGTCTCTCTTGTTATTAGTCTTGGAGTACTTCTCGTCCATAGCAGTAAGTATGAGTCACATTTAGAGATTATGCTTCATACTTTTTAGCCTTTCAGCAGTGGATGTGAAGATATGTCAGGAAATCAGTTGTTAAAAAATTTCTTTGAAATTTTGTATATACTTGATCAAGTGAATTTTAGTTGAGTATAAGTAGGAAGATAAATAAGCTCGTCACTCGAGCATTTATTTTCAGTTTTAGATTGTATTTCTTTCATGTTGAAATATGTTGCAGAAGATTGAAATCTAGCTTATGATTCCATTACCTAATGGCTAGGCATGATGGTTTTTTGAGATAATGAGCAAGCTCGTTGGTTGGAGAAATAAGAGTTGGATGAGGAACTTAAACTAAGGTTCTTGATACCCCGTAGGGGGCACATCATCCCCAATTAGAGCCAGTGTTAGCACTGGTTTTGATTCCTTCAAAGCTGCCCTCTCCGTCATTTTTTCTTGGCCTCTAGCTCCTTATGATTTAATTCTTTCACATCCTTTTCGCTATTTTTGCCATTTCTCTTATCCTTTTCTCATTTTCCCAAAACCCCAAATTCCAGCCTTTCATTTCTTCCAAAACCCCTTTTTAACTAATAAAATCCAACTTTTATAGTAAAAAAGCAGCTTCGCACACCCTCTAACAACCATATCATATTTCCTTTAAAACTTACCATATATTTATTTTATCGCAGCTTTTACCCACACCACAACAAACCTTGGTAGTATCATATATCATATGATATAACTTACCGCCCTTAATAAACATTGTGGACCCCTTACCTTTCATCGCAATCGACTCTTCACAATTTTAACTTCTATTCATGTATAATTTTTATCTCCTACAAAACCCCTGAAATGCAATTTGTGGTATGGTATGGGACCCATATTTCCCCTTCAATTCGTTATAAACCCTTTTATTATCATTTCGGCGTATTTTTATCATATTACCATAACATAATGAAGTTTTCACTTTCCTCTTTGAAAATCCATTTAAAGGGTCCCACCTACCTTTTCGCATCGCATTTTCACAAATTTCACTCACCGCATTCACTTCCGCTCCCTCAAAATTTCCGATGTGCGATTTGTGGGCAACCCCACTGCTTGTTATGCTATGTCACCCTCCACTCTCATCACACATCATACTTCAACAGTTTCAATGTTTAACTTTCGTGTCTCATATCAAAACTTGTGATGTGCTTTGTAGTATTGTTTGGGCCCCACCTTCCGTCTCATCACACATCGCACTTCGCCAGTTCCAAAATTTAACTCCTGTGTGTCATAATAAAACTTCCAAAATGCAATCTGTGATCGGCCCTACTTCCTTGCCACGTCATCACCCGTTCTCAAATCACATTTCTTTCTGCGTGTGTCTTAAGTTTAAAATGTTCAGATCCCGATCTGTGATTGCGATATGTGTCTAAAGGGTTTTCTCCTCCCACTTACCATTTATTTAATAATCCCTCCCACTAATTCCGCTCCATGTCTCCCCTATCAATTAAACCTTTTTCAAAGGGTTTCTTTGTAATATCTCATAAAATGAACCTCCGCCATTCTATCCAAAAAGTTTCAGTTTTTCCACCATTACAAAGGGTTTTCCACCAAAGAAGGAAAGGAACAACGGAATAGCGAGAGATTTTTTCAGAAACAGTTGTCTACCACTACTCTCAACACTAGCATGTTTCTACAAGGCACCTGGCAGCATTCAAGGAACATTCACACGCCATTTTCACTGTTGTTTACACTCTTTTTGGAGTTGGTTGCACCAGAATAGAAGAGGAGTCTTCCCATAGACTGCCACATAATACAAACCACTTCAAATAGTTAGCCTTGATGTTGTTTATTTTCATTATGTCATAGAAATTTTTATTAAAGTTTTAGGATAAGCCTCATCTCTTACACGAGATCGTAATAACTTTTGGGAACATGTTTACTCCTTTTGTGGAAATTACAGTTTATTATTTTTGTATATATGTGATAAACTGCTATGTAAAAGAGGTTGGTTGGTGATTTTAGAATCTTGGCTCATATGATCAGTACTCTTTTCAGTGAATAAAATTGAATAAAATTCTGAGGACTTATTATCATTATGGTGTGTGTATTTTTTATCTTCTCTTGTGTTTCCATATCTTATTATCTTCAGTGGCAACTTGTAATCCCTCATAGGGTTATGTGTTTTTATCAGTACCTTAACATGTTCATGTGTTTTATCAAATTTTATTAGTCTCACACAATGAGCTTTCTTGATGAAATATACATGATGACAATGTAAAGAGAATCACTTATAACAATTATCTTACTTGATATTTCAGTGAGAATATTGTAAGTCTAGAAATAGCTTTCTCTTGTTGAAGTATTGACAAATTTCTACTTGTGTTATTTTATACCAAACGCAGTGGATTTATTCCTTACAGAAAAATTGTTTCTTCTTCCATTTCACCTTCTCTCCCCCTCATAGGCTACAAACTCACTATTTTTCTACCACATCAGACCCAATACCCTCATTAGTAGAACAATGGACTTGACTTAGATCTCTTTTCAGTGAATAGGAGTTTAAACCACCTACCAATCTCATAAACCAAATCATTAAATTTTCTTAGAGTTTAGGATGTGTTTGGTCAGGCACTTGAAGCAGTCCAAGTGTTGATTCCAGCGCCAACAATAACAATGGTTGACTTTGGAGAAATCTACTATTAGTATTGGAGAGCAAGATAGACAAAGTATGATGTTTACTACAATGGCTTGAATTAAAGATTTGAATGGTCTATGATTTCAACCAACGCTTTCATATGATCCATATGAAAATATGGAAAAACTAACAAGTGTGACAATAAGAAAAATAGAAGAAAATAGTTTGAGATTGATCACAATGAAGACTATTGTAATTGACAACATTTTTATTATTGAAATTTTCTATCATTCAACAATGTCACATTGTCACTTTGCATTCAAAATTGTATTTCATAATTTTTAATAATTCAAGTTATAAATAGTCTCTATCGTCTAATCAAATTGAGGTAACTAATAAAATTTAAATTTAAAATGACCATATTAATATTAGACATATTAAGCATATTTAAAATGATCCAAATAATTAGATGTTCAACGAATTTTCTATGGCCAAATATGAATTAAACTAGCCTAGATCCATTTTAACCCTAGATCTATGAAGCGCTGAGAGGGATCAAATTCGTCAAGGTGCAAACCTGTCCGAAATTTTTGCGCTCAAAAAATATGTTTGCACATTGAGAGTTTTGATGCATCTTGGTGCTTGATAGATCTAGGGTTAAAATGGATCTAGGATGGTATCTTTTGTATCTAACACAAAGTTTGTTATCTTGTAACATCGTTAGAATGTAAGAGTTTTTCAATTAGTAGGGATATAAAATGATGCTTAATATATCATAACGTGGAGATATTTGAAGTACAAATTGTGTCCAAACAAATAAAAATAATGTTTATAAACACGATTAGTTCGAGAACATTATTTACATAATTTATATATTTACATCAATCTATAAACTATTTTTAATGCACTTGAGTGCATAAACCAAACTCCTTAACATATGTTTTAACAAGTAAAGTTTCACTTAAGTCAACATCAAAAGATATTGGACAAGCCACATTTATTGCTTTGTTTTTCACATAGTGGGTAATTCAACCAAACACTATAGCCTATTTAGATTATAGTTGAACATCATCGTTAAGTCAACCATTGGTTGAACTTGGCTTTCAATTATTGGTTGAAAGTGCTTAACATGTACAAATAAACTCTTCAGGTTTACACACTACAACGAAAATACCTTCTAGCAGAGGTTATAACAGAGGTTTTTAGTGTTATAAAATTGGGAAAAAATGTAAAAAAAACATTCCCTAAAATATTTGTTTGGGATAGTGACGGTTTTAACTAAAATTCATCACAACTGAAAAAATATGGGCGACGAGAGATTCTAGCGAATGTTTTTTATTCGGTACGCTTAATGGAACAATTAGCACTGGTGCACTACATACATAAAATCATCAGGAGGCATACATTATTAAAATCATCGAGACATTGAATGAAAAGAATATCTATGCGTAATATATACTACACCGATGCTAAGAGATACAAAGGCCTCAGGGTGTTCTTCTAAGGAATGGCACCGGGGCACAAAAAAAATAATTGGTGTACCATTGCTTTTTTTAAAACTTGCAGCACTGATGCGTATCATTAGTACAAAGGCCCTGGTGTGCTATTTATACAAGAGGAAAGATTTTATTAGTTTTCATAAAGCACCAGGTTGGAAATAATATTTTGTAGGACCAAGGAGTTAGTTATATGAAATCACTAGTGCGTTAAGAATTACAATTCACCGGGGTGTTAATCTCAAATAAGACCAATGCTTGAAGTGATAAACACATTGGTGATCTCATTTTATTAAAAGACACTAGGCATGCAAAAATATGTCGTCACAATGTCTTTTATATAACACACACACACTTGTGGTTTTTTATATTATAGACACACCGATTTTTTGAATGAGATTTTCTTTTTTTTTTGGAAATATCAACCTGTGACAGTGCAATTATTGTAATTTTCTAAATCCATTATTCATAAAAAATTGACATATATATTATAAAAATATTCATGGAAATTAAAATTTTATTAGTGCATTTATATGTTATGTTTGGATTAAATTGTTATATTATCATATTTCACATGTCTTCATTATAATATTTAATCATCCATATATTTAATCATTGGTGTAATATTTCACAACAAAATTGGATATCACAATAGAATTAATTAAAATTTATTTTATTATATATCAATAAGAGGTTCTTTGTCATACAAAATTGGATTGTTATTGGTAACCCCTTGTCTTCCAATTCGGATACTATGTCCATTACATTAAACAAAATGTCTATTTTTCACAAATAATTATTTCAAAAAATACAAGAGGTTGCATTGATATCTAAATTGATCATCATTCTTCATTGGAAATTTTTTAATTGATCAAGCTACTTCTATGACTTGGGTTATTTGGAGGAATTTTTTGTTGATTGCATCGATTGTTTTCATCTTCTTGATCTTGCAGTTCCATCTGCAAATATAAAAATAAAGTGTAATGAGTGTATCTACATTGGTGAGAATAATGAAAATTGAAATAAATAATATACATCAATGTAAATTGAATAGCAATTTACCATAGCAAGAAGTGACTCATAAATTATGCACATGGTTTCAAAACCAAGTCTCATGCCTTGTTGCAACGTCTTCGACTGACGTAGTTCCATACTTTGTTTCTTGCATTTAAACCCCATTATACATCATAGATTTAATATAAAGTTTTTTTTTGTTCTATTAATTATAAACTCAGAGAAGTAAAACAACATATATATTTACAAATTCCACAATTAATTTTTGATATGCCAACATATACTCACAACCCTTATTTAACCCGATGTCAATCAATTCTTATGATGGCTCTTCTTTGTATGTTAGCACCTATTTGAAGACATTCAAGGATGGTTGCTGCAAAAAAAACTTTAAAAGTACAAAAATGAAACCTTGAGTTGTTATGAGGAAATATTAACAATTACTAACAAAGTTTGAAATCAACCCTTTCCTTCCTTGTCGTCTTGTTTTATGTGTTGAACTAGTTCCATATTTTTTTTCTTTTCTGTAATAAAATACTTGAAACTTAATATTTAATGCTAAATTATTTTTTTTATATGTACAAATTCAATCATGATTGCATACATTTGAAGCACGTTGTTGTTGAGATGGCTCCTCCTGTGACGAAATTATGTCCATTTATTTGACCATCTCCTTATACACTTTTTTGGACATTCCTACTAGCATGTTTCACATATCAACGCGTTAATCATTTGGTATTTTCATAATCTTCCTACAAAAATGATAAACTATTTTTATAATGATATATGAAAACTAAATATAACAAAATGGATATTAATAAATTAATGGTTTGTAGTAATATATACATATAATTCTAGAAAGTCATTTTATACAATTAGGAATATTACCTTTTGAATGATTCTTTTTTGTTGTTGTATGTTCTTGCTATGCAAGTCTCACATGTCTCATTGGCCATTTCTTTGGAAACACTTCCTGTAGTTTAGATATAATTTGGTTCTTAGAATCATTAGATTGATTTTTGTAATGTAAATGGAAAGTACATCTATACGTTCATTCCACTAGAACCCTCATAGTTATGTAAAAAAAGTTCCCCTTTCATTAACCTCCAACACCACTCGAGATGAGCGAAGGACCAATTCATTGTCATTTACATGTTCTATAATTTTTCTTTTCTTAGAAGAGCATTGATCTTTTCCTTTATTGTTGCTCCTTGTAGAATAATAAACATATATGAATTAACAGATATGTTATATAATATTATTAAGCATATTATTAATGAAAATTCAAGAGAAAAAAACCCATATTAAATAATATTTTTTCATTCACCTCATTCATCATTCTGCAAATTTTATATCTGGCTTTTATGCCCTTTTGCACTTAGATTAAAAATAATCTTATCGATCTTGTTCATTTTGTAGCTCTGCATAACACACACCAAACAATATGTATTAGTTAAACTTACATATAGCTCAAACATATTAATTTTATAAAGAATCTAAAAATAACTTACCTTCTCTTCTTTTTTGATGTGCTATCATTGTTTTGATCAATGTTTTTGTTACTTGAGATGTTCCGAGACATGTTTTTATCAATATACTTGTATCATTCAATATACAAGTCATTAAATATATTTACCAATAAATCAAATATTTTTCATCCAAAAAAGCTCTGGTAACTAGCACCGGGTGTTTAATTGTTCAACACTGTCATGGAAAATTATTTTTAAAAATTATTTTTAAGTTATTACAGTGTGATTTTTAAGGATAAAGACATCGAAATGACTTAGCAGTGCTATTTGGAAGAGGCATGCCGATGCGTTATATTACACCAGGAGAAACAATTACATACTAGACATAATATAAAGTTTTCTAATATGTCAATCTGGTGTATTACACAGGGAGGACCGATGCGTTATATTATAGAGCACGTACTGCAAAACACATAGCCATTTAAAAAAAAAACAGAGACTTTCGATAGGGTTTGGATATAATTCAATAATTTATTCACCTACTTTACATGTCAAATGCCCTATATATCATAGGTATACAAACCCATAAAATCTAAAATCCCTAAACTGAAAAACCCTAATTGTGAAGTGGTAGAGGAAGTTAACCCTAAGGTGAAATTTTGCTGGAATAAGCAATGGTTTAAGGTAAGTATTGATATTTATTTATTTATTTTTTCTGAATTTTAATTAAATTTAAATAGGAAAGTTGATCGTAAAAAAATTTACTAGTAAAATATATAGTAATTTTTTATTTTTTTATACAAGGTTTTTAATTTTTATTTCTAAACTATGAATAAATCTAATAGATTTTGCAAAATATTTTAAAAGTAAAATTTAAGATTTTTTCTATCTAGGGTTTTGAGTGAATCTCCATACCTTCCAATTTTTTATCTTTCGATGGATCCAAAATATTTTGCAGCTCCACAGTGCTTTCAATATGCCTCTTTTGCAAATGATCTCTCTTTTAACTAAACCCTAACAAAAATTGTAATTTTTTTTATTAGTAAAATAAACAATACAATTTTAAATTTTTACTATGCAGGTTTTGGACTAAATCACCATACCTTTCAATTTCCGATCTTCTAAAGAGTTATGTTTCTCCAAAGTATTTTTTTTCTACACAATGCTCCTTATATGTCTCTCTGGCAAATCACTCACTTGAAATTTTGGGTAAAATAATGAAATGGTGAATAAATTTTTATTATTTAAAATCCTTCATGAAATTAGATTTCGAAAAATCAATTGTCGCTTGATTTTTAATTTTAAAAAAGAAAAACAAATTACACCTTTTTTTTCAATTTCTCTACATCGGTGCATTCGATAGTCAATCACATCGGTTCATTTATAAAAAAAACACACCGACATTGCCGAGGCAACAAAGTTTTTCAATGCACCGACATGATACCTTTTTTTTTCCAAATCTCAAAGTGGTGCGATTAATTTTATAACACAATGGTGTGGTTTTTATTTAAAAACATCGATGCTCTAATTTTTATAAGAGCACTGAGTTGGTTGAATTCATTTTTATTTTTTTTAAATCGGGAAACAAGTGTGTAGCAGTGCTGTTTTTTTGGAGCACGTCGATGCATTTTTATAAAAGAGCACCGATATGATAACATATTTTTTTAGAATGTCGAAAATTTGTGCGGGTAGTATTTGAACGTCTAGGTGTTGTTAACGTTTTAAACACATTAGACAATTTGTTCATATAAGCGCACCAGTCTGGTTTAAAAGCTATCTAAAATTTTAATTTCACATAAAATGACATATTAATATCAAATTATCATTTAGAATGCATCCAAATGAATTTCAATAGTTATTAGTATACATTTTCCACATAAAGCCACCTTATTCTTTAAAAACGGTTTGAAAACTATATTGAAATTCAAATTGTGGTTATATGGTTGTCAATATTAATTTCGGATATGCACACAAATTTTGTATTTCTAATTTTTCTCAAATGCAGGGACACCATCTCAAAATATTAAATGGCCAATTCTTCAAATTCCAACTCATTCCATATTGCTGATCAAATTAATTCATAGAGTTATCCCTTTCCATCTCTTGTAAGTTCATATTTTATTTATAATTCGATTGTCTTATTGAATTTATTTATTTTTAGTCTATGTCAATTTGAATAAAAATTCATCCAAATGTGCAAGAACTTGGTTCAGAATCAAGTTCAGATGCAAAAAATATTACTCTATATTTTCAAAAATGTCGGAATATCTTATGAGGAGCAGCATATCACAAGCAGTTGGTAGCTAAAAATGGATAACCTCTTCACCCTGGCAATTGGAACATGGCATCTTTGAGTTGCAATCCTGGATCAACGATGGTAATAATTTTTTGGTATAATATAATTTCAACAAACCAATTTCATTGACGTGCTTACTAATATCATTGATATTGTACTAATGACATTCAATGTTTTTTGAAATTAGGATTCTAGTGATGATGATAGAACCACCTACCATCGTCTAGAGCATGCCACTACAATTTCAACTCGAGAGAAGGCTACATTAAGAGAAATAATTGAAGAGGAAACATACAAAGAATGGTTGAATCAACCACCTATTCAGTTCCCACTACATCCATATTCACCAATTAGGAATTACTACAACAATAATAGTTCTTCATCACAATATGGAAAGGGAGGCAATAAAATGGAGGTTGGTATGGATGACTACTTATGGGATACGACTGCCATGGAGGCAATGTTTTTAGATGCATTCAAGAATGATGAGTTAGGGGATGATGCTCATATCACTGATACCTTATTTGGAAGCCTGAAATATGCTTCCACCACCCCTCTCTTTGGACCTGGAGGAAATTCAAAGTCTACTCAAATAGGGACAACGATGTTGTTGTACAACGTGAAAGAAAATTTTGGCATGTCGAATATTTGTTTCTTGGAAATATTGAGGTAATTTACTTGCATGATCAATCAAGTTCCTTATATTTTTTCACACAATCAAATTTAAAAATGGTCAATTTTATGAATGTTAAATACTGACGTTGTAAAATTATATTCCCCACCAATTGTAGGGTATTCAAAGATAAAGCTCTTTCGAGTGATAATGTCTTGTCGGGTAGTTGTGAAGAGGCAAAGAAGTTGTTGAAAAAGGTGGGCATTGAGTACATATCATATCATGCATGTCCAGATTATTGTATTCTATATAGAGGAGAATATGAATACAAAGAGATATGTCCAAAATGTGGGTATGAAAAGTACCACAATTAAAACAAATAGGTAAATCACATGGTCCTCCTCATAAGATATTGAGGTACACGCCTATAATCCCAAGGGTTCAAATAATACTTCGTTCCAAAGAATTAGCTATGTTGCATGGATGGCATGCCTCACACAGAAGTGAGTGAGGAGCTATGAAAATCCCAACAGATTTGGTAGCCATGAAGCATATAGAGGATACATGGCATAAGAAATTCGAGGATGAAGTAAGAAGTCTACAACTCAGCATAGCCATGGATGGTGCCAACCCACATTCCCTCCAAAACACTAACTATTTTGTTTGGCATGTAGTAGTGATAAATATAAATATCCCCCCATATTTTTTCATGAAGAATGAACGTCTTATGTTGGATCTCATATTCCCTAGTAGAAGGCAGGTGAAGAATATGGATGTCTACTTTACAACCATTGGTAGATGAATTGAAGGAATTATGGGAATGGATACATGTGTACGATGTATCAAGGCCCATCGCAACAAAGAGGAGTTTTACATTCTATGGAATATGTGCTTACACCATACACGATTATCCAGGATTAGGATTTTGCTCTAGTAAATTACATTCTTATTGTTTTTCAGTAACAATATTGTTTCACATATTAATTTGATTCACTGTAATTTTTCAGATCTTCATGGTTGCTAACATGCTGATCTGTATAAAATAATTTCGTAGGTCTTGTAACAAAAGGGTATCATGGATGTAAATGTTGTGGACCTTCTCTGAAGGATAAGTGTTCCTACCACCTATGAATTCTAGTGTATGAATGCTCTCGGGTATTCCTCCCAGAAGAAAACCCTTACATAAGAGCAACATTCACTTTCAATGGTAAACCAGAGAGAACCCAAAGTATTGCAATAATGACACCAACTGAATGGATTAGAGAATATGAGAGAGAGAAGGATAAGGAGTTTTCATAAATGTTTGATTCAAATGGGGAGCCTATGTTCAATGATCCATAATTATTTGACACCTATGTTGAGAAATTTACCATTGGGATGAAAAGGAAACCTATCCTTTATGAGCTCCCATATTGGGAGAATCTTAAGATTTCCCACTTAATAGATCCCATGCATATATTTAAAAATGTTTCATATTCTTTATGGAGGCACATATCATCAAAAGAAAGTGACTCCTTAGCTGTTAGGAGAGATATTATTTCTTCAAAAACTAAAAAGAAACATTAGCCAAGAAAAAAAAACTAGAGGATAGGTTGGTTCGTCTTGGTCTTTAAAAGAAGGTGATGTCCCATGGATTTTTAAAAAATATGATATTTCTTTGGAAAAAGAAGTTGCAATTATTGTGAGGGTGCCTTATTTATATGGGTCTTCATTACGTCGTTGCTTCATTATGGAAGATAATATGTCGGGGTTAAAATCACGTGACTATTTGAACCTTCTAAGAGTATGTATGTCAAAAAAATGATAGTAATATATATATATATATATATATATATATATATATATATATATATATATATAATGTATTGGGATATTTTATAATTAATTTTTGTATAATGTACTATCTATTGTGCAGTGTCATTATCCTCTGCTCGTGCATGGGTGTGTGAACCATGGCTTCCCCCAATACCTACAAATTCCATATCTAAATTATCTGCATTTGTACATTGGATCACATCAAAAAAGATTCATATGACTATCATTCCACAGTGGCATCAAGAGATAACTGAGATTGTTTGTATGTTTGAGAAGGAGCTATCGACGAGTTTCATTAACTTGCCGGTTCATATTCTAATTCACCTAGCAGATGAGGTTGAATTAGTTGGGGTCATTTATTGTCGTTAGATGTTCTTCTTAGAGAGTTACATGAAGAAATTGAAAGGTTATGTTCGACGAAGGGAAAAACCCGAGGGGTCTATAGAAGAGGGGTATATATCGCATGATTCCTTCTATTATGACAGTGAGTACATCAAGAAGATCGACAAGACACCAAGTGCAATGATTTGTGACCACAAAATGGATGAAGATAAAAGAGAAGGGGGGCTTTTTGAAACGAATGGAAAAATGCACATGATAAAGAGTAAGTGTAGGCTTATCATTTGTCAAATTACTACAAAGTAACTATTCACACTGAACGTCATAATAATGAATATATTTATATAATACATACTAAATATATATATGTTGGTTTTATTTTATCATTAGTGAATTTATAAATTGAAGGCATCAAAAAGTTCATTCTTTACAATATGGCAGTGACACAACTATGGGTTGCATTGTACAAAGAGGAGAGGAGAAAATTAGATAGTGACATAAAAGAATTCAAACGGTTGAATGGTATAAATGTTCCTTATCCTAATCATTTAAAATATAATATGCCAATGACATGCCTTAACAGTTGGGTTGCTGATAAAGTAAGAGAGAAATACGGTGCATCTAGTCGTTACCCCCTACTAAAAATGATGCGCTAAACATAGGGATTAGGTGCAACAACTCGGTAATTATATTCTCTTTTTGTAGAGTTTTATCTTCATATTGTTGCTTTGAATTGTCATATATATATATATATATATATATATATATATATATACTTCTTTGAATTGTCATATATATATATAATTTTTAATTATGTTTGGGTTATTAAACACATGACACTGTGATTTTTTCACTTTTTAATAGGTGCATTTGTTCCCATCTATGTGGGCATATGGACATCATTTTCACATAAAGGATGTCGATGATGGATGCATGACACAATACTATGGAGTGGAAGTCAAGTTCGACCAATCTAGTCGTGCTAGCCATCACGATCAAAACCTAATGCATGGGAAATTAGGTTACATTAGAAAGATACAAGAGATCATTGAAGTGGAATTCTCTTCGTTCCAATGTGTTATTTTTAGGTGCAAGTGGTGGGACAACTTTGATCACCATAATGTAAAGGAAGATCACGATAGTGGGCTGATATATATCAACTCTAGAAAGATGTGGCATGAAGATAGGAAGCCTTGTGTTTTTCCAAAACATTGCAACCAAGTGTTTTTTTACCAAAATGTGTTGGATAGGGATTGGTGGTTCATATTAAGACGCAACCCAAGATCAAAACATATTTTTGAGAAAAATGGTTTTATCATGCCAAGTGAGGAAGATAATCAGGGTGATGGAAACAGAGAGTGATATGTAATTGTGTTATTTCATCATTTATATTATTGTTGTATGTTTTTGTTGTCATTGTTTCACTAATTATATTATTATTTTTATTCGTCTTGTTGACATTTTATAATATAATTAGTAAGATTCAAAAACATTTTTACACATTTTTTTGCAGTAGAAACATTTTTACAATATTTAAAACTAAGTATTTCCAATTGTGTACATTATCTATGATAATAAGGATTCAGTGTCACAACCCTTCTCAAATAGGAACATATCGAGTGCACCGGATTTGTGATGGCGATTAAGAGATATTTGTTTGACTTTCAAATAGACTTGGTGTTGCAATTTTTGTCTCCTATTTATATTATGTGAAATAAATATCTATGTTTTGTGTATTCATAACTAAATTATTTAAAGTACACACGTGTTTATCATTGTGAACATGATGTAATATTAGCTAGGAGAAATGTGAAAAACATGACTTTTAGTGACTATCCCGTGATAAGTATGTGGAAAAAATAATATTTTCTAAGTTGTTCATTAGGAAATAATTAAATGTATTATTCGTCAAAAGTTTAAATCTAATTTATTATCATTTTTGTACTATTTAACTCATATTTATTATTAAAAAGAGTTAAATTTAAACCAATACAATAGAAAATAAAGAAGCAAAATAGCATCAAATTGTTATACTTTATTAATAGAAAAAATCCACTTGTCTCTTTAAGGGAGGAATTCCAATAGAGGAAATATCCAACCACAAGTAACTTCACATGAATCCTTATCATGTTATATTTTCTTTATCCTCATCTTTAGAGAGAGAAATTTCTAATTTAAACCGGTAAAAGTTGCAATAAATATTAAATTTAAATTGCTTGAAAGTCTCATAACTTTGGTAATAAATAAAATTTTATAAAAATACAATTTTTTAAGTTAATTAATTGTGTCCATATGCGCTCTACAACTCAGCATGGGAGAGATGTTTACACATAACGCTACATTTAAAAATAGCAAAATAATAATTTAAATTAACAAATTTAAATTAGTAATAAGAAAACAAATTAATGTTGGTTATAATTACAATACTTCAATTTACACCTTAACATTATACAAACATATAAAGTAACCGAAAGTAAAAAAAAAAAAAAAATAGCTTTTTTTATGAGGTATAAATGTAATGAGTAAAAAAAATAATTCACTTTTTACTACAAGGAAGAAATGTAAATTTTTCACATGAAAAGAAATAGTATTATTGATAGTACATTATGTGTAATTCATTATATGTTCCATTTACATGTGATATTTAAAACAAAAATATATTTATAACAAAAAAATATTTTACTAACAATCTTAAGTAAAATATTTCAATGTCCATATTAAATAACATAATTTTATAGATACTTTATATAGAGAAAAGTAAAGTAATTTATATTGAAAATTTTCTTATATTTTCACTTTAGTGAGAAAGATTAAGAAAATTCTTATTCTATTAATAGTTGTTTTCTAATTCAATATATTAGAGATATTTGTAAAAATTTCAATTTTTAATATGGATTTCATTTGTAATATTTTACAAAACATTAATAATTAAAATAATTAAATGTATACATACATTAAAATATTATGAGGGGGCATATTTTAACATTTTAATGTGAAGAACATGAATTATAAATAAAGTATTTCAATGTCAACTACATATATATTATACCAGCTTAAATCCATATCAACCTGTTATAGCAACCTAATTTTACAATCATAGTTTCAACCATACTCTAATTTGTAATTTATAAAAATATCTTCTCATTGTTTTTAAAGTAAGTCGTTTTGCATACAATTTCATATATTAAAGTTTGATATAAGTTCACCAATACATAATCTATAATAAATATTATTTAATAAAAATAAACATGATGATGATAACCACATAACAATCATAAACATCATCTAATATACACATTCAAATTCACTACCATCATCTAATTATATACATCTCTACCACATATAAATGTCATTAGCTCGCACACAAATCTAATAATCTAATAGAGAATCATCAACATGATCACATCTAACAAAACACAAACATTCTAATCTAACATCATCACCATACACATCCTCAAATTAATATAAATCTCATGTCAAATAACCAGGGAAAATTTTAGGGGCTAATATTTGTAGGTTGGCTAATATTCCATGCTTTTTCCAAAAAAAAAGATTCGCCAATTTCCATTTTTTTAAAAGTGATTTCGCCTAAATTTTATAGTATAAAATTAATTTAACTTAAACATCACCAATATTATATATTGTCTAATATAAAATAATTAGAAATATAAACCCTTTTACAAAATTAAATCAATTTAACTTAAAAATCACCAATATTATATATTGTCTAATATAAAATAATTAGAAATATAAACCTTTTTACAAAATTATCATTAACATATTAACATTTGGATATTGGGGACTAGTAGGATTCGCCAAGGTTGCTAAACTTTAAGATAAACTCTGGCTAATCTATCACAATATTCCACCCGCAATCGTAGGCCAGCCCTACGATATCGAATGCCCATGTCCCCCTGAAGATGTGCCTCACCCTCTTGGGCCTCACCCATCTCCTCATCTTTTCATCTCCTCCAACATTCGGTGAAGGAGGAGGCATGTCCCCATCAAATGTGCCGATATATGAAAAATATACAGTACATATAAATAATTAGACAATTTCATTAAACAATTTAATAAAACAAGTTAAATAACGTGCTAGAATAAATTTTATTCTAATTAATTAAAACAAAAAATGAAACTACCTGATTAATTTAAAGAGAACCCTAATATTACCTCTATCATCTAGAGGCTCAACCGCTATGAAGAAGATGTTGGGACACCCTCTCCAATCAATCCCTGCACACGGAAACACCAACGCAACAAACACATGGTCATCCTCACTGGCCAGTAGCGCCAGTGCCTCACAATAAATATTGGTTGGAAACTCTGGTACGACCATTTTGGGCATCATTTTCCTCCACATGCACAACCATAACTCAATGATTGGCCAAGGAAGGTGATGGAAAAATGTAGGCCTCGTCTTTGGAAACCTCTCAAAAAATAAAAATAAAAACAACTTGGAAGCAAAAGGAAGGGTCTCCCTCCCATGTCTCAATGCACGAAATTTATTTAGAGCCATGAAAAACTACCTCAAAAAAATGGCAGACCATCTGATGCAACGTGGCACTTGAATAAAAAAATCAACATAATACAAAAGCGGGCAACTAATATAGTGCATATCACTACTAAAGTGTGCAATGGTGGTGAATAATAACGAGAGGCACCTAACGTCCTCTGCAACAAAACAATAAATCTGTAGTTGTCCACCACAAACCTGGAAACATGATGGATGGATCGCATGAGTCCTAACATATCTTCGAGTGTACGAAAACTGAATCTCAACTGCAACCTCATGGGGTACATCAGGGAACTGGGGAAAATCCTCCCCTCTCCTGGATAGGTCAGCGATAAAGTATATTTCCTCCTCAATGGGCCTATACCACACCTTAGGACTGACACAAAAAGCCTACTCTTGTACACTCCATCAGTGGATCAGATGAGCCAAAAATATATATTGCACCTTCATGGATGTAGCCTCCTCATAGTACTTGAGGAGGCCTATATACCTCAAGAGCAATTGGGTCACTGTAGTAATAGAGTGAGGATATAAATCCATCTCCCTCTCACTAGCCTCCCATGTTTGGACCATACTGTATGGGTTTTCTTTCTCCTCCTTCTCCTATTGGTGTTGCCTCTACTGAAGTATCTGCTACATGATTGGCATATAAAATACATCATCCTCATACATAAAACACATTTTTTTTTTATTCAATGAAACATGTATTTGTAAATATGGAAATATAACTTTCAATTAAAAATAAATCAATAAAACACTGGTGCGCTAAAAACATAGTCATGCACCAACGTCGGTACACTTTCAACTATAACTGCACCGATATTGGTGTGCACATAAGTATGACACAGTAATTTTGGTTCATAATTTTAAATTTTTATATCGGTGCGGAAAACTTGTGGACCGATGCGAACGAATAACCTTTTCACACTAGTACAAAATTTTAGGTTATCAAATGCACCAAGCTATGGTTATATCTTTAAATATTAAGTTTGTGGTGTGCTTGGTAAATATAAACGCACCAGATGTGCCACACTTACGTAAAATCTGTCGCATAATTCTCGATGTGTTTTAGTTTACAAAACCCACTGTAACAATGACGGTGTGTTATGTTCACGAACTGAATTGTGGTGCACCCTGTAAATTTACAGGGCACACCACTATTGGTGCAAGATGAATGTATCGAACGCACTGCACGATGGTTTTTTTTTTTTTTAAACAGTGGTAAATTTAGCCTTATTTACAATTCTAATCCGCTAAAAAATTAAATTACATAGAAACATATACATTATTCAAATATTTTTTCATTGGGGAGGCATTGTGGACATGTAAAGGAGTTTTTTTTTTTTTGGATGGTTTGAAAAAAATGAAAACTCGAATAGTGAGGACAATACAAAAGGCTGGTGAGAAAGAGAAGCATCGACGTTTGGGCGCTTGCATGTGGCAAGAGTGGAACCGATACTTCAGAGCTCTCCTGCACAATAGATTGTAAAAATGAAAATTATAGTTGGGGTTTTTTTTTTTTTATTAAAACCGCCTCCGGTGCATTTCTCCAAATGCACTAGTGCAGGATATATCCAAAAGCACTGGTGTGCGATATGTCCAAAAGAACTTTTTTTTAATTAAAAATTATCATGGTGCTTTTCTTGAGATGCTCCGAGGTGTTTCTCTAAAAGTATCACACTGATGTTGTGTTTTTATTATAGCACCGATATTTTTTTAGAATTTAAAAACTTCCTAGCGGTTCTCTTTAGAAGGTGCCCCAGAGCGTTTTGTTAAGCTTACAACACCAGGGCTTCGTTGGAAAATAGGACCGCATTTCTATGAAATTTAAACTATAGTGATGCTCCTTACTAGTATGCACCAGGACGTTTTACTCTGTGAAGGGCGCATGTGCTATCGACTATTCAAGCACCGATGCGTTATGTTATTTAGAACACCGTATTTTTTATTTTTATTTTATAAAGTAAATTTTCGATGGTGCACCATGTTATTTTCAGCACCGGTGCTTGTATGGATAGTAAAGCACCTATGTATTTGTAGATTTTAGACGCACCATTCAAAAAAAATCTGCTAAAATATCCGTTTGCCCACCTCCACTACAAATGAATTTTTGGGTTATTTTTATAGGGGATTCTGCAAAAACCTTCACTAGAAGGTCTTTTCCTTGTAGTGACACCCCCAAAAACATAGTATGACATCCTCTTCTTAACACAACTTGGAGTATTAAGAGGTGGGATTATCTCAACACTGCAATTGACTTTTCCTCTATCAATGGCATTGTAAAAGTACCAACAATATCATCATCTATCTTACAATAAACAAAGGTACCAGTGTAAACGCAGAGGTATAGCAGTGTGGGATTTGAAGCCAGTATCACCGAGAGACAGAGATATATCAGTGAGGAATTTGAAGCCATTGTCACTGTCAACCAGAGGCATATCAGTTCAAAGTTTGAAGCCATTGTCACTGTCAACCAGAGGCATATCAGTTCCAAGTTTGAAGCCATTGGCATTATTAACCAGAGGCATATTAGTCTGAAGTTTGAAGCATTGTCACTGAGAACCAGAGATATATCAATTCGAAGGTGAAAGTTATTGTTTCCGTGGGCAGAAAGAGTATTAATCTGAACATTGAAGGAGAAAATATGGGCCTTATTGTAAGAACCGAACCAATAGGTACAAAATACCTAGAAGGCTACCCTCAATGTAAAGAAATGTTGCAACAGGTAGGATGGCTACAATTTCTTGAGAAATTTAATGGCTTCCACAAAGAAGTCACTAAAACATTTGCAAGGTCATTTCAAGGAGCTGAGGTTGAAGTGGGGGATGTTAAATTCACTATCACTGAAGTTTTCATTGCAGAAGCTACGGGATTGCTTAGAAATGGAGAGAGATGGTTCAAAAACAGAAAATTCCATAATGAATCCTGGAAGCAAATTCTAAAATCACCAGGTATGGATATCACTGTGTTGAAGAAGGGAATTCCAAGTTCTGCATTGAAAAATAAATGGAGAAACATACTGCATATTTTGCAAAAATTTATTACATGTGAGGGTAGATATGACACATTTTATGTTTACCACATTAGACTGATAATGCATTTTCTGGGGGAAGAGTTAAACTTACCCTACTTTTTGCTTCAAAGTTTGAAAAACATGGCTTCCTGTGTTCAAAGAAGGGTTCAATTTTTAGAGATAACTCTATACCATCATGGCTTGGTTAAGATTTTAATTGAACACCATTTAGCCAAAACAAATGATACTTGGGATAATTTCTTGATAATAAATCATTTTGAAGAGCCAAAAGAACCCTCACCTGAACAACAGCCTACAAGGAGAAGCAGAAAATGGAGAGCTTCAAAAATTGAAATTGACAAAACAGTCCAGGAAAGTAGTGAGGAAATCATCTCAGAGAAGTTGACTCAAATCAAGAGACAACTTAAGAAAGAAAAGGTAATCAGAAAATCTGCCACAGAAAAAGGAGAGGGATCTTCCCAGCCAAGAAGAAGCCATAGACTAAAGGGGAAACTAAGGAAAACTCAGATCAAACAAACAGGGGTGATAAATATAGAAGATGAGGAAACATCTATTGAAGAAGATGTTGAAGATGATTTTAATGAAGGAACCCCTGAAATTGACCCTTCTTAGCAAGAAGTTTATGACTATGTTGAAACTTTGGAAAGGAAAGCTTCAGAGAGTAGAGAGAGAACCCCTAGTCCTCCACTGTCCGAAATAGATGTGTTAAGAAGGGATAGGTATGAGTTGGAAATACTTAATAGACACATAAAAAATGAGAATGACATTCTGAAGGAACAAGTCAAACTCAAAACTGATATGAACTCAACCTTATCCCTACATATAGACAAAGTGGAAAAGGCTAATGAAAAGTTGAAAAAGAGGAACAAGAAGCTAATCAGGGCACTTATCAACTTAAGGTTCAAACTTGTCATCAGAAAACCCAGAAGATCTTTAGCTTCCAGGCAAAGAAGAAGGAGAGGATTAGATGTTCTTGCAAAAGCCTCTGAGTTTATAGGATAAGTTGCATGAGGACATGCAAGAAGTCAGTAGTGGGGGTATGTTGAGCCTCAAGATTTTGCTTTCTTTCATCTTACTTTACCTCATTTTCCTTTGTCCATTGTTATCCTAGACCCAATTGATCAATGAATTTAGTTAAAATTACTTTTAGAATGATTAACATAACTGACTTGCTAAGTTTTGTGATTTTTGTCATTGTAATGCATTTTGACCGGAACTAGCTGCAGAATGCAGACATTCCGTAGCTAACCGGAAATTCTGCAGCTGTCTTCACGTTTGGGTATGTTCTAGGTGGCCTCTCAAGAAAAACCACATATGGGTATATTCCACGTCATGTCTACATTGTTCGTTGCTCACCATGAAGGAAAAACCGAATTCTGGATATGGTTTTGGTACGTGGGAACACATTTAAGAAGGCAGACTTCTAATAGGACTGTCTTAGTCTAGATGTCCTTTTCCTTTGTACGCAGCCACTTCAAGAGTCCTAATGTGATTTCGATAAGGAAATAAAATGATCCTGGAATTGTTGCAAGTCTTGTTATGTAAATTTGTTATAAAAACACTTGGGAAACCGAGAGCTAGGCTAGATTTTGTTCCAGATTTTGCTTAGATTCTGTGCTACATTTCTGAAGACACAGATTTCTCTGTTCAAGTTATTTCTCCTTTAATGAAGAAGACAGTATTGTTTTGAAAGCGTTGATTTGATTTGGAGTTAGATTCCATCTGATGGTAGACGGCCCCTGCCTCCTGCACGGTTTTACTTGCGTAATTTAGATAAGTATCTTAGTTGCCTTTACGTTTTTGAAGTTTGAATTCGTAGTTGTTTTCATTAGCCACTATAGTTATACTTGTTCTAAAAACTCTTCCAAAAGAAGAAGCTCTTCCAAAAGATCATGATAATGAATGGGAAATGGCTATAGTGTTGTAGGATTTAATTGTAATCTCTTTTGTTCACCATCACAGTTATACTTATGCTAAGCACTCTTCCAAAAAAAATCCTTATGATGTCTTAAGCATGATTGTGATCCTGAACGTTTCAGTTGTGTGTTTACACTAAGTACCATAGCTATTCTTGCTCTTAAAACGCTCTTCCAAAATATCATAATGATGGGTAGGAGATAGCTATGATATCTTAGTTTTTAATTGCTTTCAGTCTTTATGTTTGCATTTGCACTGAATTGTACAGTTAGAATTGTTCTAATAAAATCTTCCAAATACCAATCATGATGGACAAAACAAACTATATAATTCCATAGAATAATGCATGATAGCTTAGTTAGGATACTCCGGAGTCTAATTGCATTCAACTCATGCTCTGTTATTTTGTTTTGAGTTTGATAATGACTTGTTAGTTCAGCACTGTTTTAGACTAGTGACATTTTAAGTTCAGTTTTAGCTTAACCCATTGCATTTTCACTCCACATTTAGTTGTCATCCACTGCATATTAGATTATTTCAGTTGTTAGACTTAACAAAACAGCGTTCATTATTTACAAACTTCTTCTTGTTCCAAATTTATAATTGATTCATAAACATAAGAACAGAAGACAGTATCATTTCAAGGCCTGAGGTACTTTTGCAACTTCTTTACTACTTCATAAACAGAGCCTTTCCTCAAAAGACTACTTTAAAAAGAAATCTATAACTCTTGGGCGAGGTTTAGTGATAATTAACTAAGTTGCAGAATAGAGTTAGGAACTAGTCTTAGAGTAGAGATCTTATGATGGTATCAATGTTTTCCTCCAAATATGCTTCAACAAATCTTTAATCATGGATAAAATGTTGCATCATTATAAGCTAGTTGTTTAATTGTTTAGTTAGGAGAATTTGCATACTTAGCTGACCATTTCTCAAGCTCTCTCTCAAAATACCTTTGATGAAAGAATTGGACAAGTTGAGTTTATGTTTTGAGTCATTTGCTTAAAAGTCATTATCAAGCTTTGTTTCTGTCTAGTCATAGTTTAGTTTTGATTTTGTTTCAGTAGTTGCCTTTGCATTTTCCACTTGTCATCAACCAATTAGGCTTCACTCTGTTTTAATCATTAGCTTCTTTCCACTAGCTTTCTAGTCATTTTCCTTGTGAACATAAAACTACCAAAAGACCAAAAACATCATAAATCATCACAAAAGACCAAAAACATCATAAAACACTAAACACAACGCATTAAGAGACAAACACCTAGGCACATACAGTGCACTTCACTTCAGCAGTTTACCAACCCTGGTTGACAATTAAATGAACTCAATTTAGGAGACTAGGTTGAGACCAAACATTTTGGCGCCGTTGCCGGGGAAGTGAAAACTAGGTAACCTTTGTTTCTTAGCATCCAAAAAAAATTATATGCGTAGGGAGAGAAATTCAAGGGGAAGATTTATAAGCAGCAGAAGCAGAAGTTTGATTTCTAGAACACCACTTGTTTCATCTAGATCCAGAGCTAGTACACCTTCAACTCAGACCCACAGTCCATCCTTTACTGATCCTGGACTTCTAGAAGATCTAAGGTCAACTATTCCATTAGAGAAACCTTCCACTTCATCCACTGAACCTGCCATAGAAGAAGATCTAAAAACTCCTGTTAGGGACACAAACCTTTCCACTTCCACAGGAGAGTCAACCATGGCAGAAGAAGGAGGAGGAGGAGTTTTTAATGGAGAAAACACACTATTTGGAGGTAGAGGTAGAGGTAGAGGAGAAGGAGGTAGAGGTGCAGATGGAGGAAGAGGTAGAATAGGAATCTCTTTTGGGTTCCCTATAATTGATGAAGAAACCAATACAACCATGAAAAATATTTCACCCTCTGTCCTTCCAAACTTCTATGGACTTAAAACTGAAGATCCTGAGACCTTCTTATTTGAATTTGAAGTTCTGTGTAGAACTTATGACTACTTACAAGATGCTCAAAAACTTAAATTATTCCCTTCAACCTTGAAAGGAGCAGCATTGAAGTGGTTTATGAGTCTGATCAGCAGTTCTATTAGGACATGGGAAGACATGAAACAAGCATTTCTAGAGAGATATCTGGATTATTGTATGCCGGTCAATCATAAGGAAGAAGTGTTTAAAATGTTACAAAAAGAAGATGAAAACTTGGAAGATTTGTTGGAGAGATTTAATTACAACATCAAAAGACCAAAAATGGAAAACCTAGATCAAGACACCTTAAAAGCTCTTTTGTTGAAAACAATTAGGGATGAATGGTTGGATATCCTTAACATGATGGGAAAAGGGGATATATCACAGCTCACATTACCTGAAATATCTGAGTTATGTATCAACCTTTCAAGAGGAAAATCTAAAACTGTCAAAGGTCCAAGAGATCCTGCTCTTGCAAGGGCAAGTAAGTCTGCTTCTGGGACAGTAAGTAGATCAGAAATAGGACACATGCTTGATGATTTTAAATTTGACATCTTAGGGAGTCTTAGTGAACAAATAGACACCCTCAAGATACAAAACAAGAAAAAGGCTGAATCTGATGCCTTGGAAATCTTTTGTCCCAAATGTAGAAAGAAACATGCCTTAAGAGAGTGTCCTTTGGATGTAAAAGTTGTAGAAACCTGTGTCATTTGTTCTGAAAAACATGAGACCAAGAATTTTCCTTCTCTTCTTGGTCTCAAAGCTGTCTTTCAGGAGGAAACTCCTACAGATTCCACAGAGTCCCTCAATTTTGTATCTAGAAGGCCTTGGAAAGGACCTCAGACACAAGGATTCCATGATCAAATGTATAATCAACCTCCACCTTGGAATTCTTGGCAGCAACCTTGGCCTCAATTTCAAAATCAATCTCCAGCTTGGGCACAAGGATCACAAATTCCCTATGGAAGATACTCCCCATACTATCAGTATCCACCATCCTATCCACCATACCCACATTTTTATCCTCAAAATCCTCAACAAAATTTCCCTCAAAATCTTCAACAAAATCTTCAACAAAATTTTCAACAAAATCCTCAACAACATCATCCGAACCAACCACATCAAAATCAACCACTTTCATTACCATTCCCTCAAAAATCAAATCAATTGCCTGCTCAACCCATACCAAACCCCAATAATAAAAATCCTCAGAATACATACATGATAGAAGGCCAACAGTTTCCAGCTTATTTAATTACTCCTTTAGACCTTAGTGATGTTCAACTTAGGTCTATAATAATACTTGAAAAGAGGAAACCTTCTGTGATCATACAAGAACAAGATAACTCTGAGGAAGACTCTCTATGAGTGAATAAAAGTCTTGAGGAAGACACATCTTTTCAAGACCCAAACACTGAAAAATTAAAGCAAAAAGATCCAATAATTTCAACTCCTGTATTAGAGCAACCATCCACATCTACTTCTATACCCCCCTTTCCAGAAAGATTACAAATTGATAGAGGTGTAGAAAAACAAATCATGGTGCCTAATTATGATTTCCTAGATGAGCTGAGAAATGTTTGCATTAAAATTCCATTATTACAGGCCATCAAGGAAATTCCAATTTTAGCCAAAACAATAAAGGAGTTGAGCATGAAGAAACAAGAAAAAGAATAAGAGAAACAAAGAAAATTCAACTGGCAGGACAAATAGCAGACATTATGATGGGCAAGATTTCTATTCCAAAGTATCTTGACTCAGGAAATCCAGTTGTCAAAATTCACATCAATGGAATTGAAATCCAAAACACACTCATTGATTTAGGAGCAGCAATCAATATCATGAGTAGACAAATCATGGATAAACTGAAACTTCCCAATCTTCTCTTTACACCCACACTATTACAATTAGCAGACAGATCTGTGATCAAACCAGATGGGGTAATAGAAGACATTCCAGTGTCCCTAAATTCTTGGGAGTGCCCTGTGGATTTTATGATCCTAACTCCTAAGAATAATCTAGGAGGCCATCTTTTTATATTAGGAAGACTTTGGTTGGCTACAGCTGATGCTTTTATTAGTTGTAGATCCGGTGATATGTATATCTCTGATGGTAGTTCAACTAAGAAATTCACTTTATATCCTCCAGCTAGGACAATTACAGATCTAGATGACACTCAATGGATAGAGGAGAAGAAGATTTACAACCTCTCTTCACAATTTCAGAAATTAGTGAAGATAATCAAATTCTGAATACTCTAGAAAATTTTGAATCCTCTCCAGAACATAAACATGAATCATTTCAAGAGGGATCCAATATTGAGTTTTTTTCATCAAGGCAGATGTCTCTTCATTCTATGGACAAATTTGGCAGCTCTACAAGTGAGATTTTTCCAGGCAAAACTTTGAACATAAACAAGAACCTAGAAAAATCTCAACAAGAAGAGTTAGTCAAAGTATTACAGAGACATTATTCTGCATATGCATGGGAATACACTAACATGAAAGGGATAAGTCCCAAGAATTGCACTCATCACATCTATATAGAGGAAAATTGCAAACCAATCAGACAACCTCAAAGACGGATGAATCCAAATCTTAGGGAAATTGTTAAAGAAGAATTGCAAAAATTGTTAAATGTCAATTTCATCTATCCTATTTCAGATAGTCAGTGGGTTTCTCCTTTGGTAATTGTGCCAAAAAAAAATGGAAAATGGAGGGTATGTGTTGAATACCGAGAACTAAACAAAGCTACTCTTAAAGACCATTTTCCCTTACCTTTCATAGATCAAGTGTTAGATACATTAGCTGGAAAAAAGTACTTCTCATTCTTAGATGGGTTTAGTGGTTACAATCAAATCCAAGTAGCACTTGAAGATCAAGATAAAACCACATTTACTTGTCCTTGGGGTACCTATGTTTACCGAGTATTGCCATTTGGATTATGCAATGCACCTGCAACATTCCAAAGGGCAGTATTAGGAATTTTTTCAGATCTAATACATGATTGTGTAGAGGTGTATATGGATGATTTCACAGTTTATGGAAACTCATTTGAAGAAGCTTTAGAAAACTTGGAAAAAGTTTTAAAGAGATGTCAGGAAGCAAATCTTTCACTTAGTCATGAAAAATGTTTTATGATGTTTACTGAAGGTATTGTTTTAGGGAATCACATTTCAGGAGATGGGATTAGAGTTGACGAGTCAAAAGTTGAAGTCATCTCTAACTTATCTATTCCAAGTTGTCAAAGAGATGTTAGAAGTTTTCTAGGATTTACAGGATATTATCGGAGATTTATAGAAAACTTCACTAAGATAGCATCTCCACTCTTCAAATTACTTACCAAATATTGTGAATTCAAATGGACTTCTGATTTCCAGTTAGCTTTTGAAACCCTGAAAACCAAAATTTCTGAAGCACCTATATTAAGGGGACCTAACTGGAAGTTACCTTTTCATATCTCCACAGATGCCTCCGATATAGCTCTAGGAGCAGTATTGGGGCAAAAAGAATTGATTCCTTATGCCATCTATTATACCAGTAAAAAATTGACTCCTGCAGAGTTAAACTATACTGTAACTGAAAAAGAGTTTTTAGCTGTTGTTCATGCCATAAACAAATTTAGACACTATATAACAGGCTATGAAACTTTTGTTCACACTGATCATTCTGCAATTAGATACTTATTGAACAAATCAATTACTAATGGCAGAGTCATAAGATGGTTATTGCTCTTACAAGAATTTAACATTACCATTCTAGATAGGCCTGGAAAACAAAACAGAGTAGCTGATTTCCTATCTAGACTCCAAAATATCAAATATGACACTCCAGTTGAAGATCAATTTCCTGATGAATATATTTTTGCAATCTCTACTCAAACTCCATGGTTTGCTGATATTACTAATTATTTAGTTTCAGGAAAATTTCCTTCAATAATGAATGCAAGGGATAAAAGAAAAATCATTTATGACAGTGCAAAATATTCATGGGTTGCTAATGAGTTGTACAAGACAGGTCCAGATTTGATCATTAGAAGATGTGTTCGTGAAGATGAGATGCCTGAGATTCTCAAAGCATGTCATGATGAACCTTGTGGCGAACACTTTGCTGATAAGAGGACAGCCTATAAGATCCTTAATTTAGGATATTATTGGCCATCCTTGTTTAAAGATGCTAAAGAGTATGTCAAAAGGTGTGACAGTTGCCAAAGGGTAGGGAAACCTTCTCCTTCGGGTGAGATGCCATTACAACCTCAGGTACATATTGAACCTTTTGAAAAATGGGCTTTGGATTTTGTAGGACCTATTAGTCCTCCATCAAGACAAAAGAGATATATATTATTTTGCACTGATTATGTTACTAAATGGGTAGAAGCCAAGCCATTACTTGTTGCTAATGAAGCATCTGTAGTTGCTTTTCTTTTTGAGGATATTTTTACTCGTTTTGGTGTCCCAAGGGAAATTCTTACAGATCAAGGAGCTCAATTTACATCAAGGCTAGTGGAGAAAATGATGGAGAGGTACAAAATCAAACATAGAAAATCTACTCCTTATCATCCACAAGCAAATGGTCAAGTGGAATCTACTAATAAGGTCATTGAAGGAATCCTAACAAAGACTGTTCATTTACATAGAAGAGATTGGGTAGATAGGCTTCCTGAAGCCTTATGGGCCTATAGAACTACATGGAGAAACACAACAGGCCATACTCCTTATGAACTTGTTTATGGAAAGCAAGTTTTGTTTCCCATAGAGTTCCAGATTCAAACTTTCAAAATGGCAGTTCAGCTAGGACTTGATTTAACGGAGGCACAAAAGCATAGATTGGAGTAGATTAATGAATTGGATGAGATCAGACAAGATGCAGTTCAGAAAACAAGTCTAGTCCAATAGCAAAGGACTAGATGGCATGACAAGTACATCAAAGAGAAGAAGTTCAAAGAAGGTGACTGGGCTCTTTTGTTTGATTCAAAATTCAAGGATTTTCAAGGTAAATTTCAAACACATTGGCTTGGTCCATATGAAATTGTTAAAATTTTTGACAATGGAGCAGTAAAAATCAGAACAATAGATGAAGAAGAGGTCACTTTTCTTGTGAATGGTCATAGACTGAAGCTGTATCACAAACCACTCTCAAGAGAAGAATTTGTCAAGAAGTTCCAAGAAAGCAGTGATGTGAAGTTAATGAAGAAGAATCTTTCTTCTTCATCAACTTGATTGAATTTTCTGAATCATTTCTTTTGAAAAAAATAAAAATAAAATCAGAGTTCTTCTGACACTCTAACTTTTCCCATTTTGTTTTTGCAAGCAACTATTACAAAATCATAAGTTCAGATCCATTGTACTTATGATCCATTTCATTTCATATTCATTTCATTCACTTATCCATCCATACTCCATTTCATTCATACTTCACTTCATTCCATATATCGTTCATCTCATTCCATACTTCATCCACCTCATTTCCATGTCAAAATTCAAAGTTTGAAGTCTTGTTGTAAATGAAGAACACATGTCATGGATTGCAAGGCATTTCTTTTGATTCTTCCACTCCATTTTATAAACTGAGTCCATCCCATTCCATCATCCACTTCATACATATCATGACTCATCATCCATTTTCATTCATATAACATCTCACTTATATCCCAAACCACTCCATTCCATGATCAAAATACTCTACAAGTATATTTTGCAGCTTAACAGACATTCTGCAGCTGACCAGACTTTCCGTAGCCAGACAGTCATTCCACAGCTACAAATCCTGAAGGCACTAATCAGCAGACATTTGAATTGCAACAAAATGATCCAGTGTATCCATGAATAAGAAGAATCAAGAAGGATTATGAAGACTCTTCCAAAGGAGAACAAAGAAGACAAAGACCACAAAAAGCAAATGAAAAGCAGAGGTAACAAGTTTTGATTATAATGGCATTTCATAAGGTTTAGCATAGTTTTAGTTATGAATCATTCGAAAAAGTTGTTTTAATTATTTTTATTGATCATGACCAAAATACCCTCCACAAACTTTGGATTAAAATCTCTCATTTCAAATTCCATACCCAACATCATTTAAGCGGTTAAAAAGGCTAAAGTGTTTGATTTCCTCACGTCACCCAACCAAATCATTCAATGATGATTTTATTTTCCGTTGTAAAAATCTCCGCAGTCTTTTCAATCATTAATTCGCTTTCTCCACCTCACTTCATTTACTCATTACGTAACTACCTCCATCACTCCATTCCGTAGCCAGCCCTTCATTCCGAGATATCCCTATCACCGTGAGCAGAGCACAGGGTATATCAGTTTGAATATTAAAGAATTATAACCATGAGTAGATATTGAGCATTATCACTGTAAACGCAGAGGTATAGCAGTGTGGGATTTGAAGCCAGTATCACCGAGAGACAGAGATATATCAGTGAGGAATTTGAAGCCATTGTCACTGTCAACCAGAGGCATATCAGTTCGAAGTTTGAAGCCATTGTCACTGTCAACCAGAGGCATATCAGTTCCAAGTTTGAAGCCATTGTCATTATTAACCAGAGGCATATCAGTCTGAAGTTTGAAGCATTGTCACCGAGAACCAGAGATATATCAATTCGAAGGTGAAAGTTATTTTTTCCGTGGGCAGAAAGAGTATTAATCTGAACATTGAAGGAGCAAATATGGGCCTTATTGTAAGAACCGAACCAATAGGTACAAAATACCTAGAAGGCTACCCTCAATGTAAAGAAATGTTGCAACAGGTAGGATGGCTACAATTTCTTGAGAAATTTAATGGCTTCCACAAAGAAGTCACTAAAACATTTGCAAGGTCATTTCAAGGAGCTGAAGTTGAAGTGGGGGATGTTAAATTCACTATCACTGAAGTTTTCATTGCAGAAGCTATGGGATTGCTTAGAAATGGAGAGAGATGGTTCAAAAACAGAGAATTCCATAATGAATCCTGGAAGAAAATTCTAAAATCACCAGGTATGGATATCACTGTGTTTAAGAAGGGAATTCCAAGTTATGCATTGAAAAATAAATGGAGAAACATACTGCTTATTTTGCAAAAATTTATTACATGTGAGGGTAGATATGGCACATTTTATGTTTACCACATTAGAATGATAATGCATTTTCTGGGGGAAGAGTTAAACTTACCCTACTTTTTGCTTCAAAGTTTGAAAAAGATGGCTTCCTGTGTTCAAAGAAGGGTCCAATTTTTAGAGACAACTCTATACCATCATGGCTTGGTTAAGATTTTAATTGAACACCATTTAGCGAAAACAAATGATACTTGGGATAATTTCTTGATAATAAATCATTTTGAAGAGCCAAAAGAACCCTCACCTGAACAACAGCCTACAAGGAGAAGCAGAAAATGGAGAGCTTCAAAAATTGAAATTGAAAAAACAGTCCAGGAAAGTAGTGAGGAAATCATCTCAGAGAAGTTGACTCAAATCAAGAGACAACTTAAGAAAGAGAAGGTAATCAGGAAATCTGCCACAGAGAAAGGAGAGGGATATTCCCAGCCAAGAAGAAGCCATAGACTAAAGGGGAAACTAAGGAAAACTCAGATCAAACAAACAGGGGTGATAAATATAGAAGATGAGGAAACATCTATTGAAGAAGATGTTGAAAAGGATTTTAATGAAGGAACCCCTGAAATTGACCCTGCTCAGCAAGAAGTCTATGACTATGTTGAAACTTTGGAAAGGAAAGCTTCAGAGAGTAGAGAGAGAACCCCTAGTCCTCCACTGTCTGAAATAGATGTGTTAAGAAGGGATAGGTATGAGTTGGAAATACTTAATAGACACATAAAAAATGAGAATGAAATTCTGAAGGAACAAGTCAAACTCAAAACTGATATGAACTCAACCTTATCCCTACATATAGACAAAGTGGAAAAGGCTAATGAAAAGTTGAAAAAGAGGAACAAGAAGCTAATCAGGGCACTTATCAACTTAAGGTTCAAACTTGTCATCAGAAAACCCAGAAGATCTCTAGCTTCCAGGCAAAGGAGAAGGAGAGGATTAGATGTTCTTGCAGAAGCCTCTGAATTTATAGGATAAGTTGCATGAGGACATGCAAGAAGTCAGCAGTGGGGGTATGTTGAGCCTCAAGATTGTGCTTTCTTTCATCTTACTTTACCTCATTTTCCTTTGTCCATTGTTATCCCAGACCCAATTGATCAATGAATTTAGTTAAAATTACTTTTAGAATTATTTACATGACTAACTTGCTAAGTTTTGTGATTTTTGTCATTGTAATGCATTTTGACTGGAACTAGCTGCAGAATGCAGATATTCCGTAGCTAACCGAAAATTCTGCAGCTGTCTTCACGTTCAGGCATGTTCCAGGTGGCCTCTCAAGAAAAACCACATATGGGTATATTCCACGTCATGTCTACATTGTTCGTTGCTCACCATGAAGGAAAAACCGAATTCTGGATATGGTTTTGATACGTGGGAACTCATTTAAATAAGCAGATTTCTAATAAGACTGTCTTAGTCCAGATGTCCTTTTCCTTTTTACGCTGCCACTTTAAGAGTCCTAGTATGATTTCAATAAGGAAAGACAATGATCCTTGAATTGTTGCAAGTCTTGTTATGTAAATTTGTTATAAAAACACTTGGAAAACCGAGAGCTAGGCTAGATTTTTCTCTAGATTTTGCTTAGATCTTGTGCTACATTTCTGAAGACGCAGATTGCTCTGTTCAAGTTATTTCTCCTTTAATGAAGAAGATAGTATTGTTTTGAAAGCGTTGATTTGATTTGGAGTTAGATTCTGTCTGGTGGTAGAGGGCCCCTGCCTCCTGCACGGTTTTACTTGCGTAATTTAGATAAGTATCTTAGTTGCCTTTACGTTTTTGAAGTTTGAATTTGTAGTTGTTTTCATTAGCCACTATAGTTATACTTGTTCTAAAAACTCTTCCAAAAGAAGAATCTCTTCCAAAAGATCATGATAATGAATGGTAAATGGCTATAGTGTTGTAGGATTTAATTGTAATCTCTTTTGTTCACCATCACAGTTATACTTATGCTAAGCACTCTTCCAAAAGAAGAAACTCTTCCAAAAAATCCTTATGATGTCTTAAGCATGACTGTGATCCTGAACGTTTCAGTTGTGTGTTTGCACTAAGTACCATAGCTGTTCTTGCTCTTAAAACACTCTTCCAAAATATCATAATGATGGGTAGGAGATAGCTATGATATCTTAGTTTTTAATTGCTTTCAGTCTTTATGTTTGCATTTGCACTGAATTGTACAGTTAGGATTGTTCTAAGAAACTATTCCAAAATACCAATCATGATGGACAAAATAGACTGTATAATTCCATAGAATAATGCATGATAGCTTAGTTAGGATACTCCGGAGTCTAATTGCATTCAACTCATGCTCTGTTATTTTGTTTTGAGTTTGATAATGACTTGTTAGTTCAGCACTGTTTTAGACTAGTGACATTTTAAGTTCAGTTTTAGCTTAACCCATTGCATTTTCACTCCACATTTAGTTGTCATCCACTGCATATTAGATTATTTCAGTTGTTAGACTTAACAAAACAGCGTTCATTATTTACAAACTTCTTCTTGTTCCAAATTTATAATTGATTCATAAACATAAGAACAGAAGACAGTATCATTTCAAGGCCTGAGGTACTTTTGCAACTTCTTTACTACTTCATAAACATAGCCTTTCCTCAAAAGACTACTTTAAAAAGAAATCTATAACTCTTGGGCGAGGTTTAGTGATAATTAACTAAGTTGCAGAATAGAGTTAGGAACTAGTTTTAGAGTAGAGATCTTATGATGGTATCAATGTTTTCCTCCAAATATGCTTCAACAAATCTCTAATCATGGATAAAATGTTGCATCATTATAAGCTAGCTGTTTAATTGTTTAGTTAGGAGAATTTGCATACTTAGCTAACCATTTCTCAAAATCTCTTTCAAAATACCTTTGATGAAAGAATTGGACAAGTTGAGTTTATGTTTTGAGTCATTTGCTTAAAAGTCATTATCAAGCTTTGTTTCTGTTTAGTCATAATTTAGATTTGATTTTGTTTCAGTAGTTGCCTTTGCATTTGCCACTTGTCATCAACCAATTAGGCTTCACTCTGTTTTAATCATTAGCCTCTTTTCACTAGCTTTCTAGTCATTTACCTTGTGAACATAAATCATCACAAAAGACCAAAAACATCATAAACACTAAACACAATGCATTAAGAGACAAAACACCTAGGCACATACGGTGCACTTCACTTCAGCAGTTTACCAATCCTAGTTGACAATTAAATGAACTCAATTTAGGAGACTAGATTGAGACCAAACAATAGCGATGTAGAAACCCACCTCCGAAGAGGACGCCATTAGCAAAGCCCAACAAATTGAACTCCTTTACACCCAATCAAGATATATTTACAATGTCCTAATGAATTGCTCGCGCCTGCAAACTCAGGGAGTTACCAAGCTCATCGAATACTGCAGACAGTTTGATCAAGTCTTTTTCCCAAGGTCACCTATACAACAGTAATCTATACCCAGTATACTCAGGGAGTTATCAGGCGTGTCAAATACTGCAGATAGTTTGATCGGTCTTTGTCCCAAGGTCATCTAGGTAGTAGTAATCAGTACCCAAGATACTGAGGGAGTTACCAGGCGTGTCGAATACTGCACACAGTTTGATCTAGTATTTGGCCCAAGGTCACCTAGGCAGCAGTAATCAGTACCCAGGATACTAAGGGAGTTACCAAGCACATCGAATAATGCAGCTGGTTTTATCAAGTGTTTGGCCCAAGGTCAACTATGCAACAATAATCAATACCCAGGATACTCAAGGAGTTACCAGGTGAGACGAATGCTGTAGATGGTTTGACTTGATATTTGTACCAAGGTCACCTACACAGCATTAATTAGTACCCAGGATACTCATACGATTCTACTCAGGACGTATCACAACCTGGCTATTGTTAAAGTCACCCCACACCTATACAGAACGTGACAAATATGACAATTCCATATCATCAACGCCATGGAGGACCATATCCTCCCTCGCAGGGGAACCAATACTCAGCTAGAAATGTTGATACAAGAAATTCACCCCTAAACTCATATACCAACAAGGGATAAGGGAACCAATATCCCCCATTCCACGCACAAAATGGACCACCGCCATAGCATAATGCACAAGTCAATCTAGTGCAACCTTCCCAGGCTCATCATCAACCATACAACCAGGAGAATTATGAAAATCCTCCAAATGCTACAAAAAGAAGGCGAGGAACAAAAAAAAGGGAGATCGTGGAAATAATCAGGAATGCCCCCCGAGGTCTCGAGTTGGGGCAACCCCAACTGGAATCAAAATCAGGAACCAAATAAAAAATCCAAAGGGAAAACTGGAGGTCAGAGTATCTGATCACTGAACTACAAGAGGCACTACGATCATTACTTCATCATGGTCAATCTAGACCTCATAAATCCATATTTCAGACAAAATCATTTTCGGGCCCAACACCAACCCCTTCCACAAAAAATTTCAGGTATGCCCTCTCTTATTTCTTTAAATTCAATTTATTTCAAATATATGTGTATGAAAATATGCTTTTACTTGGGGTATTTGCTGCAGGTATTGCAGGTATGCCAAATAACTATATCCTAACATCATTTCTTTAGAAAAATAAAACCATAGGTTTCATTTACCCGATCATGTATATCATCACCCCACCTTTTACATGATAAACTCCCTTGTAGGTCAGTAGAGCCTCACCCTCCATGGCATCCATCACTCATGTAGACCATGCACCAAAATTCTGGATCCATGGCCGTCAAACCCCAAGCCTTGGAACCACTTTATTTTCTTCCATCCATCATCAAACATCAAGTCAAGTTTTACCCATTACATGTTAAAACCCCTTTCCCGAGCCACCATTATCCTGAAGAGGATCAACAAAAATGCACCACCGCGTTTCACAGTTGGCCTATCACACCCCCATCAGCATAGCCCATCTGCGACATTTTGATCCACCTCATCACCCCCATACCAAGACTAATAATCCCCCCCCCCCACCCTTAGGGAAACACACTCCTCACACCATAGTGAATGATTATTCATATTTATGGGGCACCTATCTCTGTGCTTGTACATCCAAACCCATTTTATATTCTTTTGGAAAGTGTACAATTTTTTTTAGGAGAGCACTCCCACCCATCCATTTACATTTATCACCTGGAAGTATTCCCTAATCACCTTTGGTTGGAGCTGTAGATTCCTTACCACAGCCAACCATGACAATCATAGCAGTCATACACCCAACCTGGATGTCCTACCGATTCCAGGGATTTCCTCATAAAAAAATGTTATGACTGCTTCCATTCACATTTACAGCTCCGACCTCAGACCACCTAACTACCATCATCAGTTATAGCCATTTCTCATCACCATGCCTATTTAACCCATCATAACGCCCTACTACATCAGAAACCATGGTCCCTTGCATCAATACTCATTTTTATCGGTTGATGCTTCCTTCTTGTCAACTTCAACAACCATTTTCCAAGAAGGAGGTAGTGTTAGTGTGAATTCTAATCACAAGCGTATGAAAAAATATCACTTTAGATGTGCATAAAAAATAGGATAACATGTGGTTGTCAATTTCCTTAGATCTGCAGTAGGTGATCATATTAAATGCTGCAAAAATCGAGACCTATGCAGTTAAATACATTAAACAACAGAAATAAGCAAGAGTTTGCTCCATACATCCAATAGACAAGACAAGAATTTATAAAGAAATTTTTGTATTATAACACCTGGGAAGGGAACATAGAAAGATGTTACCAGTCCCCCTCAATGGGATGGGTTCTTGTATTTCCTCAGCGCTTAAGATCCAATATTTCTCTCTCTTGATGGTGCAAAAAACCAAGACAAAATGGAACTCAAAGGGAGCTCACAAGCAAAATGTAGAAAAATATGACAATGGTGGAGGATCAAAGTCAGAACAAAAGTATAGATCAAAAGGTGATCTCAAGGAAACAAAAGGTAGTGAATGAATAGAAAACCCTTCTATTTATAACAAAATATTGAGTTAGTCTAGATATTGGTGCATAATTAAAATATTATTAACCAAATCTAGATCCAACTTTCATGGAATATTTTATTATTTTTGTTGGAGGGAAAAGGAATTTGAATTTGGTAAAATCCATTTATTTAGAAATAACAAATAAATAAATTATTTATTTATTATTTTAAGAATGTGGTTAAAGGATAATTAAATAAATAATGATTTATTCAATTATTTATAAATGATTTAGTCAAATTTAACAAGGAGTATTATTAAATAATGATTTAAATAATTATTCCTAGAAAATAATAAAATAAATAATGATTTATCTAATTAATTTTCTTGTTTTGGGTTAAATATGACCAGGAATATTAATTAAATAATGGTATAGTTAATTATCCCCAGAGGAAAATAAAAAAATTAGGATTTATTTAGTTATTCCTCATGGGGTTTCTTGTTTAGACTAGAAATAACTTAATAAACTATGGGTTATTAAACTATTTCTCATAGTGAAAGCAATTTTACTATGGTAAAATTGGTCTTACATGGTGTACTTTAGTCCATCTAATAGTAACAAGTTAGATGACCAAAAATTGGTGTAACAGATTTCCCCCCAATGTGAAAGTGTTAGGAGCTAATCGTATGACTGAAGTACGTTGTAAGAACACAACCACTAGACACCGAAGAGGAGTTAGAGAGAGAGAAATATAAGACGGAATGAAGTCAGAGAGGAAAAGACCCCGAGGAGGCGAAACTTACAGGTGTGAAAAATCTCTTTTATGAGTGAGTATCTGATGTAAATGAGGTGGGCGAGGCATACCTATGCACGTCGAGATAACAAAGTACAAAGAATAATGGTGCACCCAACAAAAATGGGAGTGAGTTATATAGTACATGTTGGCATAAACATGGGCTAGATAAAAAACATAATGGATCCCACATACATGTTGTGCCTGGGATAACAACCAGGACTTATACAATAATATATGAGTACATGAGATATAAGTACAGCCAAAGAGGCCTTGTAAAACAAGAAAGGGCTCTAAAAATCTGAATGATACATGCAAACTAAAAAGGTGCTGCAAGCGGCTAAGGCTGAAAACATCAAATCTGTAGAGCTACATCCAAGGCTGTAGTAAAGAGGTCATCTAGGTATGTGGGGGGCTACCTGAAGGGCCACCCCCTCATGAGGTCTGAAAACATCTCACACATGCCTGGGAATCGTTGGTACAATCTGCTGCATCACTGAACCATCAAGTATACGGATCTTGATCATGCCATAAGGAGATGGAATTGAGAAACAATCAAGTCAAATGGAAATAAAGGGTCCCTTTGCCTGATCCGAGGCACCAAACAAGAGTGGAAGCTGGAAGCAAGGAACATTGCCCTCTAGACCTGCCTTCTGGAATGAATAAGTTTTTGTCGACATAATGAGGTCCACCATAGGTGAGAAAATGAGGAATCCTCAACTAAGACATGAGGGATAATAGTAGAGCGCCTAAGAGATTGACTGGTACTGAGTAGCAGTCTGATACCTTCTCTTGTTAAAGCATAAAGGGCATGAATGACCTGGCAGCTACTGACTCGACTCAAGAAGGGATAGGGGAAAATATGACTGAAGGCCAAAATGTGCAACACGAGATAGGTACAAAGTGATGAAGGATGGAATAATGTGACGGGAGACAAAAGGAACTTGGGACAAACACCATGGATGTGATGATGACTCAAATCGGATGCTTTAAACAAGGGTGACTCGATGATGCTACCACATAGAAGAGGCCCGGTGGGGACATAAAAACATGAGTAAAATATGGTTACTTACGATGAAAATTGACATGAGCATTGACAAGTATGAAGGCAAAGTGGTGCCCCAAGTACAAGTGTCGCAAGTGAAAAAATTCGATTTTGAGAAGCAGCAAAGTGACCCTTCTTGGAAAAAATGCTTCCGGGTGAAGTATCAAATCACCAAAAACAAAAGCTATCAACCTAAAAGAAATAAAATGCGCATTTCAAGAGGGAAATGCTAAGGGTAAAATTTCTTAAGATAGAGTGCATTACAAGGATTAGGAAGAGGGTGGCCTTCGAAATCCTCTAGAATGTATGCCCCTTTACCCAAATCCTTACTAATGATGTAAGGGCCTAGCCATATCGAGTCAAACTTCCCATGACCGAGGACATCATGAGTCTGGTCAGACACTAGAACAAGATCGCCTTCATGAAAAGTACGAGGGTGGACTTTTCGGTCATATTGAGCTTTGGTATGCCTCTTAGCCACTTTGGTGGTTTTCAATGCAACAAGACAGTCTTCAAAAGCATGCTCAAGCATGATATGATCTAGGCGGATATTGGTGGCCACCCGCCTATTCCACTTGGGCCCCCACCATTCTCTCTTACAGTTTTTCAGTTTCGGCATAACTTACTATTTTTAGCAGTTTTTTGGGTCTTGAACTTTCGGAGCCATTTTGAGGCCCTAAACGACGTTTTTTGGGCATCACACCTCCAGAAAAGTATCATGTGCGTCAAATGGAGATAGTATGCCAAAGTTACGTCCCTCGGAAGTTGAAACACCAATTTACCCAAACGGGGCCCATAGTTTTGGCGCTTCATCTCCTAGGGTTAGGTTTTTGGATGTTTAGGGTTCTCCATTGTTTCTCAATAATAAATAGGCCCTCGAGCCTCATTGTAACTCAGTTCAAAGGCCTGTAGCCGCCACATCTCTTCTCAGAGATAGCTACCAGCGCCCTAGCTAGTTTTATTTCCATTCTGTCTGTAAGCAAATTTCAGTTCTTTGATATTAATGAAATGAAGTGTTATTTCCGCCGCATCTCTATATTTATGGTTATATGTTTATTCTGTTGCGTTCCTGCATAAATCCGGATTAGTGGTATCAGAGGGGTCTGCTTTTTCTCGATCCTTCTTTGCATGTCCCCAACGAGGTCGGGGTATAAGGAGCTAGGGCTTGATCTGGTGGAACCTTTGCAAGATCAGCCTCGCAAACCTCGACGGACGCCCATGGGGGACAAAAAGAAAGATGAGGGAGCAGGAGATCCTATAAAAATATTGCTCGAGGAGGCCCTCGAAAAACAAAGGAACGCGATGATGGATAGTTTTGCTCAGATCCTTCAACGGCTGCCCACCGACGGCGCATCTGCATCCAGTAGCGACTCTGGAGTTGCGACTCCCTTTAAGGTACAAGTAAATTTTGACATTCCCATATTTGAGGGTCAAATAGACGCAGATGCCGTAGATAGATGGTTGAATCTATTAGAAGGATATTTCTCTGTTCATGACTTTTCAGACCGGGAGAAGATTATTTTTTCACTCCTCAAATCTACCCCCCATGTTAAGGATTGGTGGGAAACCTACTGTGAGAACAAGGACCAGACAAAACCCTCTTTGTTCTCGGCCGTACCAACTTGGAATTCTTTTCGAGACGTCGTCAAGGAACAATATTATCCCGTTGGGAGCTATGAGGACAAGTACATACAATGGACCACACTGTGACAGCAAAGGGATCAAGATGTGCATGAGCTTACGAATCTGTTCCATACCCTGCGCACATGTCCATGATACAATCTGTGGTGGTCTGTTTAGATAGCTACCAGCGCCCTAGCTAGTTTTATTTTCATTCCTTCTGTAAGCAAATTTCAGTTCTTTGATATTAATGAAATGAAGTGTTATTTCCGTTGCATCTCTATATTTATGGTTATATGTTTATTCTATTGCATTCCTGCATAAATCCGGATCATGATAAGTCTTTGTTCTAACAGTTGGGTGTTAGGGAGAAGTTCGATGCCTAGGTGAAGGGAATGGATTTCACACTTGACTGGTAAGACTGCCTCCTCACAAAAAACAAGGTGGAAAGGAGTAAACCTGGTGGTGGTTTTAATAGAAGTTCTATAGGCGTACAAAGCAGGGAAGAGCATAAGGTGCCATTTGGGTTTGTGCTTGTTCACCATCCGTTGAAGCATAGTTTTAAAGATTTTATTGACCACTTCAACTTGGACATTACCTTGAGGGTAGTAAGACGATGAATATTGGTGCTCAAACCCCAATAGAGAGGATATCTCACGCCATATATCATCTTCAAAATGTCGGTCATGGTCAGAGACCAATTGTTTCAGAACTCTGAATAGAGCGATAACATGGTTAAAGAAAAATAAGGTTGCGGTAGTGCCTGTGTTATCATTAGGGGAATTTTGAGGTCTAAAATGGGCCTCCCAAAAAAAATGTACAAAAAAATAAGCTTGATAAGAACCAATAGGATTCAAGATGATGATGTCAACCATGGGGGATGATTCACCATTTTTTAAGTAAAAGGGTAAAAAGATTAAAAAATAATAAAATAATAAAACTACTTTTTCAACTCGTATTTTCAACTCATCTCCCAAATTTTTTACTCAAATTTCAAGTGGGAGTACTCGTTGAATGAAAAATTTAATTCCTCATCCAAGGAGTACCCATGTTGCATACTTTCGATGGACCCTGCTACATGAAAAATGAGAAATACATAAAAAAATGTGATTGCAATCACGTTTTTCATGTATTTCTCATTTTTCTTGTACCAGGACCCATCGAAAGTATGCAACATGGGTACTCATTAGATGAGGAATTAAAATTTTCATCCAACAAGTACTCCTGCTCGAAATTTTAGTAAAAACATTGGGAGATAAGTTGAAAATACAAGTTGAAAAAACAGTTTCTTCTTTTTTCCCTCTAAAATTTGATGTTGTAATCAAATCTTGTTTTATTATTTCCACTATTATTTTATAATTTCCTTAGGGGGCCCATTTTAGACCTCAAAATTTTCCTAATGTGAACGTTGGCATGGCCTCAACCCATTTGGTGAAATAGTCAACTACCACGATGATATAATTGTGGTTACCAACAGATCGAGGTCGAGACTCCATAAAGTCTATGACCTACTTACAGAAGGGACCAAATGAGATGACATGATGGAGGGGAGCCGAAGGGGCTCGAGCCTTTGGAGCTATATGTTGGCAATTGGAACAATGTTTGACTGCTTCAATGCAATCACCAAAGAGAGAAGGCCAAAAATACCTAGTGCATGATTTTCTGGGCAGTAGCAAGACCACAGAGGTGGCCACCACAAGCGTCGCTATGGAAGGCATTAAGGAATTTCTTAGCTTCAACGTGTGTGAGATAACGACGAAGGAAAATATCTACACCGTGACGATAGAGGTTGTCACCGATGAGAAGGTAGAGTGGGGCGTAGTGTCAGATACGTCGTCGAGCATCATGATCAAGATGGAGGTCAAAATTTTGCGTCCGCAAATAAGTGAGGATGTCGCCATATCAAGGGTCATCCGAAGTAATGGAAAACAAATGTTTGTCAAGAAAATCATCATTAATTGGTGGATCTTGCGTACCGGTAGGTAATTCAGAAATGAGTTCAGCAAGGGCTAAACCTTTCTTACTCTTTGGTGTGACGTATTCAAGATCGAATTCCGGAAGGATAACGATCCAATGGGAATACTTCCCATTGATGTTCAGTCAACTCAATAGGAAGGCCATAGGGTTGGAATTAGTCACGAGCTTGGTGGAATGCGTGAGGATATGATGACGAAGTTTTTGGACTGAGAACACGACAGCCAACGCCAATTTCTCTTCATGCGAGTAGGATACATGGGGGCCTACAAGGTTCTTACTGACATAATAGATACCATGCTCGATTCCATTGTCATATTATTGAATAAGGACCCCAGCGACCGAGTGGGTGGAGGCTGAGATGTACAGGATGAAATCCCTATCAAATTTAGGAGGACTAATCAAGGGAGCGGAGGTGAGATCATCTTTCAGGGCATTGAAATACTCTTGAGCATAGTCGTCCCATACGAATGGAATGTTAGATTTGAGGAGTCTAAGGAACCCATGTGTGGTGGTGGCATAGTTAGGTACGAACTGACAAAGGCAATTAGCTTTTCCTTGGAGGCTTTGTAACTGGCGTAAGGTACGAGGAATAGGAGGCTCAAGAATGGCTTCAACTTTCAAGGGGTCAAGCATTATACCATCTTTAGACATAATGAAGCGTAGAATATGGCCGACATGAACACAAAAGATGCACTTCAGTGAGTTGAGGTGGATATTATACTTGCGACATTGGAGAAAGATGGTACACAAATCATGGAGGTGTTGCGCCCGATGTTTAGAATGCACAGTGAGGTCGTCTAAATAAGTAAGGATAATATGAGCCAGGTCATGAAAACATTATGACATGGCTCGCTGAAAAGTGGCTCCAGAATTCTTAAGGCTGAACGACATGACCCTATAAACGAAGGTTTCCCAGGGACTAATGAACACATTTGAAGTTGATCAGCACGACGGATAACAATCTGGTTGTATCCAGAGAAACCATCCATGAAGGACAGAACCTCATGCCCGCACACTGGTCGATGATTTGGTCAATAAACGGTGTGGGGAAGTTGTCTTCGGGACAAGCTTTGTTTAGGTCGCGAAAGTCAGTGCAGACACAAATGGTGCCTTGTTTTTTGAGAACGAGAACTGGATTGGACACCCAAGTGGTGTATTCAATGGGATAGATAAAACTAGCCTGCTTGAGCTTATCGATTTCGGCTTTGACAGCCTCAAGTCTGGAAGGATTAATGGGTCTCAAAATTTTACAAACAAGATTGGTATCAGGCCATGTATCGATATGGTGTTCAACAATCATGGGATCAAGTCTTGGCATTTCTGAATAGGACCAGGTGAAAACATCACAAAATTCCTTGAATATCTTAGTGCAAGCCTCAATTTCTTCCGGGGTGCACTAGGCGCCAAAGGTAATGTTTTATTCTACCCCTGGTTTGTTAGAAATGTTAATTTTAATGGTAGGAGAGATATTGGCAATATTTCGTTCTTTGAAAGCATCTAGTGCAGGGATGGAATTTTTAAACAAATTGAATTCATTGGGAATGAAGTCTTTTGATTCCACAACATATTGGTCATGGGGCTGCTACGGGAGGATGTACGCATGGTGGTGCATATTATCTCGTGAAAAGTTAGATGTGTTCATAGCTTCCATAATGTCTTCATCGGAATGGAAGATGGGGTGACTAGTGGAAGGATGGACACATGAATCGGTAAATCTACCTGAATCATCATCATGAGAAGTGAGGTTTACATGTGCATCATCATGAAGGGTGACATAAGAACAAGTAGATGATGAATCCACAAATTTTGAGCCCAAGATGATCACTGAAGGGAGGTAAGGCGAAACAGAAGGGGATTCCCCGAAGGGGTATTCCACTGTGGATGTCATAGATTATAACAAGTGGAGGATAGTGGCCGAAGGCTCTATCATCTCGACATCAAGAGGGGGGATGTCAATGGGAGTGGATGTCTCCTCTTTTTTTGTTGAAGAAAAACTCGCAAGTAAGGGAGAGGTGGACTCGTTGCGCTTGCATCGAATTGGCGAACAACATCCAAAGAGGTGTGGAAATATTTGAGGCAAGGACAGAGCTGAGTATAGTGGCCATGGAAATCACACAAAGCGCAAGGATGATTTGTGTGCAAATTCTTGAGTTTCATGGTTGAATCAGGTAAAGTAACATGGACTTTTGGGATATCAGACTCAAGAAATGTTTCGTTGACCGTGGGTTTGATACGAGACAATTCAAGACAATTATGGGTGGTGTGAACAACAACATCACACAAATAACATGAAGGTGTACACTTTGGAGACTTAGGAGGAGTAGGTGTTTTTTTGGCAGCCTTGTCCTTAGGTTCCTTTTTGTGGGCTTTGCCCCCCTCACCCGGGACTTTCGCAATAGGAGTAGATTCCTATTTGAGGTGGTTGAGGTACTGAATGCCTATATAACCCATAATCATGCCTTGCTACATCATATATCCTAGTCCCTTACATCAGTACTCATTTTGATTAGTTGATGCTTCCTTCTTGTCGACTTCAACAACCATTTTCCAAGAAGGAGGTAGTGTTAGTGTGAATTCTAATCGCAAGCGTACGAAAAAATCTCACTTTAGCTACGCATAACAAACAACCCTAACATCAAATGTGGATGTCAATTTTCTTAGATCTAAGTAAGTGATCAGAATAAATCCTACAAAAATCCATATCTATGCAGTTAAAGACATTAAACAGCAAAAATAAGAAAGAGTTTTCTCCATACATCAAATAGACAAGAGAAGAATTTATAAATAATTTTTTGTATTATGACACCTAGGAAGGGAACATGGAAAGATGTTACCAATCCCCCTCAATGGGATGGGTTCTTGTATGTCCTCAGTGCTTTAGATCCAATATCTCTCTCTTTTGATGGTGCATAAAACCTAGACAAAATGGAACTCAAAGGGAGCTCACAAGCAAAAAGTAGAAAAATATGACAATGATGGAGGATCAAAGTCAGACCAAAAGTATAGATCAAAAGGTGATCTCAAGGAAACAAAAGGTAGTGAATGATTGGAAAGCCCTTCTATTTATAACAAAATATTGAGTTAGTCTAGATATTGGTGCATAATTAAAATATTATTAACGAAATCTCGATCCAACTTTCATGGAATATTTTATTATTTTTGTTGGAGGCAAAAGGAATTTGAATTTGGTCAAATCCCTTTATTTAGAAATACTAAATAAATAAATTATTTATTTATTATTTTAAGAATGTGGTTAAAGGATAATTAAATAAATAATTATTTATTCTATTATTTTATATGATTTAGTCAAATTTAACAAGGGATATTATTAAATAATGATTTAAATAATTATTCCTAGAAAATAATAAGATAAATAATGATTTATCTAATTTTTTTCCTGTTTTGGGTTAAATATGACCAGGAATATTAATTAAAAAGTGGTTTAATTAATTATCACTAGAGGAAAATCAAACAAATAAGAATTTATTTAATTATTCCTCATGGGGTTTCTTGTTTAGACCATAAATAGCTAAATAAACTATGGGTTTATAAATTATTTCTGATTTTACTATGGTAAAATTGGTCTTACATGGTGTACTTTAGTCCATCAAATAGTAACAGACCAGATGACCAAAAATTGGTGTAACTGGTAGTACCTTCGATGACTCTTCACCTCAATAGGGGAATCCTCGGATGGCACTATGGGAGTCAACATTTCCCATTGATTTCATCAATCCTCTTGAAATTTGACTTCAACATAAGTCTTCATGTCCAAGATGGTATCGTACTTCATAACCGTTGCACTCTGTCAGAATTCGTTGAAGACCCTTGACCCAATAATCATGTCTTTCAGCAATTCTTACACAGGAAGGTCCCCAATAGTCAAAGACCCATGCATACAATGAGCACTTTTTCTAAAAACGTGTCATACCAAGATTATGCATGTGGGTGCCACATTCAACCTTATTTCTAAGAAACCCCCCCCTCCTAGGGCATTAACGACCATCATCATCAACCAACAACAGGTCACTACCAAAATTGACATAAACATAACCACTATCTGTTAGATTAGCTTAAATAGTCAAACATCATGAGCATGGGACATGCCCGCCTCGTAGAAATATTTTATTCATTATATCTCTTGCAGGTTTCATACAAGGCATGGTGTATTTTTATTTAAGACAAGGGGTCTCCCAACTCAATTTTGAAATCAAGTCACTCTTTCTCTCTCAAAAGGATCACACTGAAAAAAAAAACATAATGTATTTCGGCTATACAGTTCTTCCCAGTCCTCATACATTAGGGGGAAAATACTAGCACTGGAAAATCATACAGGAAAAATACATTAAAAATGTCAAGAGGTACAGATAAATATTTTCAGAGAAAGAATACATTAGGAAAAGTCAAAAATTTAATTCTTCCTAAGGTTAAGGAAGAAATTTATGGACAATGCATACGTAACAAAGACTTATGGCACACAATGTGACTATTCCTTCAATATCCATGCACAGTGCAACTATTCCTTCCATAGTCGCGCGATCCTGTAGATGGAAAAATTTCACCATCCGGGACCACTTGGCATACTTGGTTAGGAGGATTCCTCAGTACTACCAAATACAGTTGTCTTTGAGCCACCTTGAGGCTTTAATGTAGCACACAAAGGAATTATACCTCCAATATTGTGTCACCATCCATCTTGGGCCAAGAGAAGGAGGGAAAATATTAGCACTGGAAAATCGTACAGGAAAAAGACATTAAAAATGTCAAGAAAAACTTACAGATAAAGATTTTCAGAGAAAGAATACATTAGGAAAAGGCAAAAATTAAATTCTTCCTAAGGTTAAGGCAGAAATTTATGGACAATGCACAAGTAACAAAGGCTTATTACACACAATGCGACTATTCCTTCAATATACGTGCACAATGTAGAGATTCCTTTTATAGCCACACACAGTGCAACTATTCCTTCCATAGTCGCGCAATCCTGTAGATGGCGAAATTTCACCATCTGGGACCACTTGGCATACTTGGTTAGGAAGATTCCTCAGTACTACCAAGTACAGTCGTATTTGAGCCATATTGAGGCTTAAATGCAGCACACAAAGGAATTCTACCTCCAATCTTGTGTCACCATCCATATTGAGCCAAGAGAAGGAGGGATAATTTGAAAATGGCCTATAAAGGCCAGCCTTTGGAAGAATAATAGGATACACATTGTTATGCTGGAAAAATTGATCCATAGCAAACCAACTTGTGTTTTCCAGCAACAGAGGGATTGGAAGGACTCAATTTTTGGCCACCCAACATCTTAGTCCAAGAGAGAGTAGTTCACCACATGTTCGTTGATCTACCATCCTTTGAGAGGGAAGAGAAGCTTGCTGAAAACTTGAGGGGAAGAGACCTCCTTGTCTTGGATATTGGAGCTCCATAGCTCAAATGATCCACTACAAGAGATTTAGCATTCTATATTCTATCACCACCAACACCTAATAAAGGGAGAATCTCTCCATTTTGATTTATTAGTGTGTTTTCTCTATCGAGTGTGTATCTTATGCATATTGTTTTGTTTTTGTTTTATTGTTTATGTAGTATGATATGTTTCCTCTCTAACCTAGATTATTACATGTTGAACTTGTTCCACTAACGTTTAACAAACCATTTTGACCTGTGACTCTTACGTAGTTAAGCAACCAACCTACTAAGAAAAGTTTATTTCGTACGCACATGCGCCAAATACACTACCACACATTTGACACATATTGTCCACCAATGCCACTCTTGAGAGCCTTCACCTTCTTTCCTGTGTCTTTCTCGAAAAGTGCTTTGCACTCAAAATTTTTTGAGAATACCTGATATTTCTTCTACAAGAAGAAAACCAACACTTGCGTGAAAATCAACTAAAAAAATCACATTTTACTTGTGCTTGGTCATGGAGGTTGTCGCGAATGGTCCATACACATATGAGTGAAATCTTTCAAGGATCGCTTTCACTCAACTATCCTTATCACGAAAGATGGCTTTGGTGTACTTCCCCAATGTACACCCTTTGCATGTATCATGCTCCTCAAGTGCACCCTTGGGAAGTCCTATAGAAATTTTTTGCATGATCTTCAAAACTCCGTGGTGTAGATGACCCAATATTCTATGCCATAACTCACTGATATATCAGTTCTCCACCTTCTCTTCTTTTGTGCTCAAGGCAGTACAATATTCTACGTTCAATTTGTAGAAGTTGTTTACCTGAAACCTAATCTTCTTCACTTGTCCCATGCTTATGTGATGAAGGAACACCTTTCCTTTGCTAAATATGACATCGAAGCCATGGTCTTCCAACAAAACAATTGAAGCCAAGTTATTCTTCAAACCAGGAACATACATGCCATATTTTAGTGTGAGAGGATAACCATACTCCCTATGAAAGGTAACATTACCGATGTCGGTCACGTTATAACTCCCATCATGTCCCATATCGATGTGCATATGGAGATCCTTCTCCTCCAAATCATTGAAGAACACTTTGTTGCCGGTCATATGGAATGAGGCTCCACTATATAGGTATCGCACAAAACCCATCACTGATGAGAGTGAAATCCAACTTGAATTGTGAAGTAATTGATTCACCTATTGCTCCTCCTGAGGGCTTCTTGCCGACCTTATTGTGTGGACACTTTGTGGCATAATGTCCTAGCTCGTGATAATGAAAACATTTAATATTCGACAAGTCTTTCTTCTTTCCAGCCTGACCAAAAACTAATTTGGAATGGGATGAATTGCATTTCCCTTTATTTTCCTTTCTAGTCAAGGCACATTTCTCCTCATCATCATGCTTTGATGAGGATCCATTTTTGGTGTTCAATCGAATCTCTTCTTGTACCAAGTCAGACCACAATCACTCCCACTCTGGTAGCTTTTCCCTCTCATTCACTGAATCCTAGTAGATGTGACAAATATTGGGAAGGACTAGAAGTTATAGGCTCACCAGATCATCCTCAACAACTATAACACCAACACTTCCAAGCTCCTCCTGAAATTGAGTGAACTTGGTCAAGTATTTTGGTATTGTGTCCCCCTTCTCCATCTTGGTTTTTCTGAGCTTATCTTTCAGTGCTAGCTTCTTGTGGTCACCGCTATTATGAAAAAAATATATTAAGTACTTCCACGGAGCATATGGAGTTTCTTTTACATGGAGGTTCGAGACAATATGATCTCAAACTCCTAAAAAAATACTTATTTCCTTTGCTACATTCTTCTTCCATGTCGCCAGATCTTGAGCATTTGTTGTTGCAAGCTTATGAATATCACTGTCTATGAATTCCTTCAACCCATTGTCTTCCAACATTACTTCCATCTTGTCTCTCCAAGCTATGTTATTCAAACTACCCTCAAGGGCATGCTCGATTCTCAATCCAGAGAAAGGCATCCTGATCCTACTACTCGTACTGAAGAGTAGATATGAAAATTTGATTCACTCGCATAGAAAAAAATCATATTCTTCTCTTCTAGAGTGATTCCTTCTTTGATACCATGTATAAAATACATGTAGATTCAACTGATAATTGTAATATGCTAAAACATTATACTTCAATATACTCTACCAATTTCAGAAACCAATTTAGATCTTGAAATCAGAAAACGTGAAAGAGAAATAATTTCAATCACAAAACACAAAGATTTATCTAGGGAAAAACTTAGCTAAAACCCAACTATATGTATATTGCATAAGCCAAATAATATGAGAATATTACAATGCTTTTTTCCAAGCTAAGAAACCTCTACACTATCTCTATCTATCTCAATGATTCCTAGACAAGCCTGGTTCAATACTTAACCAATTTTTGGCTTTCCCAAGTCCCTGTTTCCTTGCGTAGTTTCATTGGGTAATTAGGCCCTATTAATTAGGAAATTTCCCAATCCATACTGCACAATTCATTACGAGCCTTTCTCTAACATCATGCACCACCTATACAATTCAAATAATTATACAACTCACAGTAAACTGCCCTTGAACTCCAATCTAAACTGGGTCTTTTTTAGAATTGACATGCATGAATTATTTATGAATGAATTATCAGTTATATGATTGATCACTACATGTGAATTAAATCTAATTTCCACACTTTGACCTCTCTCCAATTCCCCCATCAAGTAGAACTAGTTAAGCCGGCTTTAACTCAGATAAACTGATTTAATTAATTACAACTCAAAATAAACTCAACCAGGGGTCCTATAATCTAGGAGACACTTTACATGCCTCTATTTTGACCCTCAACTTGAATTATCTGAACCGAATAAGTCATCCTAACTTAGTTAAATTGTACAAGATGTCATGTGATGTGGAATTCCAATTTTATTCTAAATTAATTCAATGGAAAATTAAATTAGAATCCTTTCTTAGTGTCATTTTTAACAAAAATAGCATTTTGTATCATGTGTCACCCATTACCCTTCACTGAATAAGGATAGGGCATGGGTCACCTAGTCCCCTTTCTTTCTCCAAGCTACTTCACACATGGTTAATCTATGTGGTGGAGGTAGCTTCTACAAGATATTTGGTATTATGTATGATTTCCTTCATGAATGAGTTTCTCTAGATTTGGTAGAGGTGTGGGATTTGTGGTTTATCATTTTAGTGGATAGAAGAAGTGGCCACTTGTAAGTTCATCAATAATCTCTCCTTAATTTAATCTCACAACTCCTCGCCAAGGTAAGACCCATTTAGAGTGTTTTGGGAAATCATTTACTTAGTTATCCTTTTCACTTCCAGCTCCCTTTCATGGAATTTTTGGATTGAATGATTTTTTTCTGCCCATAGATATAGCTATATAATTCTAGTCTTGGTTGAAATGTGCTCCAGTTAATCTGAGTATTTTTTTTTGTTTCAATTTGCAACTAATGACTCCCCTTTTTTCCTCTGTCATGAACCATGTTAATGAAATAGGGTAGAGATGGATAGGGAATATGTCAAGGAGGTATATCAGGTCCTATGCATACAAGAAGAAAAAAATAAAACATATAATAGAGAATTGATGGCCATTGATGCTAAACTAAAAAATATGGATGGATCCAATGCAAATCATAATGCTAATGTGTTGATTTTCTTGCACTTGCAAAACCGACATATTGATTCTTGGAAGTGGAATGAAATTATTTTCATACCCTATTCCTCTATGAACACATGCATTCTCTTTCTTTGGCCGCAAATAACTTATCTTTAGGGAAATATTACCACAAAAGGGAATCCAAAGAAGACATCATTCAACAAATAAATGATTTATCTGAGATTGAGGAGCCAAACTCCCCTCAATATGAGGTTTGGACACTCAGGGAAATTTAAATCACTAAAATGTTTAATGTATTCTTGGGTTTTATCTGTGTTTGGCTCATTTTATAAGGAAATATACTTCAAAGAAAATTGCAATAATAATGTAATTGCGAAGAAAAATTAGGTAGAGGCTATATCAGAAAAGTGTAATTGTTTTCAAGTAACAACCTCTTTGTAAGAAAATATGTAAACTCAATTGTTTGCTCTCGAACAAAAATTTAATATAAATATTATTTATGTTTAATTTAACAAAAAATGGACCTAGATATTCTTTGTTTCAATCTAGCCAATAAGGGAAATCAAAGGCAAGAAAAATCCATTGAGAAATGTGTAGATCACAAAGGCACTATATGCCACCCTACACTTCAATTATATTTAGGAAATCACTTTTGTTATTACAATGGGAAATAAATCCTATAGAAAGAAATATAATGGAACTGACGTGCTTAGAATATAGTTTGAATAGAGCTCCCAATGCAATACAACATTCTGCAAATGATTTCCTCAACAATTGCACACCTAATGATCTAATTAGAATATTTAGGCTAAAAGTGAGCCATAAAAATTTAAATGAAAAATAATTGATTCCCCATTGCATGGGTGTTTTAGAGTAAATACATCCCAAATATTTAATTGAATAGAAGTTAACATTGTATGTAAGTTCTAGTGATACTCATACAACACAAGGTTGGTTGGGATGGGAGTGTAGCACATTCAACCCCCTAGGTCATCTTAAGGAGGTGGGGCACATAAGATATTTCTTTATTTTTTCAATTCAAACCACACTTCCTAAGCCTCCATTATCTTCTTCTTGTCAAGAGGTTTTCAATAATATAAATTTTATTCCTTTTTTAGTCTAAGACACCAAGATATGGCTCTTGAAATATTTCATACCAATTCCATGTCAACATGTTTATACATTAACATATGGATGATGAAGTGGGACCATAGGTCCATGTGTCACTTTGAGGATGGTACCTTGTTAACACTAAGGGCACTTGGCCCAACCATATAATTTCCCCAATCCTTGCATAATTGTTTTCATGTTTATTAACATGGGGTCATAATTTAAATTATTTATGTTTATTACAATCTTTTACTAAGGAAATTCTTAACTTTTACTTGGAACATTTTTGGTTCCATCTTCCATGACCTTCATTATTATCTAATTATGTCCAAATCAAATCATTGGAGAATTTGCTCAGATAAATATTATTTAATATCTTATTTTATGGCCCCATCCATGCCAAGTAGTTGAACTTTACCTTTTTATCGCATCATGCTAGACCTTTTTCTTTCCCACACTTCGTAAAGGCTTGTAATGCAAATGCAGGGAAAATATCCTGCAAGCTCATTCCACATTGTTTCAAACCTTTGCACTCTACCCTCTACATTGTTCATTTTTGCAAAACTTGAATAATTTATTTTCTTACATTTCACATGGACACGTAAACCTAACTTATATATATTATAAATGTATTATTATTTTCATTGTTTATTTTTGCAAAACTTTGAATAGTTTATTTTCTTACATTTCACATGGACACATAAACCTAACTTATATATATTATAAATGTATTATTATTTTCATTAATGGAATACTATGTGGAGGTGTGGCATTTTCCCATCCAATGCATTTAGTTTTTATTTTGCATTCCACATGTTCTCACACACATAATAAAATATATTTAAATCTATGTTCATAACAATATTCAAATTCTAGTTCACTACTATGGGATTTTATATAGTTCTCATCCATGTATAGGTTGTTACTGTTAAAATAGAAAATTAACTCCTGCATTAAGATTTAAAGAGTCAGTTAAGTGAGCGTTGAGTCAAGTCAAGTTATGTGATGATCAAGTCGAGTTAAGTGATAGCCGATATTGGTAAATGTGTGCATGTCAAACGAGTCATTAGTTGAAAAGGATAAATACCCTTCACTGGGTTCATTGTATTAAGAGTGATTAAAGTTCATGTGATTAATAGAAGAGCCACAACTCGTGTGTGTTTTGTGTGTGAATTATTTGTGTTATTTTTTCCTTTACTCTTTTACATTTTCAACAAATTGATATCAGAGCAAGGTTACAAAGAGCCAGAAAAAACGGATCAACAATCATTTGTTTGTGAGTAGATACTTTTTTTTTTTTACTCTTACTTGAAGCTATTAACAGATGTTATATTGAGAGTGTTATAACGCTCGTCGGTTCACGAAAGAATCACGTTACAAAGATAAAACTTGCCGCATTTTTCAAGCACACATGCTCATTTGAGCTTTCGTGAGTTAGGGCATTAACGCAGCACAAAAATTATGTGCACGGAGCCTTATCATATTAAGCACACATTAGTGAACAAAAGAACATAAGGTTCATATGTTTTTGTTTACAAAAACCAAAGTTTGACATATATGATGCCTTCATACATGAACCTTTATAATTTAAAAGCTTGGATTTTTTAAAAACACATTTTTCAAAATAGATTTCAAAAGAGTGAAAATTGGAGATATTATAATAAGGTTTTTTAAATTATAAAACATATCAAAGAGGAATTTAGGGTTTTATTAGAACATATTTTTATTTATTTTATTTATTTTTATTTATTTTTATTTTTATTTATTTAATATTATTTTTATTTTTTTGATTTTTTGATTTTGATTTTTGATTTTATTTATTTTGATTTTTTGAAAAAAGATAGCAACATCGAGTTTCCATCCAAAAGGAAATATTATGATGTGTGGTCTATTAAAATGGAGACCATCTTAAAAGAACATGATGTTTGAGATCATGTCAAGTTTGGGTTTGCAAAGCCTCAGAATGACGTAGAAGAACGAGTTCTCAGTAATGCATAGAGGGAAAAATGGAAGAAATACAAAAGGAAGAATGCACAAGCGTTGCTTCTTATCCAAAAGGGAGTGGATCGAGAAGTGTTCCAAAAGATTATGATCACGTATTCAGGAAAGGAAGCATGAGAAACTTTGGTGACAAGCTATCAAGATATGGCCAAAGTCAATATTGTTAAATTGCAGAATACTAGGAGAGATTTTGAAAGTTTGCAGATGAAGGAGACATAAGACATCTATTCTTTCATGAACCGAGTCATGTCTATCGTAAACCTGTTACAAATTTATGGTGAAGAAATTAAAGATCGAACAATGATTGATAAGGTCCTTATATATTTGTCTACCAAGTTTGATGTTGGGGTAGCAGCCATAGAAGAAGCCAAGGATTTGGAAAAACTGACAGTTGATGAGTTGATGGGACCACTTCTATTGCGTGAGGCAAGGATAGAAAGAAATAAGGATTCCACTTTAGAAACTTCTTTCAAAAGTCAAGTTTCTATTTCAATAGGTCGAGGCAAAGGTAGGTCGAGAGGCAGAGGGCGAGGTGGAAGATATGGTGGTAAAAAAGATGGCCAAGAAGAGCATGAACATGAAAGTGGAAGCAGCAACAACAGAAGCTTCAACAATAATCAAATATCTGACAAATCAAAGGTGAGATGTTATTATTGCAATAAATTTGGTCACTATGTTCATGATTGCAGGAAGAAGATAACTGACCAAGGAAACTAGAGAGATAATGTTAGTACAAAGAATACTAACTCCATTTTCCTAGCATGCAACAACATCCATGAACCTTCTGATAATGTGTGGCTATTAGATAATGGTTGCAGTAACCACATGACAAGAAACAAGAGTTTGGTTGCAAATTTGGATCAATCTATGAAGATAGAAGTTGTTGGTGATGGAATCAACACTTGGACTGCAGCAAGCTCATGACTAGACACATATTAAACTATAAAGAAATTTAATGATTTGTTTTATGAGATTGGTAGGTGGTAAAAATTATGATTCACTGAAAAGAGATTTCAGTCAAATCCACAGTTATGCTAATGAGGGTATTGTAACTTGATGTGGTAGCAAGGTACAAATTTGTAGTTTATAAGGAGAGGAAATTGTGAGATGAGGTAAGAATCAGTAGTTCTATAAAACATAAATCTACTACATTTAGTAGAAATTCACAAAAGTAGCAGTTTGACAATATTCCATTGAGAGAAAACTATTTCTAGTCTGACAAGATTATCACTAAAATCTCATGAAGAATAACTATCATGAGTGATGCTCTTCCACTGTTATAACATATATTTTATCAGGAATGCTCATTGTGTGAGACTAACAAGAAATGATAAAAAACGTAACATGCTTAAGAGAATAATAAAAACACATAACAGTATGATGATTTGAAAACTGGAACTGGAAGAAGGAGATATGGAAACACAAGTAAAGTAGACAATACACACAACAAATTGGTAATAAGTCCTCAGTAGTATCATTCCATTTCATTCACAAAAAATATTACAGATCATATAAGTCAAAATTATATAACCACCAACCAACCCTGACTTCATATCTGTTTGGAATATATATACAAAATATGATACTATCATCTTCCATAGAAAAAGGGAAATCTGTTTCAAAAGTCATTACAACCTTGTGCAAGAGGTAAGGATTATCCCTTAATCTTAATAACAAAGTGCTATATTAAAAACAAGATAAACATCATGAAGTCATCAAGAATGTTGTCACTCCGAAATGGTTGTGTGAGGTGGTAGCCTATTCGAAGACCACTCTTCTATTTTAGTGCAACCAATCTTCAGCAAAAAGTGTAAAAATAGTGGGAATGACATGTGGTTGTCTCCTATTAAATGTGCACAACAAAAACATGATATTTTAGAGAAGGCTGGATATAAGATATTTGGAAGCATCTATTGCAACTGAATAACCTCTCCACTTCATATGTTTAATGTCACCATCATGATTCAAAAAAAAGTAGCCCATTTCCATCACATGCTGATATTTCAAAATAATTGCTACTTTCGCAGAAAATGTAGCAATAACTGGAAAACATGGAACATTTACCCAAAACATTTTCCCCAAGTCATCCTTGTTCTTCATTCATCAAGGGTCTAGAATAGAAGTAAATATTCTTATGGCTTCTACTTTAGTTACCCTTTTATCAGACTTCTTTTTCTGTGCTTAGCTCTTTGACTTAGCTTTCTTCTTCCTTTCAATTTTGTCTTCTGGACTTTCTTCAATGTTGATAATTTCATCCCTTAGTTTAGGATTGGAAATGATCTTGTTGTTTAGCCTAATTTTGTTTCTTGGTCTAGTATGAGCTCTTTTCAGATAGGGATTAGGGATGAATTTGGACCTCTTTCCTCCATGTATAAATTTATTAGACTCTGCCTCCTCATCTTCTAACTCTGTGTACTTAGGATCACTACTGTCTTCAAATGAGGAATAGGAATGTATCTCATTTTTATTTCTCTTTTTGATCGAAGAACAAATGGAGGATACTAATTTAGCCAAGGTAGGCTCTTCTTCTATGGTAGGATCTAACATTTTCTATTTTCCTTTCTTGAGAGAAAGAAAAAATTGTGAGAGGGTGGATTCAGTGAGAGATGTGCCACTGTTTGGCTGCACTTGATGAGATGACTCAGGAATCTGACTTGAACTTTTCATACCAGGGTTGACTTTCACTGGTGAGAAAACAAGCTTAGCTGTAAGAAGACCAGGGTTGAATTCCACTAGTTCTTCTACCATGAAAAGTTTCTTCTTAGGCTGGCTTCGCGAAGATGAGGCAGTTTATTATTTATTATTTGACATAGGCTTCTTAGGAGAAGATGGTGAACTATGTGAAACATGGGTAGCATTAGTTTGCTCATGGATGTATTTCTTCTTTGGCCTCCCTACCTTTCTTCTGGAATTAATACTACCAAACCCTTCCTCTCTTAAAAACCTATCCCAAGTAATTTTCTTCTTTCTGAGATGATAGACAACTAAAATTTTAATCAGCCCTCTGTGATACAAATTATGCAAGGACTAGTTTGGAATTTTTTGTAGCTTGAGGGACATTTTAAGTAGAGATTTATATAGAAAATAGGGTAGGTTCAAAGGTATTTATCCTGAGATGTGGGCTAGGAATCTCAACTGATAATGATGAACAAAAGAAAACCTTCCTTCACATGTGATGTGTTTCTGGGCCGGGGTAATAACATGCTACCACTCGGATTTAAAACAAGAAATATGAGAAGTTGAATTCCATTTCATATGAGCATATTCGGGCTTAAGGTAAGAACTTAATTCTTTAGGCAACACTTTGCTTTTAAACCAATGTTTACCGGTTGAAGAAGACTGGGTTGCATGGGCTATTGTAGCCTAGGAAATGTTGAATGTTTTTCTGCCTAACCTAGCCATTTTGCCATCGAAAAACTCAGCGAAAGCTTGAGCTAGTGCCACATTCTCCCTAGAAAACTTCTGGAGGAATTTATACCAACCTACGGATTAGAATTGTGATTTTTCCCTTGCATCCACAAATATTGTGTTAGTAGGCTTTGACCTATTTACATTTCCTCCTTTCCCCATTTTCCGACAACTGAAACTGCTCATGAATACAACTCTTGAACTCTAGTTGCGATACTATTCACGAAACTTGAGACTGCTTGCTGGAGGATTGGTTTTTGTTTACCTATATCATGCACAAAGGCCTCAGGTTGAGTGATCACTGAGCTCTCTTCTCTAATTTCGTGCCAAAAATTACGACAAGGAGTAATGAATTTTTTTTGAAATGATTCAGAAGCCAATGCCAAGTCATCCCACTAAGCTTCACACTTCCACCTTATCATTACATGTGCTTTCTTCCTTGTATAAATATTGATGCAGCATGAAAATATATTTTAACATGCATTACATATGAAACTATGGTTCTTGGGCCCCACAACCTGGTGACCAATCAGAAGTAATCACACATCACAACTTTCTGTCTTATCGCAAATTGGTCGCCCGTAAGTTTAAATCTACACTGATAACGACTAAACCATAAACTATGCGATGTGCGATATGCAGTGGTGCGCTACGCTGACAGGTGTCCCTTTGCTTCATCACATCATAAATCAATTAACATACCACGCGATTGCCTTAATGGTAAACTTTAAAAACTGCGATTTGCGAAATCGCTCCATTTGCGCTTTAATACCACCATTGATATGCACCTAGATCTGACGGTCTTCCTTGCTTGCCCTTCATCGCATCGCAACTTATATTGATTATTTTGCGATGTCATCTCAGCCGTCGGTTTCTTCCCCTTCGGATTTGCGATTGGATCATGGCCGTTCGCTCATCTTGCACACGGTTCTTCTCTGTCGCTTCATTCCTTACTCTAATTCCCAGTGAGTTTCCTTTAAACATTCTCTGCTTCTCTTCCCCAGATCTCCCCCTCTGTTGGTCAATCTGTTTTCTTTAGGTAGTGCTTTGCTTTTAAAGAACATTGGCTACAATAGTGTCCATGAAGCCATAATTTTCCTACTTTAAAAATTGATTACTTGTTTACCTGTAGCCTCTTTATTGAGATAACCAAAATCTCAGTGACATCGCTGAGCTTTTTGCTATGTGGAATATATGACTTTCGTTTATGAGAAATAACTTCCTTTTACTACATTACTATTTTGATAATGAATTTGCAGCAAAGGTAGCTATTTTTCCAGACTAGATGACTGCAACTTGATTACCAAAACAATGACTGACCTTCAACAATAACATAAGTCAAAATAGATATTTTAACTTATTTTAGGACTCTAAAACACTATGAAACCTATTAACTTAAAAAATACCTTGATGTTGGGACTCATTTTAACTTTTATTGGAAATGACTCAAAATTTTGACATGGACTAGGACACAATAAAAAAAAATCTAAAAACAGTAACACACTGGCGATTACACCATTAAATTTTTCATTGTTAAAAGTGGCTCCTATTGGGGATGAAGTCCTCCCTGCGAGGCTTCAAGGAATATAGAATTAGTGCCTCAAAAACTCTTAAAATGTATAATACTTCTTGAAAATAAATACTAGGATTGACCATTGACATACTGGACTCAAGACTGGCCATATATACAGACATAAGTACCATTGGGCATGGCGTTTATTGACACATATGACCAGATATATACAATGGAGTGACTCAACTGACTTACTAAATAAAGAACTTCTTAAGAAAATGACCATTGACTGGGCCTCTAGTCAGCTGATCATCATCCATATGTTTGAGAATAAAAGTATTATTTTCCAAAACTTCAGCAATTCTAAATGGCCCAAACCATAGATTGTCAAACTGACCATGATTTCCATGGTCTTCTCTCGTAACATCCCAAACATAGCACCAAATCATTCTCCTGAAACAACTGTTAATTTTCTCTTTTATCAAAAACAGATTTGACTTTAGCCTGATACTTCTAAACTTTTTCCAGCAATGATTCCATGATTTGGTGTGCCTCCATCAACTATAGCATTATCCTTTGGACTAGGTTTTCATGATCAACTTCATCTTGTAGGAACTTCATCAAAGGAAGAGCTAATTGAAAAGGCATTACAACATCAGTACCATATACAAGTTGAGATGGAGACATTCCAATTGATTTTTTACCACTTACCCTATCTGCCCACAGAGCATGTATCAGCTGAGTGTCTTAATTCCTCTTATTTTTAGGCAGCATTTTCTTAATAATCCTTACCAAAATTTTATTGGATGACTCAATTAATCCATTACCTTGAGGGTAATAAGGCATGGAATGAGTCAATTCAATCCCATATTGCTGACAAAAATTGTACATCTTAGTAGACTTAAAGACCATTACATTATTAGTTACTAATTTTTGTGGACAACAAAATATTGACATAATATTTTCCAATAGAAATTTGATAATTACTGTATCAGTAACATTCCTGGTTGGTAAAAATTAAATCCATTTAGTGAAATAGTCTGTAGCTTTGAGAATCCATCTATGTTGTCTTGATGAAGGTGGATGAATTTCACCGATGAAGTCTAGCCCCCAATGTGGGAAAGGAACATCTATTGAAATAGGAATGAGAGGTAATGGTAGCAATTTATATTTACCAGCAAATTTCTGACATTCAACACAGCTCTTGAATTTAGAAAAGACATCAGAGAAAATATTTGGCCAATAATAGCCAGCTCTTAAGATTTTTTTTGCAGTGGCTCTCTAATATAAATGCCCTCCACACACTCCTGCATGTATCTATGTCATAATCTCCTGGGATTTTGCTTCATCTACACATCTTAACAAGACTCCAACATGATCTTTCCAGTAACATTGGTCTTCCAAAATGAAATACTTCATAGCTCTCAATTTATAAGCTCTTCTTTTAGATTTCTCCATTTCACGTGGAAAGTTGAAATTTAACAAAAAGTAAACTATATCCTTGTACCAATATGAATTAAATATTTCATGGTAATTAGCAATACCTTCTCCATCTTCTCCTTTAGCTACCTCTACATTCATATTTAAAGCTTTTCAATTAGATTCAACCATCAAGTGAGGCAAACCCTAACCCTTTATCAGTTTAGTTGGTTTGATTTCAACATCAAATTCCAAAATCTTGGTCAACCATCGTCCCCTTCTTCCATTTGTATCTAGCTACAACAATACATCTTTAATAGTGATATCGGGCACAAAAGAAATTATTTTTGAATGCAGCACATAAACTCGAAAAGACTTCAAAGCCTTAACTAGTGCATATTCTTGTTTTTCAATCAAGTTGTACTTTAATTCAACATCCCTTAAAGAATGACTGAAAAATGAAATTGGCTGCTCCAAACCCTTCTTTTTCTTCTGTAGTAAGACAATTGCAATTATTTCTTCTTAAGCATATGAAAAAAATAGAAAATCATTTTCAAAATCAGGACTAATGAAAACTGGTGCTCCAGTCAAGGCAGGCTTAATTGTAGAAAAATAGTTCTTTGCTTCATCTCGCCACTTAAATTTTGCATCTTTTTTCAGCAAGAGATTTATATGTTTGATCAGCTCTGCAAAGTTAGGAACAAAATGCCTTAGAAAATTGATTTTCCCTAAAAATGATTGCAATTCCTTTTTATTTCTTATTAAACCAATCTTCTGAATAACTTCTACTCTTCCCGGATCAATACAAATGCCACTTTCTGTTACAATATGTCCTAATAACTTACCTTCTTGGACAACAAAAGATGAATCTTTTGGGTTTAAGGACAAACCAAACTTTCTGCATTTGTCAAAAAATTGTTTCAAATGTTTCAAGTGATCTGTCCTTTTCTCCTGCAAAGGAAATATCCAAATAGATGACCACAAATCTATCCTTTTCTCCCGCAAAGACAATATCCATTACTCTTTGAAGGGCTGCACCTGCATTCATCAAACCAAATGGAATTTTATTGTACATGAATGTGCCCCAAGGTGTGGTAAAAGATGTATTTTCTCTATCTTTCCTCGCAACTGAAATCTGATTATAGCCTGAAAATCCATCAATCATTGACAATATTTTGGATCCTACAACCTTCTGCAAGATATAATCCATCTTGGGTAGTGGATAGTTATCTTTTAAAGAACACCAGTTCAGGTTGCGAAAATCAACACAAATCCTTATCTCTATATTCTTTTTCTGGACTGGGAGTATATTAGCTACCTAGTTAGAAAAACTCAAAGGCGGAATTATCTTTTCTTCCCATAATTTTATTATTTATTTCTCAATGATCGGGAGCAGCATGGGATTGATGTGTCTAATTTTTTGTGCTACATGCTTTGCATCTGTTTTCAAAGGAATATTGTGCTCCATTATGCTCCTATCATAAGTTTTCAACTCACTATAAGACCATGCAAAAATATCAGCAAATTCCTTCAGCAGTTTGATATATTTTGTTTTGGTTTCCAGAGGAAGGAATTTGGACACTTCGACTAATCTTGGCTGGTATTTTGTACCAATGTTGCATTCTATTGTACTCTCTCCATCAACTTTGCTTTCACACTTGAGAAAAACATCATTATTATCAAACAGTCTTTCTAAAGGAACTAAACCCTTAGGAATAAAGTTAGTTTTTAGATCTATAATGTTTTTCCCAGCCAAATTTTTCTTAAAAGGGCTACTATTTTGGTTTTCAACAATCTCCTACTCATCATCAATTTGTATGTCTGCAAACTCTTCTACACACTCTAAAAATTTCTAAATCTCCCTATCATCCTCAAATACTTGCCAGTGCTTGATGTTATCAGGAATTGAAGCTATGTTTTTTATTTGAACATCATATGTTGCTTTGATATCTAGAGGAACTTTGAAATTACTAGCAACAATTGCTAGTGAATCAACAATTTGATTTTCTTCTCTAGTGACAAAATTTATATTAAATGCTGAAAAATAATGCTCAATCAAATCCCAAACTTCATTTCTGTAATTATTCAATTTGGAATTTTTCACTTGGTAATTTTTTCTCACCTGTTTAATCACCAACTCTGAATCACCAAAGGCAATTAGTTGTTCTGCTCCCAAATATTTTGCTACCTTCATACCCAGCATGAGTGCTTCATAGTCAGTAGTGTTGTTAGTGGTAGAAAATTGTCGTTTGTATGATATGGTCACCTTCTGCTGAGTAGGAGAAATGAGGACCATGTCAGCTCCCAATCCTTCTCTTGAAGAGGCTCCATCAAAGTACAATATCTAGATCTGTCCTCCTTCTGAATGTTGCTCATTTGCACCTTGAATTTTTTTTTTTCACTTAATTTAGGATGGAAATCATTCTCATCAATAGCAAGGTGCAAAATTGATGACACCAATTCCTTTTCTTCAACATAAATGGGATGGTTTGATGGATTGTGTTGATCACTAATGATGTAGGCCATTTGAGTTTCCTTATACAACCTTCTGAATTCCCCTCCAAATACTAGGATGGTAGCATATGACATGTCCATTTGAAGGATACCTCCGAATTTTTTAGACCAAGATCTGGAAAGTAACATCCCAAATCTAGAAGGAATGTCAACAACCACAATGTCCATCACTAAGCTCTTCATAAGTAGCTGGGTAGGGTAAAAAACCAAATCCTTAATCACTCCTAGACACTTGAATTTTTTGGAGTCAAAAGTGTAAAGTTCATGGTATTTCTTGGTGATCTCTAATCCCAATTCATCCGTCACTTTCTTTGGCATAAGATTGTGGGAAGCTCTAGAATCTAACAGACAATTATGCAGCAATTTTTCATGTATGTTAAGTGACAGGTAGAAATACGGTGAGTTATCATAATTTTGGTCTTGGACATGACAACCTAGATAAATAGTGGTATACTCATCCTCAAGGTTTACTGAATCAGGAGTGAGAGGAGGCTGCAACAGACTCTTAAAAGACTCTTTATATGTTGGATTTTTCAATAATTCCAGGATTGAAATTGGAATTTTGATTTTATTCAATTCAGATTTGAAAATGAAATAAATTGGAACTAATTCCTTATTTTATACATTAATTTTGACCATTGGAGAAGAATTTTGAGGTGGAGGAACCTCATTTACCTTGGCCTTCTGTTTAGAAGCTTATTTATTTGAATTTTTTTTTTGTTCAGGCTGCTGAATAGGACCTTTTGATCTCAAAGGGTAATTTTTTTTTTGAACTTCTTGTTATTTTTTATAATTCTATGCATAAATTTGAGCATTCATATCATTAGAAAAAGAACAAATTCTTGATCCATCTTCATATTCCTGGAATGTCAAACATGTTGACTCTGAAGTTTCTCCCACATGTTTTATCTTTTCATTTTCTTCCTCATTTCCTTATTGTTCTTCTTCAACAAAATTATTCAAAGGAGGTTGAACATTTTGATCATCAACATTCCTCCTTGGGCGTTGTAGGATTTGTTGAGGCTGAAAAGGCCTCCTGAAGGGAGCCTTATTTCTATTAGCTTCGTTTTGATTGTCTCTAGCAGCTAGTTGATTTTCTCCTCTAATTTTTACATCTTAGAGGCAAGTTCCTTGATCAAATTGGAAATTTGATCGATATTTTCTTCTACTGAAAGAGACTTGGAAGAAGAAGGCTTTTCGTATTTAATATTATTTTTGTCTTTTTCTGCCTTTTCTTCCTCCATTTTTAATTTATTAGAAGCCATGAGATTAGACTACACTCCAATTGTAGCCTCTTGCATACTTGTCTGTGTCTGTGCTTTTTTAGACCTGAACCATAAGGCAAACTTAGAATCTAAATCATTTGCAAAATTTATCATAGTTGTGGTTTCAGTGGGTTTAATCTCTTTAGGAATTTTCTAATAAATCTTATTAAACTTCTTAGTAAAATCGGCTAAAGAATCGTCTTCCTTCTTCTTCAGAGGTCCAAATTCAGTAAGATAATAAACAGAGTCTTTCCTATCACCCCAATGTTTCACAAATATCTCTTCTAATTCATCAATTCTTGTTATTGAATTTGGAGCCAAACTTCTAAACCATTTTCGAGCTTCACCATCCAAGCCCTGAACAAATAGTTTTGTCCAGACATCTTCATGTTCAATATTTTGATTGTCAGCATAACTATAGAAAGCCACTAAATGTTCCTCAGCAGAAACTCCTTCTCCCTCCCCAGTGTATTTTGGAATATATTTCAAGTAATCTCCTTAGGGAAGTGCATGCAAGGGTTGAGGGAGGACAAGTGGTGCATATCTCGCAGCCACTATCTGTTGCATCCTTGTAAGGGCAGGCTGGGCCATATTTGTTGATGTAGAATTGATGTAGCTGTTTGAGAAATAAGAATTAAAATTGGTGAATTTTGGTTCTGATTTAGGATAGCAGAAACTTGGGGGTCTTGAGCTGATTTTTCAGGCTTTGGAACTAAGAAGGGTGGGTTTTAAAAAAGATGAACAGAGGATGTCTTGACTTATCCTTCAATAGAAGAATCAAAATCTAAAGTTGTCTCTTGAGGGATGGAGTTAATTCAACCTTATTTTGTTGAGCAAGGAAATCAGATAAGTTAAAAGTAAGACCTTTAGGTACAGACTCTTCAAAAAGATGAGAGGAAGATGACCCAACAGCTGGATTTGGAGAAAAAGGAAAATAATCTTGCTGAGGGGTAATAAGAAACTTGTATTCATGATGAGTCTGAAGGAAATTTAAAATAGTATTGAAGTCTTCTTCAGTCAAAATATCCCTATCAAGGAATGGTGCAATAGCCAATACTTGTTCTAATTCCCCTTCAGTCAGCACAAATTCTTCTGATTTCTTTTCAACACTTAGAAATTCAGTTTATTCCTCTTTGACTAGAACAATACTTATTTCAGATTTACTAGGTGATGAGTAAGAAAAACTTTTAGTTGAGACTAGGTTAACAATATCCACTTTATTTTCTAGAGGAGTAGCTTCAACTTGAGATTTTTCAGCAGAATATTTTGAAACTAAAACCTCTTTAGATTTTAAAGTAGATAGAGGTACCTTTTGCTTTGGAATGTACTTCTTGTGTACCTTCTTCACTGACTGAGATGTGGCTTCAACTGATCTATGTTTTCCTTTAGCATCTTTGATGATTTTCTTTGGGTCAGAAACTAGAGTCACAGTTGGAGATCTCTGATTCCTCCTTGTAGAAGGAGGTCTTGAAACCCCTGTTCCTCTTTCTGGAGTCGCCAGGTGAACAAATTTGCAGTCTTCTTTAGGTCACCAATTCTTTTTTACCATCAAGAAATTATTATCATCAATTCATAACAATAGACTCAGGAGAATACTTCATTACAAGGCCTTTGTCTCTCAGCAGATGCACCAAAAGATGTTGGCACTAGAATCAGCACTTGGACAATAGCAAGCGCCTGACCAGACACATATTAAACTGTAAGAAAATTTTAATGTTTTTTTTTATGGGATTGGAAGATGGTATAAACTCTAATTCACTGAAGCAATATTTTGGTTAAATCCACAATTCTACTAAACAGGGTATTGGAATCTGATGTGGTAGCAAGGTGCAAGTTTGTAGTCTATAAGGAGAGGAAATTGTGAGATGAGAGAAGAATTTTTAGGTCTATAAAATAGAAATATACTGCATCTAGTAGAAATTCAAAAAAGAAGAAGTCTGAAAATATTCCATTGAGAGAAAGCTATTTCTAGTCTAACAATATTCTCACTGAAATATCATGAAGAATAACTATCATGAGTGATGATCTTCCACTGTTATAACATATATTTTATCTGGAATGCTCACTGTGTGAGACTAACAAGAACTGATAAAACATATAACATGCTTAAGATACTAACAAAAACACATAATAGTATGATGATTTGCAAACTGGAACTGGAAGAAAGGAGATATGGAAACACAAGTAAAGTAGACAATACACACAACAAATTGGTAATAAGTCCTCAGTAGTATCATTCCATTTCATTCACAAAAAAATTTATAGATCATATAAGTCAAAATTACATAACCACCAACCAACCCTGACTTCATATCAGTTTGGCATATATACACAAAATATGATACTGTCATCTTCCACAGAAAAAGGTGAATAAGTTTCAAAGGTCATTACAACCTCATGCAAGAGGTGAGGCTTATCCCTTAATCTTAATTACAAAGTGCTAGATTAAAAAGAAGATAAACATCAGGAAGGCATCATAAAGTTTGTCACTCTAAAATGGTTGTGTGAGGTCGTAGCCTATTCGAAGACCACTCTTCTCTTTTAGTGCAACCAACCTTCAGCAGAAAGTGTAAAAACAGTGGGACTGACATGTGGTTGTTTCCTATTAAATGTGCAACACAGAAACATGATATTTAGGAGAAGGTTGGATGTAAGACAACTAGCAACATCCATTTCAATTGAATAATGTCTCCACTTCATATGTTTAATGTCAACATCATGATACAAAACAAAAAGTATCCCATTTCCATCACATGTTGATATTTCAAAATAATTGCTACCTTCGCAAAAAAGGTAGCAGTATCCGGAAAACATGGAACATTTACCCAAAACGTTTTCTCCAAGTCAGCCCTAATCTTCATTCATCAAAGTTCCAGAATAGAAGAAAAGATTCTTATGGCTTCTACTTTAGTTACTCTTTTATCAGACCTCTTTTTCTGTGCTTGGCTCTTTGATTGGTCTTTCTTCATCCTTTCAATTTTGTCTTCTGGGCTTTCTTCAATGTTGATAATTTCATCCCTCAATTTAGGATTGGAAATCAACTTTCTATTTACCCTGAGTTTTTTTCTTGTTCTAGTATGAGGTCTTTTGACATATGGATTAGGGATGAATTTGGACCTCTTTCCTCCATGTATAAATTTACTACATTCTTCATCTTCATCTTCTAACTCTGTGTAATTAGGCTCACTATTGTCTTCAAATGAGGAATATGAATGTATCTCATTTTTCTTCATCTTTTTGATCGAAGAAAAAATGAAGGATACTAATTTAGCCAAGGTAGGCTCTTCTTCTATGGTAGGCTCTGTCACTTTCTGTTTTCCTTTCTTAAGAGAAAGAAAATCTTGTGAGAGGGTGGACTTAGTGATAGATGTGGCACTATTTGGCTGCACTTGATGAGATGACTCAGGAATCTGGCTTGAAATTTTCATAAGAGGCTTGACTTCCACTGGTGATAAAGTAAGCTTAAGTACAAAGATACCAGGGTTGACTTTTGTTGGTTCTTCTGCCATGAAAATTTTCTTCTTAGGTTGGCTTCATGAAGAGGAGGTGATTTTTTCTTTATTCTTTGGCATAGGCTTCTTAGGAGAAGATGGTGAACTATGTGAAACATGGTCAGCACTGGTTTGCTCATGGATTTCTTTCTTCTTTGGCCTCCCTACCTTTCTTCTGGAATTAATATTTCCAAACCCTTCCTTTCTTAAAAACCTATCCCAAGTAATTTTTTTCTTTCTTAGATGATAGACAAATAAAATTTTAATCAGCCCTCTATGATACAAATTATGCAAGTGGTAGTTTGGAATTAAGCAAAGATTTATACAGATAATAGGGTAGGTTCAGAGGTTTCTCTCCTGAAATGTGGGCCAGGAATATCAACTAATAACGATGAACAAAAGAAAACCTCCCTTCGCATGTGATGTATTTCTAGACTGAGGCAATAACATGATGCCACTTGGCTTTAAAACAAGAAATGTGAGCAGCTGAATTCCATTACATATCATCATATTCAGGCTTAAGGTAAGAACTTACTTCTTCAAGCAATGCTTTACTTTTAAAACAATGTTCACCGGTTGTAGAAGTTTGGGTTGCACAGGCTATGATAGCCTCAGAAATTTTGAATTTTTTTCTGCCTAACCTGACCTTTTCTCCATCAAAATACTTAGCGAAAACTTGAGCCAGTGCCACTTTCTCCCCATAAAACTTCTAGAGGAATTTATACCAACCTGCAGATTTGAATTGTGATTTTTCCCTTGCATAAACAAATATTGTGTTAGCAGTCTCTGACCTATTTACATTTCCTCCTTTCCCCATTTTCTGACAGCTAAAATACTCCAAATACAATTGTTGAACTCTAGTTACAATGTCGTCCATGAAACATGAGAATGTTTGCTTTGAAACATGAGATTGCTTGTTGGAGGATTGGTTTTTTTTTAGCTGTATCAGACACAGAGGCCTCAGGTTGAGTGATCACTGAGCTCTCTTCTCTAATTTTGTGCTTGTAATTAAGACAGGGAGCAATGACACATTTTTGAAATGATTCAAAAGCCAGCGCCAAGTCATCCCACTAAGCTTCACGCTTCCACCTTATCATTACATGTTATTTCTTCATACCATGCTTTTTTCCTTGTATAAATCTTAATGCAGCACAAAAATACCTTTTAACATGCACTACACACGAAATTGTGGTTCTTGGGCCCCACCACCAATTGACCAATGGGAAGTAATAGCTCATCGCAACTTTCTGTTTTATCACAAATCGCTCACCCGCAAGTTTAACTCTACATTGATAACGACTAAACCATAAACTATGCAAAGTGCGATATGCACTGGTGTGCTACAACGACACGTGCCCTTCACCTCATCGCATCTGTAACATCTCTATTTCGACAAAAATTAAAAAAAAAAAATCTATTTATAGTGCTAACTCTATTTTCATACTATGAACAGATTATTGTTTGTCACTTTCTGACATACATTTTCCATCAAAAATTTACTTTGTTGTACATTTACCTCTTTCCACTTTATCCATATACTAATTGGAACTAACACTCCAATTATAAAGACTCAATAAGGTTCTAAGTTTATTCTACATGGAAATTTGTATACCAATAGTTAATTTTCCCCCTCTTAACTATAAATCACAATTTCCCATTCCGTGCTAATAACTTAGACATTTTCTAAATATAACTCCCTCTCCACCATATATATAATATCCTAACTTTATCTTAAAAGCTAGCATGCATATTCATATGTATATTCTGGTACATATATATCTTTATTTATAAGCCAACTCACTCTAATATGGTTCATTTATAAAGGGTATTAAATGTCACCCTCATATAAATCTATATATTAAACCCTTCTCTCCAAGATATATTACCTACCCTTCCACCGTATACATGTTGCCCTAACGTATATATATTTCACCACTAAAGAGTTGACCTTGGTCTAGCTTCTTTCTAAAGGAGTGAAATTGACACATATGTTCTTAAACCTCTATATAAGTCTTATTAAGGGTTTTATGGTAAACATATATATATATATATATATGTGTGTGTGTGTGTATTCACAATGGAAATCACTATCATGTGGATCTTATATAAGTTTTATAAATCTTTATAAAGGTCTAGAACCATTAAAACAAGCCCTACGACTTTACATTTTGTGGCATGGGTTTATACTATTCATCTTCCACGTCGTTCCATCACTTTGCAATGTTTATGCAACCCTTATTTTTTTAACCATGTTACTCTTCATAAACATGTCCGTGGATTCCATGGAAGTGAAGTTTCGTGGTAAGTATTACTACTTCATTTAATGTTATAGCACCAACTGTAGTGTTCACAATGAGTATGACCCATCCCCATATCACCGCACTTCAATACATCAAGTGTTTCCCAATTAATTCAAATTAATGAAATTCGTTCCAAATTTAGTGTTCACCCAACCCCAATACACAACATTTCTCCGGATTGCGTATCAATTAAATTACAGTAATTCTTCGCGTGGCTTGTACTTGGTTCAGTGAACCCTTCGATCTGCGGCTTCACTCCAGATCTCTTACACCTGGATGACTACAATCCTTTTGCGTTGGGTTTTGTGACTTCAATAAACATCTATGTTTTTGGGGTTGAGATCATTTATCACTCCATAGTTCGGTTGAGCACTTCTCGCTCTCGGCCTCTGCTATGCCTCTCATTTTACATTTTACATTTTTGTTCCGCCATTCCAACCTCTTCCATTCACCTTGGATTTACAATGAATTTTGGAAATATTGAATCGAAAGCTCATCGATTTACACAGAGAGTAACCTCTTCATTTGGTCTAGGTAAGAATATTGTACTTTATTTTCCGTTTAAGACAGTCAACCTTAGTTTTTCTTATTTTTTTCTTAGTTTCAATGTGTTCGTGTCGGTTTAATATTTTTTGTGTTGTTGGTTTTAGATTTTTCGGAGAGGCCTATCCCTCCAACACGTTGTCTACGGAGAGTGTGGTTTCCATAGTATGTCATAGCTTATTCAAATCTTGTACTTACTTCAGGTATTGTATTACGTTTAACTATTGGCTTTGCTTTGAACCGAACCAGTGTTATACCATTGAACTCCTCACTCACTCATAACACTTTCCTCGATGGAATTCGGATGTAGGGTCCTTTGCTCAAATTTCCACTCTGACCAGTAAGTTCATCCCTCAACTACAGATCCAATGTATACATATTTATTCATTTCTTCAATACGCAATTCCTGTGCATTGATTCTGTGAATTAAAATTTGAGAGACAATATTTTCTAATTAAAAATTATTTTCCTTTTTGGGTGAAATTCATATATGTATAAAATCTCATTTAGTTTATTATGCAGCTATAGAGGAACATCCGTGAAGGAAGCTTCCATTTCTTCCATTTCAATATACCACCTATTCTCATTATGGCTATGGTGTTATTCTCACATACAAATAATCTGACTATTTAACCTTAATGACCAGACAGGAGTCCTCCTCTCGTCTATTTTTTACCATTTCAGAGTCATAATCAATTTTACTAGTATTCTCCAATACCACCACATTTTTATTTATTGGGTTTTAATTTCCAAAAGAAATGGCAGTTACGTTGTTTATCCACTAGACTTGCTCCCATCGTTTTACTGAAAGCTTCATGTGTTTATAGTTTTATGTAACGGAAATATGGAATCTCTTTAGTAGATTTCAGTGTGTAAATAATAAAACGCATATCCTGTTTCGGGGAAAAACACCCTAGAGGTTTGTTGGGTCAAAACTTCCACAGATCAGGGCATGATATTCAGAAGGACTCACACACAACCACACTTAAATGCTAAAAACTAGATAACAATGATAGTAGAACTCACCCGTAGTCCTACGTTCGATGTAGATCCCGCGGGGTCCAAACCCCCAGTAACCCTTCTTCCTCTTCAACCTGGAAAACAAGAAAGAACATGCACAGAAACCTAGTTGTACATCATATATTTCTCCTAAATGTTAGTGTAATTCATGTGAAATATGATATAAACAATAATAAATGATTAATAATCAATATTTTCACATATACAAATAGATATTAACACATAAGTTTAGGAACAAGATGGTTCTTCATTATTGCGAACAGCATGTATAGAAATAAAAAGTGGAGAGATCACCTGAATCCTTCCACGATCTTCGAGCAGACCGTCGTCTAGATCCATCTCGCCCTTGCCTCGCTAAGATACTTTCAAGACTTGTGCACTCGAGATGGCATATAAACTGATGAACATCTCCAGGAAACAAGGGTTTCCTGTATAAATCTGGGAAAGTGCAGGAGGCACGGGAAATCAGACTTGAATTAGGGATTCCAACAGAGTATAATGTCTATAAAATTTCTCTCTCCCTTAGGCCATACACATGAGGGGCTTTTATACTCCCTCAAAGTAGTTTCAGTCAGTTGGAAACAGTTGGCCACGTACTGGGGTGGTTGAACTACTAGAGTAACCATCAACCCAGCCAGAAAATAAGAAATTTTTATATATATTTTTAATGATTTTAATGGCATACGCGGAAAATTACATGTGGACTCGCGTATACACGCGGAAAAGTCTGGGCATAACTGCGTATGGGATTTTTAACACTGTTTTTTATGAATTTTGTTCAAGTCTGTGGGAATGGGTGCCCAAGGCCATAGAGACAATCATGAATCACATGAGGGTGAAAAATGATGCTATAACAGATGCCCCCTAATATATGAGGTCAGAAGGGGTACATGATGGCAGAAATGTATTATGCACATAGAAAGAACTTCGCAAGGACAAGGGAGGACTTCACCAGATTTCAGCCTGCCAAAAACCAATGAAAGAAAACAGAGAGTCAACTCATGCTGAGGTGGGCATACCCATGCTCAGTCAAAAATACATCATATCGAAAGTACAGAATAGATCCAAAATGTATACAAGTATAACTGAACTCAAAGTACACAATGAATCATCTGAGCATGGCTCAGAAGTACAAGTATAATCAATGTCTAAGTATCACATATAGAAAGTTGATCAATGATGCTGAAACTGGATGTCTGATCATAAAAGTAGCTGAATCTCCAAGAGCCAAATCATAAGGGGTGGAACACATGGTACAATCATGCAACTCGGGAGCCAACATATAAGATGCTGCTGTACTGACACTGCAACATATAAGGGTGAATTGCATCACTGGTAGAAACTGAATGGACTGTCAAAAGTGAACCGAGAAATGTTGATGCAACCCGAGGTCTTCACCAATCACTATGGAACAATTCTACACAATGGGAATAAATGAGTTGAAGTCAACCATGTAATAAATCGTTGGATTACCGGTCAATAATGTATACCGTTAACCAACGCGAGACAACCCACCAATAATGAAAATGAGTGTCAAGGTGCCCCAGTACAATCTAAAAAGTGCGAATGAATGAGTTGAAGTCGAACACTTGAAAGAATCTACCAATCAGGAGGCAATGATGAATCCCCACTGTCGATAGCGAAGAGTCTGCCACTGATGACCGCAAACCCTAAGGTACTGACAAAAAGACTCTAGATCTTGTTCCCAGAGCAATGAGTCGGAGTCGATGGGAAAAGATCTGCTGGAAGGAAGGCATTAAGGCATCCTACATCAGTCCAGCGCGAGTGTAACCCGCAGGCCAAGATTTGGAAGGAATCGGACGAAGTAGAGTGACGGAACCAAACCGAAGTACGTTTCCGACATGCACAAGATGAAGCTAGCGCACGGAAGAAACCCTCTGAACCAACCAATAATGAAAGCTGACACAGAGGCAAGATATCCACCAATAGGATCAAATGGAAATCAAGGTACTGCACGAATCCCAAGTGTGATAATGTATGCTGACGTCGAACACAGGGGAAACCACTCAGTCAAAGACCCATAATGATGATCAAATGCTGAGCACAAGGTCACCTATCAATGATGGAAATAGGGCCAGGGTGCGGCTCTAGGTTTGCTCTCAGAGCAATGTGTCATAGTCGATAAGAGACAAACCCGCCAGCAAGAAGTCAATGGAGACCTTCTCAAACCAGCACGAGCAGAGGACCAAAACATCTGATGTGATAGAACAAGATACTGACAAGACCGGGAAGGCCGGCTGAATAATGAGTCAAGAGACACCGCAGAATGGCCGACTCTGGTTAGAATTCCCTTGAACAAAAGAATGACTCGTGATGACCATGGCAGTAAAAAGTGACACTGTATAAGTCTGTTATGCAAGAGGCAGAACAAACTCTCCATATGATTGGAAGAGATAACCAACCGGGGGAGGACTGACAAGTGAAACAAGGTAAAGGCTGAACCTAGGTCAAAACTAAAACCATCCCAAATGGAGGAAAGATATATAAGTGTATATGCTTTGTTCAAGGGCGACAAACTGACACTATACTGCCATCAAATTATGAAGTTACATCTCATTCCCGCTCTTTTTGTTATATTTGATTTTTTTGTCTTTTTCATATAATAAGCCTGAAAAAGAATAAAAGAATGCTATGGTACAATGGATAGAACGAGTATCAAGAAATAGATGCACTAGTTCCTAGGATTGGAATGATCCTATGCTCAATGCAAGGTGGCAGAAACTAGTAAGCGATACTCAGAGGAATGTTCCATCCATGGGTAAAAGGGTGTCAAGTCGCGATATCCAAGTGCATGCAATGGTTAACTTGTATAGATAGATAAGGTCAAAATTTGGCTTAAACATTGAGTCCAAATGAAGCTGGCTAAAGGCCAGGATAAACAAGTAGCCAATATGCAATGCAGTAATACAACTCAACAACACCAGGGAGCCTCTAGGGTAATAGCCAGAAAAATGATAGTGAGGAAGAAGAAGAATGAAACTTCAACACATAAGTCATGGCGGGACTAAAGAGGACTCCCGAGCCTACATAAAACACAGCATGGGCAACAAGTGATAGCGAGGAACTAACTAGGAAGCCCATGTAAAGGAAGGCTCTACCACCAAGTCATGATTAAATAAACGGTGAGTGAAATGGGTGAAATACTCATGACCTGATGGGATCGACCCTATGGCAAGTGATCAGAATGGAGGCTAGTATGAAAAATGCAATGGAAAGTGGATTCCCTAACCTATATGCCAGTGAAGATCATATACCTGCCATGACGGGTCAGCAGTCATGGATCAAAAACTGGGAAAAATCTCAAATTCGTCAAAATGTACCTGAAAATATACCAATCTGGGCACTTCCAAGCATCCGGGTTATGCAGCTTAAGATAGATTGAAAAAATAAGCATAACAAATTTTTGCAAAAAATTTTCAATTTTGGGCATAAATACACAAGTTACCTCATATTTGGTTCATTGTTTACATTGCTGATTTGGGAAAAAGTGCTCTGGAGAAAAAGCCTCTTTCGTCAAAACAGGAGCAATCGACCGTCAAACTTCACCGAATTTGTTAGGTAAGCTTTTAATTGATCCTTTTTATTCATTTTGTCCGTTCATAAGTTAAAAATTAGGAATTTTCACCATATAACCATTTGTTTAAAATCACGTGTTTGCGCATACGTGGGTTTATAATGACCAAGTCGCGTATACACGTGACTGTGCACAAAGAAAGTCGCGTATGCGCAACCCAAAATGAAAAAACGCGTAGCTAATGAACGAATTATTGAATTTTTGCAGGATGACTATATCTTGGATAGAGCGTGAACACAGTGCCATAGACAATGAAGTCATGCAGGATCAAGCATCACTAAATATTCTCCAAAATTGCAGATTGCTCAAGTTTTTCAAAATGCCAAATATGAAGAGTAATGTCCGGTTGCTCGAAATTCTTGTGAACTATTGGGAACCGGAAGAATACTGCTTCATAATAGATCAAATGCCCATACGCATCGAAGTGGAAGATATCTATTTTATTACTGGACTCTCTCGGAGGGGGGAGCCAGTAGACTTGCACGGTAAGCCTTTGGGAGGGCTAACCATGGAAGATTACGTCCACGTCTACTGCATAGAGGGTTCCAAGAAAGTTGGAACTAAAATTTATA